>JANRMT010062814.1:100482496-100565790 GCA_026402145.1 Polypterus bichir lapradei
TTGGGATTAATAAAGTATCTATCTATCTATCTATCTATCTATCTATCTATCTATCTATCTATCTATCTATCTATCTATCTATCTATCTTTTAAACATTGTTTAATGTTGAATAAAGCTTTATTAGAGTGTGTTTGGAAGACTATTATTATTAAACTAATTCTGTCAATTTTCATGTTGTTTGTTATTGTTTGAACAAAAATGGGGGAATTTGGATTGCCCAAAAATGTGTTCCTTTTAAATTAATTGTAATTAGGTGCTCATGTTACAAAATGTACCCCTTATGAGGGGTTTTTCAGGAGCAGACTAAGCCTCCACGTCTCTCCTGCCCCACTGAATGAAGGTACAGTCATTAAGATTTCTGCTTGTGTTGAATGTCACTGTTGCAAGTTCCACGCATAATTTGTAATGTGACTGACACCAAAAAAGAAGACAGCCTCGATTACTTTACATTTGTCAAAACTTTTTTGACTATATGTAAAACAATGATACTGTATCAGATATTTCAAAAGTTCTAATGAGTAAATTTCTACTTTTCCTCAAGTATTTTATTTTATTTTACGCAACACTGGCTTACAGAGGAGGTGGCTTTGCTTTATTCTGTGTGCTGCTTCATTGTGCTTGCTGGTGTGCTCATTACACCATACTTTTTAATCTCTTTGTACAATTATTTCATTTTTTTTTAGCTCTCACTAAGAAGCCATCCAGTGCATAACCAGTAGTGGCTGAATAGTGCAAACAATAATAATAATAATAATAAAATGTGGTATAGGGACAAGTGGCAGGAGGAGAGGCTGATGGCAGCAGTGGCTCTGAAGGCTGGGAGTGAATTAATTCAGCGTTATTTAATTTCTTAGTAGTAGGAGCTCTTAAGATCCGAGGCACACAATTACAGCAAAGTAAACACATTAGGTGTACATTAAGTAAATAAATTAATTGACATTGACATTCAGTGAGCCATGAGCAGGCAAACCTCCTCCCAGTCAACAAGCTTAAGGTAGGCGTGAGCGATTGTGGGATCTAGCAAGAGTCACGTAGACAAGCGCTTATCACATGAAGCTGGGCTCACAAAGTTCAGCCAGTACACAAGAGGCAATGATAACTTAGCACAGTCGAGACTGGGTGAAGTCCAAGGAGTTCAAGGCGGGAGAGCTTCTACTGACACAGGAAATCTTTTCTGCAGGTCTCTGGTGTCTAGAAGTAAAATGGGCCCTTTTTAAGTGAGCCCTTTAATTTTCTCATTGTGAATTACTAGCCCTCTGCAAACGTGTGAGACACCTGAGATTATCTCCTGCTAGCTTTTTCGCTGTGTTTATGAACTGTGTGAATGATAACCCATATTTGGAGACCACATTCCTTATGAAGTGTTATGTATGTGTGTGCCACCAAATTCAATGCATCTGAAGTTGTTATACTTACTAATTAAGTTGTGAAAAGGAACAGAGTCGACACACGTAAAAAGGTTTGGGGCAGCCACCCGTATAATATTCCTAGCTGCAAGGGGTTTCTTTTGTTTAGAACAGAGTAGTTGATAGTACAGAGTCCAAGACAGAACTGTTGAAGGTTGGGAAAGATGGCGGCTTTAAGTGGTCAGACTGGAAGTAATGTAGGGGAACCGGACGTGATGTTCTTCTGACATCAGCCTGGGAGAAGGAACCGGGAGTGACTTTCTTCTGGGTCCCGGAACCGGAAGTGACTTTCTTTTCGGCGCTGGAACCGGAGGTGACATTCGTGACTCAGATAGGTTTTCCCACAGCTGGTCTGTAGAGATAACAGGAGAAGGTTTACTGCACCCCATCCTCCCCTGGCCTGGCAGGGAATTACCTTTACTTGGTCCACACAACGTCCCCCTACTCGCACGTGTGTGACAAAGTAAAAAAACAACCAATGTAATAATATATACTGCATTCATATCTCAATTTACAAATAAAGTGCCCACTTACCTGAACACGAAGAACCTGTACTTGAATAAATTTGGGAATCTGAGAGCTTGTAAGAACTAGGAGTTGACCCAGTATACATGCATTACTGCTTTGGTTTTCCAGTGACACAACTAGGATGGGATACTAATACATCATTTAGAGAGTGGGGTTCAGTGTTGGTCAGAATTACACTGTAATTTGTAAATGTGACAACACCAATATGGCGTAAACACCAGTATTGACCTGTATAAAAGCTTCAACCTGTACTAAAAATATTGTTGTGGAGAACAACTAAACTCAGTGTTAATTTGGTAAAGTTAGGCAAGCTTTGTTGCACTGAATGTTCTTGTCAGAATTGTTCTTTCATTTCATAATGTTTGTCAGAGCCCAGAAGTCTACCACAAGGTGAAAGTGCACTGGGATAACAGCAGCACAAATCAAAATGCGTGTGACATTTTAATTAAAAGGACAAAAGGCGCAGAGAAAGGCCAACATGTAAAACAGATACATGGTTTGCTTTACTCTTCAATGACTGCTTTGCTCACCAATGCACACACAGCGTTCCATTACGCCATCTGGTGTGCTCAACCACAGTCACCTTTTGTTGACAGCTGCCCTGACATAAAGCTGATGTCATTAGATGGCACAGAGCTTTCTTCAGGTGTATCAATCCTCTACCTCAACACCCCCTAGCTGGCGTGTCTATCAGCTTCTGGCTTCTCCTAAATCATAACCAACAAGAGGCCCTTTCAGCTGATGTTCTTCTTTCTGCTCCCTTCAGTCCCTATTGCTGACTGAAGGTTCTACAGTGACTGTGCAGAGAATCCTCTGTGCTGCTCTTCCACTGTGAACAGTCATGACAGCATTGCATGATATTTTAGTACTTGCTGTTCTTCCTCTCTCCTACCTCCTCACAGCTTTCCTCCCAAGATATTATCAGCTCCACTAAGATGGCCTTCTTTTCCTCAGTAGCCCATATGATCACATCTGCTCTCAAATAGTTAACAGGGTTACTTCAAGGAACTGATGCTTCCTCCCCAAGTCCACTCTTATCTCCTATTCCTTGGTTCTGCATTACTGAAGGTTATGATGCTTAATGTTTTGACACCTCCTCCCTTCCTGTCTGCAAGGACTAATGTGACTTTGTCATGGAGCCACCTGCATCACCTATGAGTTAATACTGTCTTGCAACCTGACATAATTCATATCATAGTCACCTTCCCATCATGCACCTTGTATAGTGGATCCTCCCTCCTACCCTACCTGTGCAAATTAACTGGGGTTGGGAGAGTATCATACACTGCATGCAACAGAAATTATATGCAAAATGTCTCTGCCTGTCATAGGTCAGCCCCTCCAGGGGAGTTCCCACCTTGTCTAGGCTCCTTGCAGCCCTAACCTTGTAGCTCATACTCTTCTTCCTTTCCTCTTCCTTGATGTTCCTCAACTCATTTTGGATCATTGCACTCCTTTCCCTTGTACTGAATGTTCACCACTATTGAAAGTGTGTTGATCCCAATTTCTGCCTTCCAGTGATGTCCCTGAGTTTAAGCAACCATTCACCTGAGCTACGGCAGCACTAGCACCCCACTTGTGCCTCTCTAACTCTTTCATCCCTAGAATCTCTATAGGTCATGACTAACCTGCATTTTGCTACTTTGAACTCCTCCCTAATGGAGTTGTTAATGAGACTTAATGTATAGCCCAATGGATATGAAGCATTGAGGAATTTCAAGCCACGAGCGAAGGTGATTGTTGATTTTCTTCTTCATTCCTTCTACCACTGTAATTGGGACTTCATCCAATGTCAAAAGTCCAAGTAATTTTAGTCAGCAATCCATGTTGATAAAGCCATGCCTGGAACATCTCTGGCAGGCTAGACTTGTCATTCTTCCTCAACCAATCAATCCTCTGCTTGCTTCTCTATATCAGAGATGTTATTCCTATCCGAGAGGGTCTTATTGTACCAGCTGGTGGACAGTGCTCCACGGCTTTCGTGTGCTCTCTATGTTGTCTCTGGAGTTTTTCAAAACAATCCCTCAAACTTTAAAGCACAATATTTTTTATATATATATATATATATATATATATATATATATATATATATATGTCTTTTATATTTCAAAATTTCTAGTGTATGCTGCACTTGGACAAGCTTTACCAGAGTCTCTTTTCTCCTACTTCCACTCGTTAATTGCAATTCATTATTGATAGTTCATACAAGAAGCAATATTTTTGTTATGCTAACTTGTAATTTATCCAGTTTGCATAAAGAGTGAAAAAGAAATTTGACCATTTGGGTGATCACATACTTGTTGATAAATGTTTTGAAAATGGTATCATAGCTTCTATAGGACAAGGGAATATCTATCTATCTATCTATCTATCTATCGTTAACATTGCATAAGCCAACTGATAACTGAAAGTCACAAACTCCAATCACAAAACAAAGTATATTCCAAAGCGAGAGGTCAACCACACAACATGAGCATCATAAACACAAGTTATTCACTCCAAGCGTAACAGAAGATCAAATTATTGGAGGTGAGGGCTTCCTCCACCACGTTATTCACAGAAAAGAATGTCTGCACTTCTTCAGGGTGGATAGATCCAAGTGTTTCTAATGCTGTCATATTTTCTAAATGACAAAATGAATACCAGTGTAACTAAAATGACCTTCAAAGTCTGCTGATGTGCCAGTCCTTGACTTAGCACTGGTACCCAATAGCTGGTCTCTGAGAAGTTGTAGATACTCCTCAACCACGTGAGCCCCCTCATGATACACTGGTACATATGATTTGCATTCACGGAGCACACCTGAGACATTCAGTAGCTGTTGGTGTTACAGAACACTCATACTACATACAGTTAGGTCCATAAATATTTGGACAGAGACAACTTTTTTCTAATTTTGGTTCTGTACATTACCACAATGAATTTTAAATTAAACAACTCAGATGCAGTTGAAGTGCAGACTTTCAGCTTTAATTCAGTGGGGTGAACAAAAAGATTGCATAAAATGTGAGGCAACTAAAGCATTTTATTTCAGGGGCTCAACAGTAGTTGGAGAAATAAAATGTTCATTTCTAATACTTGGTTGAAAACCCTTTGCTCGCAATGACAGTCTGAAGTCTTGAACTCATGGACATCACCAGATGCTGGATTTCCTCCTTTGTAATGCTCTGCCAGGCCTTTACTGCAGCAGCTTTCAGTTTCTGTTTGTTTGTGGTCCTTCCTGTCTGAAGTTTAGTCTTCAACAAGTTAAATGCATGCTCAATTGGGTTAAGATCAGGTGATTGACTTGGCCATTCAAGAATTTTCCACTTCTTTGCTTTAATAAACTCCTGAGTTGCTTTGGCTGTATGTTTTGGGTCATTGTCCATCTGTATCATGAAACGCCGCTCAATCAATTTGACTGCATTTAGCTGGATTTGAGCAGACAGTATGTCTCTGAACACCTCAGAATTCATTCGGCTGCTTCTGTCCTGTGTCACATCATCAATAAACACTAGTGTCCCAGTGCCACTGGCAGCCATGCACATCCAAGCCATCACACTGCCTCTACCGTGTTTTACAGATGATGTGGTATGCTTTGGATAATGAGCTGTTCCATGCCTTCTCCATACTTTTTTCTTGCCATCATTCTGGGAGAGGTTGATCTTGGTTTCATCTGTCTAAAGAATGTTTTTCCAGAACTGTGCTGGCTTTTTTAGATGTTCTTTAGCAAAGTCCAATCTAGCCTTTCTATTATTGAGGCTTATGAGTGGCTTGCACCTTGCAGTGCACCCTCTGTATTTACTTTCATGCAGTCTTCTCTTTATGGTAGACTTGGATATCAATACGCCTACCCCCTGGAGAGTGTTGTTCACTTGGTTGGCTGTTGTGAAGGGGTTTCTCTTCACCATGGAAATGATTCTGCGATCATCCACCACTGTTGTCTTCCGTGGACGTCCAGGTCTTTTTGCGTTGCTGAGTTCACCAGTGCTTGCTTTCTTTCTCAGGATGTACCAAACTGTAGATTTTGCCACTTGTAATATTGTAGCAATTTCTCGGATGGGTTTTTTCTGTTTTTGCAGCTTAAGGATGGCTTCTTTCACCTGCATGGAGAGCTCCTTTGACCGCATGTTGTCTGTTCACAGCAAAATCTTCAACATGCAAGCACCACACCTCAAATCAACTCCAGGCCTTTTATCTGCTTAATTGATAATGACATAACGACGGACTTGCCCACACCTGCCCATGAAATAGCCTTTGAGTCAATTGTCCAATTACTTTTGAACCCCTGAAATGAAGGGATTGTGTTACAAAATGCTTTAGTTGCCTCACTTTTTTTATGCAATCATTTTGTTCAACCCACTGAATTAAAGCTGAAAGTCTGCACTTCAACTGCATCTGAGTTGTTTCATTTAAAATTCATTGTGGTAATGTACAGAACCAAAATTAGAAAAAAGTTGTCTCAGTCCAAATATTTATGGCCCTAACTGTACAGTTGATTCAGTACACTTAATTTAATGTGTTGCCACATTTACTTTATTGTGTTGAGTTAGAAAAACCAAAGCACATATCACTAATTTAGCCTCTGTTTTCTATACAGGCGCTTCATCGGCTCTTTACTTTAACACTTCCTCTCACTTTCTGTCATATAGCATCACCACTTACCTAGACATTAGTGACCCATTGTTAAGGGGTGCATAAAGTCAAGCACATAGCCATGCAATCTCCATTGACAAACACTGGCAGTAGAAGGTGTTGTACTGAAGTTCACAGTGGCTTTAGATGTGGCACTGTCATAGGAAACCAACTTTGCCACAAGTCGGTATGTGAAATTTCTGTTCTGTTAGATCTGCCCAGTCAACTGTAAGTGCTGTTATTGTGAAGTGGAAACATCAAGGAGCAACAATAGATCATCAAGAAAAGTAGCAGACCACACAAACTCTCAGAACAGGGCCAGCAACTTGTGAAGCGCATAACATGTGAAAATCAGTTCCAAACTGCCTGAGGAAGCAAACTGAGCCCAAGAACTGTGCACCAGAGCTTCATGAAATGGGCTTCCATGGCCACATAGCTACTCACAAGCCTAAGATCACTACACACCATGCCAAGAGTTGGCTAGAGTTGTGTAAAACATGCCACCATTGGACTCTGGAGTGGTGGAAGCATGTTCTTTGAAGTGATGAATCCCGCTTCACAATTTGGCAGTCTAATGGATGAATCAGGGTTTGGCAGATGCCAGGGGAATGCTGCCACCTGGACTGCATAGTGACTACTGTAAAGTTCGGTGGAGAAGGATTAATACAACTGTTTTTCAGAGTTTGGGGTGGACCCCATGGTTCCAATGAAAGTTATTATTATTGCTATACCATAGAAGAACATTTTAAGCAACTTAGCACTTCCAACTTTGTGACAGCTTTTTCAGTTCCAGCATGACTGTGCCCCAGTGCACAAAGCTAGGTCCACAAATGCATGGAGGAACTCACATTGTCAGCACAAAGCCCTGACCCACCACTGGGATGATTTGAAACACTGAATTCATGCCAGGTCGTCTTATCCAATATTAATACCTGACCTCACCAATGCTCTTTTGGTTACAGTGGGCACAAATTCCCACAGACACACTTCAAGATCTTGTGAAACACCTTCCCAGAAGAGTGGAGGTTGATATTTTAAGAGAGTTCCAAATAACAAAATTTGAGTGGGCCGCTCCATTTTCATGCCCATGGTTTTGGAATAGGATGTCTGTCCAGCTCATAGAGATGTGATGGTCAGGTGTCCACAAACGTTTGGCCATATAGTGTACACAAATGATCCAATTTGCAGATGACACTTAACTAGGTGGAAAGATAGATTATGCACAGTCATCTAAATCATTACAGAGGGACCTTTACAGTATACCGGCGTGGGCAGATGAAATTTAATGTGAGTAAATGTAAAGTATTACACATAGGAAGTAAAAACTTTAGGTCTGAATACACAATGAGAGGTCTGAAACTTGGAAGTTGAGAAGGATTTAGCAGCCATAGTGGACTCATCCAGGCAGTGTACAGAAATGATCAAGAAGGCTGGTAGGGTGTTGTGATATCTATCACGATATGTGCAGTATAAGTCAAGGGAGGTTAGGTTGGTGTCATATAGCGCCCTAGTGAAGGCCTTGTCTGGAGTGCCATGTACAATGTCAGCCTCCAAATCACAAAAAATAGGCACTGAATTTTCATCTGTTGCCAGTATAGACAAACCTTTTTGTTCCCAGCGCCCCATGATGTTTTGCAAGGCCAGTGTGACATCACTGAGCTATAGCAGCCATATTGGATGGGGATTTCACTACCTGATTTGTGCCCTGCATGATATTCATGCATGTGTACTGTAAACGTACTCCACCTAACACTTTATTGAATCACTTTGCACGTCAACTAATAATTTACAGTGTATCCACGTGTGCAGCCTGCATGGGGTTAAAACAAAATCTCAAGAGTATTTTCATTTAAGGGGCACATTAGCTGACTGTAGTAAGAATATTACAAAAATAATTTATTGTTCTGCATAGATTCATTGTGTCTTCACTGCAGGATCAAACATGTTATGCGCTTCACTATACGGTGCAGATCTAGCAGTGACAGGGACAGGTCCCCACAGTATATAATGCTGATCCCTTACAGCACAGACTCTGTGGGTGTTAGTAAGCTGTAGTGATAAAAGCTTGGGAGACGTCGAGAGAGGTAAAGGACTTGGAGTGCTGTGGATGAGGTGACTTGGCTAACAGTTCTGCTCCAAAGCTCAGATCACATTTTTCTCCACAATAATTGCTCCAGTATATCTGACAGACGCTGCCCAACCCTCAGGGTCACTTAAAAGACCATTGCATCATTATAATTCACTCCCCATGAACATCAATGCATTTCAGAGTTTACCAAAATTCCTGAACATCTCAATGTTGTTGCTGAATTTGAGGTGAAGTGGATCTCACTTTGACTATCGCTTGAAAGGAAACTGCTCATGGAGGCAAACAGTAGAAATGGTGGTGAGTCGCCATCACAAGGTGCTTTACTAAAGGAGCATGAGTACAATATAACACGGTTTAACACAATGCAATTCATTTACTGGCAACATTTATGGGAAATGATAATAGAGAGGATTATCCTAATAATAATAATGTGGTAATGTAATAACACAATGGGCGGCACGGTGGCGCAGTGGTAGCGCTGCTGCCTCGCAGTTAGGAGACCCGGGTTCGCTTCCCAGGTTCTCCCTGCGTGGAGTTTGCATGTTCTCCCCGTGTCTGCGTGGGTTTCCTCCAGGCGCTCCGGTTTCCTCCCACAGTCCAAAGACATGCAGGTTAGATGGATCGGTGATTCTAAATTGGCCCTAGTGTGTGCTTGGCGTGTTTGTGTGTGTCCTGCGGTGGGTTGGCACCCTGCCCAGGATTGGTTCTTGCCTTATGCCCTGTGTTGGCTGGGATTGGCTCCAGCAGACCCCCGTGACCCTGTGTTCGGATTCAGCAGGTTGGAAAATGGATGGATGGATGGTAATAACACTAATGTACTAATACTAATGCAATAATACTACTACTATTAATAATGTAATTACGAGAGAGAACTATGTATCGTAGTTATTATATAAAGATGTAGGTAAGAGGCTCGGCTCTGGTATCCCAAAGGTTGCCAGTTCAAATCCCCGTTACTGCCAAAAAGAGATCCTACTCTGCTGGGCCCTTGAGCAAGACCCTTAACCTTCAATTGATCCAGAGTGATCCTGCACTCTGACCCCAAGGGGTATGTGAAAACTAACAAATTCCTAATATGAGAAATTGTATAAGGTGAAATGAACAAAAAAAAAAAAAGGTGATTGGATTGGATGTTGAAAAAAGGAGAAGAAGGGGGAGACCAAAACAGAAGTGAACGGAATGTCAAAGGATTAAATGAGAATATAAAAATGGGAAAAGCTAAGGAAGAAAAAGAAGAATCATTGTTTCCAAATAGACATACAGTATTTCATAGAATAATTCACATTCCACCAGCCAAGTATTCTTAAAGGCCACACTCTACCAGTTGAGGTAGTTGCATTTCTTGGAACTTTTAACACTGAAAATTGTGTTTTGCTAATAGATAAATAAAATTGTGACTCTGCCTCGCTTGAATGGTTCCCGTTGCTCACTCACACTCTGAAAGCCAGGTAGGTGTATTTCAGCTGTATTCATGAGTTAGTGTCACTGCCTCATAGTTGTTGTCCATGTGGAGTCTGCACGTTCTCCTCATGTCTGTGCTGGACTTCCTTTTGTGTCCCCAGAACACTTCAGTCCAGTGTGAGCGTGAATGTGTACTTGAGCAGGACTTGCATTGAAATGGTGTCCTCACTTGGACCCAACGCTGCTGAAAAAGGCACCGGCCCCCTGCTGTCCTGAACTGCTATAAGCCGGTTTAGAACTGTTCATTGTTATTTTTAAGTTTTGTTATATGTAAAGATTGAAGACTATGGAGAGAATTGACAGATTTTACATTGTCTGGCCAACTTTCACACACAAACAATCTCAGAAATGAAAACTGAAATAAGTCACCTCAGCGGTGAACTGAAGTAAAGGAGCAAAAATTGTCTTCTAAATAAAAAACGGAAGCCAGCTGGAGTCCCACAGCACCAGTTTTCTGAGGCACTGGGTTGAAACAGCCATACTCAGTTGTGTCTGGGGTCACCTGTGACTTATATCATATTGAAAATACTTACAGTTAATAAACCAGAGCTGCCAATTAGCATGCAGAGGAGACCCTCAAGTCACTGAGAAAAAAAAAATCCATTAGCAACAATCCAAATGTAGTAATTACTGTCTTTACATGGCTGGTCATATCTGCAGATCTTTTAACACAACATTTCTCTCTCTCTCTATTATAAAAAAAATTTTTGGAAGGTTGGGAGGAGACGAGACGTGACTTTCTCAGAGAGATACTTTCACGTCCCGTGAGACTAGACATTATACCAAGAGATTTAAGGTTTAAGGTTTCTTTATTTAGTCATGTTTACACAAGAAAACATGACATTTGCCTTCTCAGTTGCATCTAATAACAGACAGAATGAGATAAAACCGACAAATAGAAACAAGACAGGTTAAGGTAAGGTAGTTAGATAATACATAATTACACAAAAAAAACCACACCACACCAATAAAATAAAAGACAAAGAGTAGATGTCAAAGTAAAGAATTAAAAAACGCTGGCGCAATACACATGCAGAGCAGGTTATAGATAATGGAAGTGCAAAAATTGGAAAGTCTCAAAAAATGAAAGTAAAGATCACATTGGCTCAAACAAACGGAGAAGAGATCGAATATATTGTTCGGATTTAAACTTTAAGTTGGAGACTTATAGATCGTCTAATTTTATTGCCGAGTGAAGCAAGCAGGGGTAAACCCCCCTAGTCTTTTACATGGGGATCATGGGGAGCGAGGGCCTTTCTCATAGTACAGCATAGAGGGCCACCCCCAGTAAGGCAGTTCTGAATGACCAGTCAGTCTGACCGCTGTGTCTTTAGGATGTGGGAGGAATCGGAAATACCCAAACAACACAGTTACAGCATTCAAGTTCCAGAAGGCAAAGTCAAACCCTGGAGCTATGCAGCAGCAGAGCCACTGTGCCCTCCATTTTGAAAACTGATCTCTGTCTGCAGATTCATTAGTTCGTGTTTATATAGCAGCAATTGTTCTGGCATCCTGTCACTATTGATTATATTCTTGATTGGCTTAAACTGTTGGACTTTCTTGTATTGATTCATAATCACAAGTATTAATTTCATCTATTATAAATTCACACAGTTCTTAATTATGGGGGCATATTAAACAGGTTTGGGCTGCCCTAAAGGAATACAAATTCTTCTGACTGCCTCTGTTCACACTAACAAAAGTATTTTATAATATATGTTATAGTCAGTATTAAATTTAATATTTCTTGCATAATCTGCAAAATCATTACATTTTTCAGTTAGAGTTGACCTCTTTTTAAGCAGACTCTCCTAATCAGCGCTCAAATTTTGCAAAGTTGCATTGCTTAGCAGAGGTGCAGTACAGCCTTTGACCAGTAGATGGCGCTAAAGGGTCACGTGCAGCTGTTCCCGCGCTCTTTTCTTCTTCTTTGCAGTTGATTTTATTTTAATGGACTATGAAAGCCGGCGGCCTGCTTACAATCCGTAATCTAGCGGCCTTACTCGGCACAAGTCCCTCGCTTCACTCTTACCTCTTCATCGTATACGTACCAACTCAGAGGTAAGTTTTGATTTCTTTGATTTGTTGTGAAGTTTGCTCGATCCACTTCAGAAGAGGATATTTGTAATCTTTTGAATTTCCTGATTCATAAAAATGTTTTATTTGAATACACAATTTAAGTACAACAGAGCCTAGTCTTATAGAATTTGCCACAAGGCAGGAAGCTTTTCTGGATGTTGTGTTATTACAGCATTGGAAAGGCGCTATATAAATAAAATGCATCATTATTATAACACACATATTCACAGAGTGCTGCCAGTAACCGTATCCTGCATGTCAGTTAGATGGCCAATAAAAACACACGTGGGCAGAATGTAAAGGTTCCGAGGTGTGTTTCTAGAATTGTGAGGCAAGGGCTGCGCCGTATACGGCACATATATGGGCAGAATTTTACTACATAAGTAAGAAAAGAATGTTCTTTATTTAAAAATCCCAAGCAGAATAAGTGCCTTTCAGAGGTCCACCAAGGGAGCTATTGAGAATCTGGACCGATGACACCTGGGCTTTTCTCCAGACCCTTCTGCCTGCTGCTCTCCTTGTCCCTTTTACACTAACACTAAGCGATTCACTTGCCCCGATCGCGGTCCTGTATTTGCCATAAAAAAAAAACATTTCCATTTCCTTTTTTTACACTTGATATTTTTTGTCATTTCAGGAAAAGCCAAGGCTGTGTGCGCCAGTCCAGTACCCTAGAGCTACCTGCTGGTGGAGGGGCTGTGTGTCCATGGACTTGTTGAGCTGAGGAAGTGGAAGCTGACAGTTCAAGGGGTTCTTGATAGTAAGCCATAGTGGAGGGGGTCCTTTACCTGAGAGATGGGGGTATAACAGAGGACATGCCTCACCATCAGGCGATGCAGGTAGGTGGCTGTTACGTGGCACTGGCTTATTTTGGGTGATTTCACTTAAGTTCAGGTTTACTGTCACGTCTACATGGTGGGGTGGAGTGGTGGCTCTGAGGCTAAGGATCTGCTCTGGTATCCCGAAGGTTGCTGGTTCAAATCCCGTCACTGCCAAAAGAGATCCTACTCTGCTGGGCCCTTGAGCAAGACCCCTAACCTGCAATTGCTCCAGGGGCGCTGTACAATGGCTGACCCTGCACTCTGACCCCAAGGGGTATGCAAAAAACGAACAAATTCCTAATATGAGAAATTGTATAAGGCGAAATAAAGAACAAAAAAAAGAAGTGACGTCATTATGCCCAAGTCAGTTCAGTTTATTGTCCCAAGAATGAAATTTGGTTTATCAGCAGGTTTTACAAACATAACATTAAAAACACAGCCATCAAGCATAAACAGTACAAATAAATAAAATCTAGCAGTGAGCACAATACGTATGGTGAAGCATCACATCAAAACGAAACCACCATTTAGACTTGACTGTCGACTGATGCAAATGATGTTTATTACACCAGAACCTTTTTAGGAGATTAACATCAGTTGGAATGACAGAGTATTTGAAGCCATTGCTTTTTATCCTTGAAGCGGTGGCTTGATGGCAGCACCTGGAATTGAGAGCCCTGTCTGACAGATACACTCGACTGGCATGATGAGCACCTCTGT
The DNA here is from genome assembly GCA_026402145.1 of Polypterus bichir lapradei. Taxonomy (NCBI): domain Eukaryota; kingdom Metazoa; phylum Chordata; class Cladistia; order Polypteriformes; family Polypteridae; genus Polypterus; species Polypterus bichir. The sequence goes on from JANRMT010062814.1 coordinate 100,496,216, forward strand.
CACATTGGACTGTTGGCACCTCACTATTTTTATTTGCTTCATTTTACAGTTGGATTGGTTCTGTTTTTGTTACTTACAATAAGATTTTCAAACCAGGCCAGCATAACACAAGTTAAGGCAGACTCAATATAAGATTTATAAAAGGCTGACATAATGGAAGGACTCGTGTTAGGAAGATTTGACTTCCTTAAACAGTCATTTTTTTGCAAATGGCTTCTGTGTTCCCCCTAAAAGTCACTTTTGAATCTATGATCGTCCCCTGATATTTTTAAATATCAAAAATCTCCACGGCCTGGACTTTGATGATTGTTTCTTGTGGGTGAAGAACACTCTTTATTCTTAAATCAATTGTAAGTTTCTTAGCTTTTGTAAGGTTTCGGTGTAGGAAAGACTCATCACAAAATCACTGACAACTGGACCAGGCCTGGTTGTCACTGTCCTACAGTAGGCCAGGCCCGCCGCCAGGGGGGGACAAACGGGACTCCGGTCCGGGGCCCTAACAGAAGGGGGCCCCTTCACACTTGATTTTTCTTATGCTGATGTTGTGCCCGTAGATAAATATAGAATATTTTCTATATTTAATAGTTTAATAATAGAATTTAATAATTTTAATAATAGAATATTTAATAATAGAATATTTGGACAATTATTCAAGTTACATGTAATAGAAAAGTTAAATCATTTAGCTTACAACAATACAAGTGAGTGTTTTAATAGCCGCACGCTCCACGCAAGTAGATATCGTGCTCGTGTCGTGTGAAGCACGCTTGTCAAAGACAAAGGAGACCCGACGCCGACGTCCTTGAGCTTGACGTTGAGTAGTATGTTTGTTGTACAGGGTACGTGGATAATGGATTGACTTCGCCGTTGTAATTGAATACTTCTGTTTCACACACACAGGCGATGTTGACGTGTATGGTGTTGCAGAAGTCCGTCTCCGCAGTTTGATAATTCATTCACGTGGGTGTTTATTGTTGCTTTTAAAGCAGTGACGAGTGTGCGTTGGTTTTGTGTGTATCACTAAAGATTCTGGATCACCCGGATTTTTTGAAAACTTTGAAGTTTGATACAGCAAGTTACCATACTGATTGTACACCATGTAGATAACCCTAACCGTTAATATATATTAAAATGTTCAGATGTTACTCCTATTCATTGCATTGGTATAATTGTACCGTTACACGTTAGATAATAAATAGGCCTATCTCATTAATGTATTGTTTCAATTCCGCTACGAGCTTCCGTTAGCACTGGCTTTCCTTCTCGCAGTCAAACTTTGATGTGAGAGAAGGCTTAACTCATCAAGTATGGTATTCATAAATGCAGCATTGTCGATGTCGGATAAACTACATTTCAATCATTTTGTATACGTACTTGAAGGTTTTGGCATGTGGGGACCCGGGGGAAGGCAGAGGGGCCCACACGTACCCAGTTGTCTGGGGCCCAAATATTTCTGGTGGCAGGCCTGAGTAGGCGCACAATCACTGAGTCATCAGCAGATTTTCAGATGAAATGCGACAACCATAAGTGTAGAGGATGTACAAAAGAGGTGGAAGGACAGACCCCTGAGGGGACCTGTGGGTGAGGACGACGTGTCAGACAGACAGACAACCACTGACTTTCACACTTTCAGTCTCTTCTGTTAAAAGACAATCAGCCACCCGTCCAAACGAACATCTTTTCTACATCCATCTGTCTAGGGCTGAATGGCGTTAAGAGCAGCAGAGAAGTCTACAAACAGGAGCCTCGTGTGAGTCTTGGTGCCCTCCAAGTGGTGTCCTCTGTGCCCCTATTAGACTGCGAGGCAAACTGAAATGGATCTAATAAACCCCAGCTTTTCTCTGTTCGCTTCCTCTTTATCAGTTTTTCAAATGATTTCATAACCAGCGATGTCAGAGCCCCTGGGCTGAAATCATTGAAGGTTTTAGGGGTTTTGTTTTTGGCTACTGGAATTATGGTAGCTTGTTTTCTTAGCTTTGGGATCTTCTTCTGTCCTAACAACAACCTGAAAAGGAAGTAAAAAAAAATGGAGCTGAGTTGCTCTGCACAAGACTTTAAGAGCCTTCCACTAAGATGTGCTGGTCCAGGACTTTTATTTGTTATTCATTTTCTAAAAATGTTGTCTACATCCTTTTGAATAAAAAAATCCGTCTCCCTTATCCAAAACCATCTACTTGAAGCATCACATTTGCTCAGTAAAATCAAGCTGTTCAAAGTTCAAGCAATTTTAATGAAACCCATTAGCTAAATCAGCGCTGGAGCTAAAACCAGAAAGCCTTACATGGTTGTTATTTTTGGACGGACGGTGGCCCGCTAATGTAACACCTTGCACTGCCATGTCATACCAGTGCATGTTATGTGTGTGTGGAGATGCCAATATTGACATCACTCCTCGTCTGCGACGTTTTGTGCAATTTAAAACTGCAAGGCTTATTTCATGCTGAGCCACTGCAGACTGTGGAGTCGGCCCCACTGTAGGTGGTACTCACTTCTGGCTGCAGTGATGAAGGTGGACCACTAGAGGGACCAGCGCTGCATCTGGGGGATATTCTGAGGAATTTCTGGGCTGCATTCCTTCAGTTCTTTGAACACTTGTTCATGTTGTACATCACACAATGACTTTATGCCATTGAACAGGGACAAAACATGCTGGAGGTCAGAATGTGAAAGCCACTTTGCATTTCATTATCCAAAGCTTTGAGGAGGGCACTGGTGATCGTAAGAATTGCCTTGATTTTGTACTTTATGTGCTTATGATGAATTTTAACTACTATAAAAACTATATACAGTATTAGCTTGAAGGCTGCGGTGAGCTGGTGCCCTGCCCAGGATTTGTTCCTGCCTTGTGCCCTGTGTTGGCGGAGATTGGCTCCAGCAGACCCCCGTGACCCTGTATTTAGGATATAGCGGGTTGGATAATTGATGGATGGATGGATGGATGGATGGATAGCTTGAAGGGCTCTGAAGACGTAAAGCTAAAGAGTAGCTCTGACAGAGTGAGAATTTCGGCCAGGCTTGTCCAACTCTGATCCGGCTGCAGGTTTCCATTCTAACCATTTTTTAAATTAGTGATCTTTTTCTGATAATTAACTCTTATTAAAAATTATTTAGCATAACATTTAAGACTCGGACCCCTCAATTATTTATTTTTTCCTAGCAGCCAGACAACAATGAGATACTAAAAGAAGCCAACATATGACCAGCAACCTGTGTCCAATAAAATAAAAAAAACAGGAGAAGGTCTCAGTAATGTTGATCTGCTCAGGTCCACAAAACATTTTGACTTTGTTTTAGAAAACAGAAAAAAGAAAATCAACAATTAAGAAAGTGTTTGCTGAGGCAGGACGAGAGCACCAAGAAGCCATGGAATTAAATGACAGGTTTAGTTAATAACAAGCAATGGCTCTGAATGACATTTACATTTACATTTTTTGCTTAGCAGACAGTTTTATCTGAAGCAACTTACAAATGAGGTCAACATAACCAAGTAAACATCACTCTGGGGGACTGTTTGGGCACAAGTGTTACAGGACAAGGGTACGCGATAGATCATCTCATCTCAAGTGAAGAACTCAGAATAAAATACAAGTTTGCGATTCTAAGGTTACAAAACTGAATAGCTAATATAAGTTAGACAGGAAAGCACCAAACAAACACGTTTTGAGGGAGTCAGAAGTTCAAATGGAGGTGGGCACCTTGTTCTACCAGCCAGGAGCTACACATGAAACGTCTGGATTGAGATTTGATGCCACCCAGAGGTGACATCACCAGTCACCATTCACCAGCAGACCTGAGTGGGCGATCAGGAGGACCTCTCAAGCATCTCCATATCCATGGGTGCTGACCCACTGATTACTCTTCACACAAACATCCAGGATTTACCACTGCAGGAGACCAATGCAGTGATGTGGAAATAGGAGTGGCATGTGCCCACCATGGCTGGTTGAACAACAGCGCTTTGAATCATCTGCAGTGGCTTGGTGACACATAATGGTGCTCATGCTCAGTCCAGATGTGAAAAAAACCAAAGCCTGGACAAGGAATTGCTGTATACTTTGTCAGATATGGTCTGATCTTGTGAATGTTGTACAGAGCGAATCAGCAAGACAGAGAGACCACAGCAACATGGCCAGTGAAGGACAGCCGGTCATTCATTAATCACCACTTCAGGGTTGGCTACTGACTTGGTTGGCGTTAGCAATAATGAGCGAAGCTGAACACAGATGGGGTGCTGAATACAATAAGAACACAGGTTAATTACGAAATTGGTTGGAGTTTAAGGCCGCAACTTAGCTGGTCATCTGTTGCCTGACCTCACAACTCCTTTTAGTTTGGCTGTCATTTACAGAAAAAGGAAGAAATTCAGAGGACTGAGTCGTAAAAAACAAGGCCATGAAAATCAAGGGACAAGAAGTCAATTAACAGCAGAAACTGGTCACTAATTAAGAAAGTGTCAAGAAGGAAAACCTGCAGCCACCGCGCTCTACCAGGATCAGAGTTGGACACCCCTGATTTGAATGTGGCTGTAGTTGAGGACCACCAGGGGGTGACAATTCAACTGTGTCCATTTTGGCCCTCAAGGACCTTCCTTTATATTGCATTCCATTAAATCAAAATTTTTTTAGGGACATAGGTAGCTAGACACTGCCATGGGTTAAGTTTTGGTTACTTTTTCTGGAATTATTGATTTAAAATGTGTATTTTTTATGTCACTGTTTGTTTTGTTTTTTTTCTGGTTACCGCAATGTTGCTGTTGCTTGCTGTGTGGGTTGCCGTAATGTCACTGTCAGTGGCGTTGCACACTTGCGTCATCTTGCCACTCCTATAAAATATGGCAGCACATGCAACGTTTGCTGAACAATCTTTTGGCTTACCGGTTTTGACTTCACTCTGCCTTTTTGACCACAAGGTTTGCCAGTCCTTTAAAATGAAGTCTTTTATAGTCCCTTCATCACAAAGCCAAATCAGAGTTACAATTGATGCAAGGCAGGAAATAACAGGACACCAGTCGATCTTGAGGTGCGCTCACTCACTTTTGTCAGCTTAAGGCCATGAGAAGAAACGCAGAGTGTCCAGAGAAAAGCCCACATAGAGACAGGAGGAGTAAGTCCAAACTCAGCGCTAGGGTGCTGGAGGTGTGACGCAGCACACTGAGCGCTCTAGACAATATTGGAATCACTCTGAAAATCGAAAAATTCAATTCTTTTCTTACTTTGAAAAAATCAGTAGAGTACATTATGTGAAATATGTCTACACATTTCAGTCTATTTATTAATTTTTCCAATATTTTGTTTTAAAAATTTGAAGCAGTTACGATTAATCTGAGTTGATACAGCAGTTGGTCACCATGAATGGTAATGTGCCTCACCAGAGAGAAGCTGTTCATCATCGTAAACCCAAGTTACAATAAAACAACAGTACAGGAATAGATTCAAAATGTAAAATACTTTTGAAACACATCTAATTTCTCCTCTTGCACACTATCAAGACTTCCGCGGTGTGGGGAGGAGGTCTGGTTTGTGGTGGACGTGTTTTTGAACAGTTCTTTAAATGATGTTGGTTAAGTAGTTTAAATATAAGCGGCGATGCCCTGCTCACACAAGCTCTGCGGTTTGATGGTGTTGCTCACACAATTTTTTTTGTGTTGCGCAACTTTGAATTTGCAGGAACCCTAATATCCTTAAAAAGATATGGAGCGAGCCGGATTGACTCCCCTAAACTGGCCCAGTCTGTACGTGTATCCTGCAATAAATGCTGCCTACCTAAAAGTGAACACCCTTTTAGATGGCATCTTTCTGGAGGAAGCAGGTTTACAAAATAAATGACATGACATCTCCTTCTCAAACTGGCGTAATCCAATTTAGGGTCACGGTAGGCCTTAGCCTAACACCACCAGCAATGGGCACAAGGCAAGAACCAGTTCTGGAAGGAGCTCCAATCTAAAGCTGTGCCCACTCACACCAACATGATGCTAGTATGGGGCTGCCAATTAACCAAACCTGGATGTCTTTGGGGTGCAAGAACAAAAATATGCAGATATGGGGTGGATGTTCTAACTCCTGGTGTGGAATTCAAGGACAGGATGTTGGATCCATGAGGTAACAACAACTTGGACACTGTGTCACTCTAGAAAAAGAATAGAGAGATTAAAATAGAAGTTATTATTACTGCATTAAAATTTTTGAAATATTTTACTCTGCTTTTATTTTCAGTAGGGCAGAGAAAGATTAAGATGACTGCAACAAAGCCCTAAACAAAACTCATAGTCAAAAATATATTGCTAATAAGTTCAAAAGGCAAGCCAGGAATGTTACCTACTACAACAAAGAAGCACAAATTGAATTCTTTAGAAAATGGTTTGTATCCTAAGGCTAGGATAGCGTGTGCTGCCCATCACCACCCTAAATAGTGTCAGTAGTTAGTGACGTCACCCGAGGTGTGGCACAAGGTGTCTGACAACTGCTGGCATGGCAACTGTGAAAAATGAAAAATAAATTAGTGCTGGAAAACAACGAAAAAAATATTCTACTGTACTACACAAGCAAAGTATCTATTCACACTCTCTCAATTGCAGGCTGTGTGCATTTAGGATTGGGGTGCAATTACAGTGACAGGGCAAAAGGGAGTCAAATTATTTATAAACAATTTAAGAACAGAAGCTAAGAAATCTTGAGAAATGAGAGGAGACCATTCAGTCCATCAAGCTCATTTGTTTAGCTAATCCCTAAGCTGTGGAGTTGGCAAGCTTTATGTGGGCGCTAGCAGGTCCTGTGGAGAGATGTGGACATTGGCACTGCTGTTTGTCACTGCACACCAGAGGAATGGGACTTCAACAAGTGAGTCAGAACTGATGGGTAAACCTGACTGCAGTGCTTTCATTTTGCAGTCTGTCCTTTGTTCACATAAACAGTTTTCTTGAACTGGTTAGGGTTAGGCATTAGGGTTGGAGTTAACAAAATCTGGGAGTTAAGAAAATGTCATCTCTTGAGTACAGCTGTTATGTCTCCATTTGGATGTCATATAAGAGTGAAAGAAAAGTGTGAGTTGGAGAAACTGTAGAAGAAAGCGAGCCAGAATCAGATGCCAAAAAGCCAAGCCATCCAAACAAGAATCAGCAACCAAAAATGGGAGTGAAAATAAATGAAGAAAAATGTCACACTAACCGTAGACCCCTCACTAGCATTAATTCTTGTCTTCTCGATTTGAATTTGATCCACTCTCATATGCATGCTCCTTGGCACCACCATCTCTTTGTGCTGACTGCATGTGGTGGCAACAGCTTTGAGAAGAACTGGAATTAAAAGATGTTGTTTAGTCAAAAAGCCAGAAAAGCTAATAGTTAAACAAACAGTACTCAGGATGTGTTTCAAGATTCGTAGTCTGGAAACAGTGTGGAAATGATGGTAACCAAAAAATAGGAAGGAACACATGACCAGGGCCAAAATCGTAAATTGTAAACCGTAATCAAAAAGTAGGGCAAAAAATATTTGTAACTAGGAATTGATAAACAACAAAGGGTGAATGCAAAGTTGTTTTGGTTGAATCCAATTAAAGACCACTAGACGTGCACAACGCAACTGGACATGTTACGCAATGCACACATCTGGGTGACCTTACCTAAGAACAGCATAGGAACCAACCACAAATACTGCTCAAAATGGCAGCTCCCACCTGAGAACCAAAATGGTGTCACAGGAGAAAGCTTCTTATTTGCAACATTGTTTTAAAAGCACCAAACAGATGCAACTATGGGATTTCTTAACCTATAAAAACCCCTAAAACAAAGTCAAAATAACTTTTTGAGGTCCTGGTCAATGTAGAGGCCCTTCTGACACACTGTAACTCATGGCAGGGATGATAACAAATCTCCAAAAGCAGTACACATGAGCTGACCTGTGCTGATGTCTCATTGTCAGAGGAACTAAATCTTTTCTCTGCTCACTTTGAGGCATGATGGTCTCACACAGACATTCTGCCCCCTGTCGACTCCCAGCTGCGACACGCTCACTCTTCAGGAACTTCAAGTGAGACGGGTGCTTCAGACATTGAATCCAAGGAAAGCTACTGGACCAGACGGCATACTTGGCATGGTACGTACTTGTACATACTTGTGCTGACCAGTTGGCAGGAGTCCTTACTAAGATATTTAATCTGCCATTAGCGCAGGTCACTGTTTCCCCCTGTCTTAAGTTAGCTGCCCATAAAAAGTCAGTCATCAGTACTCTTAATGAATACTGACCAACTGCATTAACTTCAACAGCAATGAAATGTTTTGAAAGACCTATAAATTAGCACGCACATTAAAGCCAGACTCCCTCCCATCTTCGACCCCCATCAGTTTACTTATTGATCAAATAGATGCACTGAAATCCCATCAGTACAGCCCTCCATACATCTGGAACACTCAGGGACCTATGTAAGGACGCTGTTTGTTGATTATATATCAGTGTTTCATACAATCAGCCCTAGCATACTAATCAATAAGCTGTATAACCTGAACTTCTCCCCCTCCTTCTGCACTTAGATAAAGGATTTCGTCTCTGGATGCTCGCAAATTGTTACAATTGGCCCCCACAGCTCCTCCACCCTCACACTTAGCACTGGATCCCCTCAGGGCTGTGTACTGAGCCCACTTCTGTATGCCCTTTACACATAATGACTGTACATCTAATTACTCCAGCAACACTTAGGGGCAGAAGCTGTCAGTGTGGGCCTCCAGGGACAATCTCTCTCACTCAACACCCACAAAACTAAAGAGATGGTCATTGACTTCAGGAGGCACAGAGCAAAGCCAGTCCCTCTATACATCAAGAGGGACCTGCTGGGGATGGTCACCAACTTTAAGTTCCTAGTAACTTAAATTTCTAAGGACCTGTCCTGGACAGCAAACATTCTGGCGGTGGCCAAAAAGTCCCAGCAGTCACTACATTTCCTGAGACTTCTCTAGAAAGTGGAAATAAAGGCTAGGCTGCTGTTGACCTTCTACCGCTCAACCATCGAGAGTGTTTTAACTTACTGTATTTCAACATGGATTGCTGGCTGTACAGCAGTAGACACGAAAGCTCTGCAGAGGGTAATATCTGCGGCAGAGAAAATGATTGGCTGCTCTCTGCTCCCCTGTAAGATATCTCCAGTGCCCAATGCCCCCACAGAGCCGGCAAAATTATTAAAGACCCTTCCCATCCTGGCCACTCACTGTTCACACGACTGCACTCCAGTAGGTGGTACAAGAGCATTAAAAAGATTTGCAGAGTTTTTATCCTTGGCCCATCAGAATTTTACATTTTAAAAACTCATAGAACTGCTAAATGTTTTCCTCCATATGTACAATGATTACTTTAGTGGATAATAATTTCCATCCCTTATTTAATTTTTGTATAGTATTTATTTGTTATAGGACGTGTGCAATGACAATAAAGGCAATAAAGGCATCCTTCCTAATTCATTCCTTTATTTATGTTACATTTGTTGGTCATTCAGTCTTAGAGTTTCTGTGTTACTTGTCCTTTTTACCTTGTGCTTCTCCTCACCGCTCATTAAATGCACTCTTGGTGTGGTGAGTTCTACTGTAATTTTTAAGCTGTTTGATTATTTGTGATTTCATGCAATGTTTGACTCCTGTTCTACGCATTTTGACTACTCTTTGGATTTGTGATTGGAATATTGTTTGCCTTTGGATTGCCTTTGCCTTTTCAGGCAACACTTTTTGTGGAGCATTATTTGGTAGCAGAGTAACATTGTAAAATAAATCTTTTATTTATGAAGACTCCACATTACCCTTTGTGTATGTAGCCTGGATTTTGATGGTATTTCCCCCTCTAATTTGAGTGCTTTTGTGACTTTTGTGCTTGTAACCTTTTGAGTTCATAATTGCTTTACAGTTTTCGTTTACATGCCATCAGGTGTTTTATTGAAGGCCTCACCCTACTTATGAATATTGATGAGTTAACATAGAGTGGTAAGAGAGAAATGCATGTTTATTTTGCAGTATGATGTTATTTCATCCACAAGATGAGAGCAGAATACTGTTATACAGGCTTAACTCTCCACATCTCATCAAAACAGCTTAAACCAAGAAAGACTCAGGGCTGACCATTTTTACATTGAATTCTGAGTCTGAGAGATGCTCGGGGTTAATGCCAAGGCGGTTAAACAGCAGGAATGCTGGGTTGCCAGACCACTGATTCCATTGTGGCCAAAACCTTCCCTAAATCCACATAGAACTCCAAACGTTTGCTGAGACAGTGGTCTTAGTAAAAAGTAAGCCATATAGATCAGGTCAACAAATAAGGTGCAAAGACAAAGTACAAAGTGTGCTAACTGGAGATTGGCAGTTAAAGTTTTTAGAGAGTACAGATTGGAAGAAAAGATGTAGTACAAGAAACGATGCGTAATTAAAACTGGAATTCAGAAACACAATTGACAGACCCAGAATGCTAATCAGAAATCAAAGTCAAAAAGAAAAAAGCAGGAAGTTGAGTATCAAAAGAAACACAAAGATCACATGCAAAAGTAGAAGTTTTCATCCTACTTTGCATATCAAGGAATGGCTGGGGTGACCTTTCTACCGACGTGCCAGTGGAGTCATCACAACAACATCCTAATGCATTATGGTATTGTTCCAATGGAAATGGGTAACGCAAACACCCCAAAACAGTGGTGCCAACTGGCAAAATAAAATGGACTGACACTAAAAAATCATGAACTTTTATTTAATATTTCCATTCTTGAAACTAATGGTAGAGGTAAATTGTCTGTGTATAAAAACTTCAAGATCATGTAAAACACAATTTAAAAACACACAGAGAATTCAAGATAAATTATAGAAAGTCTCAATAATGACACAAAATGAAGGCAGAAAACAAGTAGGGTCCTGTAGGCCCCAGTAGGATTTCCAGATTAGTGCCCAAAACTAACCCATGGGGGGCCTTACACAGCACATATCCACGATGTCCTCTAAATCCACACACCTTTCCTCTTCATGTTCCTCCTTTCACCACCTTTGGGTTTTCCTTCTTCCTTCTTGTGGCTGAGCTTTTGCCACCTCCAAGCTGACGTTTCTAAACCGGAGGCCATAAGCACTTCCGAAGTCACTTGTTGTCCCCTTGGAAACTCTAATGACCGATGGCCAGTCTGTCTCTTGACTCAAAATGGCAGATCAGAGCTCCATCTAGTGGAGCAGAGGGGTCTGGCTGTAATACGGTTCAGGCCCAGATCTAAAATAAAGCCCCCCAAGTATGCCTGAAGCAGCACTGTTAGCAATGCCCCCTGAAATGTGCTTATAAGGTCACTCACTCGTGTAGTTTTCCCTTCGTCTCTTTATTATCTTAGGGAATTGTACTGCATACCCCATGTGAAGAGGTTTAGAGCCATATTTTGAAAATACCTGGTCACTTTGTTCAAATTACATGCTATGTTATGTATCAATGTCAAGGCTGTGACTCCTTATCATTATACCCCACGTTAAATGAAAATTGCTCAGCTTCACGAGAATCTCCTCTACCTGCTGACAATCAAGTGCTTTGCACCATTCTGTGGAATGGTACTGATAGAGCTCGAGTAGTCCTCCGTTAAAATTGTGTTCATTGGTTACAGTTTATTTTGGAAAATGAAAATAACCCCACTGCCATTATCATTAACATATGATGGACTTTGCAATGGTTTGCTTTGCTGAACGATTTGGCTTTGCTTGTGCTGCTGGGGATTTTGCAGACCACTAAGCTCATATGCAGCCTTCTGACTCAAAAATGCTGATTCCTCTTGGCCACAAAGCATCTTTGAGAGTAAAATAATGAACGTGAAATTTTGGGTTATTCTGTGTTTTCCATGACCGTATAATTTAATTAAGTAGGTTTGAAAATGGCTGCTATTGTAGATTTTAGCACTGCTGCCCTCACACCTCTGGCACTCGAGGTTCGACTCCCCATTGCTCACCATTTGTGTTCGAGTTTACTTGTTCTTCTCTTGTCCATGTGGGTTTTCTCTGAATGCTTCAGTGGATTTTAGGTTGACTGGTGAATAGCAAATGAGTGAGTCCCCCTTGCATTTGGATTAGGGTCCTACCCAGGACTGGCTCCTGCCTTGTTTGCAACACTCCAAGAACAGGCGTCAAAATTGGATGAATTAGGTCCAGAAAACAGTGGAGGATGGATAGTTATTCCTTCAAGGTCAATCAAACACAAGTAGGGTGGCGGCCAAAGTAATTTTAAAGTTATTCTACAAGTAAACAAGATTTGTTCTAGGAAGTGACACCCACTCTGATGTAAAAACAATTGCTTCATACATGTAATGTTGGGAAAACAAGAAGATTTTTTGTAATAGCAAATTTTAAGAGAGATTCAGAACAGAAAAGGGACAAAACTGGGAGATCGAAAAGTGCCAGAACAAAAATCAGAAATCGAAGTCAGAAGGACAAAACGAAAAGCCACCAACCCAAGAGATCAATTCAGAAAAGAAGACATATTCGCGATAGCTTTGGAAAAAGTTTTTTATCCGCAACTCGGATAAAGACACGATGAGGTGGGCAGCAGGAAGTACCGAACACCATACCACTTTCCCCTGTCCCCCACAACAATGGGAAAGGTGACATCTGGTGACTGGAAGAAGCTGTGGTGCGTTCAAGGCACACGAGACACCGCCAGAAGAAATAAAAATCAAAAATCTTCCAGGGCGAAAAGAGCTCCTGGATAAGAAGAGAGGATGCGGAGTAAGAGAAGTGAGCAAGGAAGCACTTAGTGTGAAGATGGCACTGTGTGCATTAAGATCAGAGCAGGCAGCCTGGCATTGGTGATTCTGTTTTATTTGCCCTCTCTGTGTGCTAAGTTAATGTTGCCCTTACCTCTAATTTATTGTGCTCTAGTGGTATTTCTGTCCTAGTTGCTGCACAGCACTTCATGGTGGTGGCACCACAATATGATTGAGTTAGAAGTTATTCTTGTATGTGCTTAAACTGAGGTGTTTCTTAAATTCATGCCAGATGCCAGTCCTGTTTCATATTTAATTCCCTCTTTTATCTTCACAGTTTATGGGGGTTCAGAGAGCAAAGACAACCAAACCTGGCAGATAATAAAAAGCTGGCACTGGCTAATTCCCACTGATATAAAACTCTGAGGCATGTTCATGGAACGTGCCAAAGGTAAGAAGCCAGAAATCAAAACACATTAAAAATAGAACGGATGAAGTCGAGATCAGGGAGTAGTAGGAGGTCAAAACTACGAAGGAGACAAGAATTCGAGCAGAACTGGGAGGAGGGAGCAATAGTCAGAAATCAAGCTGAACGTTAAGCCCAAAAAAAATGATGAACAACAATTGAAAATTGTGTCTTTGAGTGCACAAGAGAGACCATGAATACGTACCCTTATACATGTACGCTCACGGATGTGAGCAAAAGGGCAATGTCATTAAGATCGGGCCAACATCGCTTTTTCATCCCTGTCCACCTAACTTTAACTAGACATCAGCTCAGCACTTGAAAGTCCTTAACGTGTGTGCTAGCATCTACCCTACTTTGTCTGTTTGTGTGAAATGTTTGCATAACCAGCCTCCATTTGCTTGTTAAAGATCACATTTAAAAGTAACGCCTAACATATGTTGAAATTTTTTGCTCTGTCTCACCCTTGCTTTCATTTCATTTGAAATTTTCAGCCCACTATCTTATCGTCATTCTTTTCTCACTTTGTTTTTTGTTTTCTACCAGTCCCTTACCTGTGACCGAGTTCTTTGTTTGCAGAAGCAGGACCTCGAAATAAATTTAAATGAAAGCCCTCAAGTGTTGTGGTCATTAGTCCGCAGTTACTTTGAGGACTATTTAAAGATACCTGTTACCACAGCAGCTTTGTTGTGGAATTAGTTGCTTTCAGTGGTCCTCGCCGCCCCCTTTAATGCTTATTCTTTTCAAAGTCTTGTGGTCTTTGTCTTTTCCTTTGTAGTTTTTATTTCAGATTTAGAATTCTTAATTTATGAATGTGATGCCCTATGCAATGTCACCTTTGTATCGCTTTAGACTCCAAGCATCTGGGGCTTTAACTGAATGGACAGGGGGAAGGAGATCTGAGACACAGACAAAAATAAGTGCTTAGAAACAGAATTGCTGGTTCATTCCAGACATCCTAAATCTATATAGTTACAAAGTAATGTCTTTCAAATAATATATATATATATACACACACAGTTAGGTCCATAAATATTTGGACAGAGACAACTTTTTTCTAATTTTGGTTCTGTACATTACCACAATGAATTTTAAATAAAACAACTCAGATGCAGTTGAAGTGAAGACTTTCAGCTTTAATTCAGTGGGGTGAACAAAAAGATTGCATAAAAATGTGAGGCAACTAAAGCATTTTGTAACACAATCCCTTCATTTCAGGGGCTCAAAAGTAATTGGACAATTGACTCAAAGGCTATTTCATAGGCAGGTGTGGGCAAGTCCGTCGTTATGTCATTATCAATTAAGCAGATAAAAGGCCTGGAGTTGATTTGAGGTGTGGTGCTCGCATGTGGAAGATTTTGCTGTGAACAGACAACATGCGGTCAAAGGAGCTCTCCATGCAGGTGAAAGAAGCCATCCTTAAGCTGCGAAAACAGAAAAAACCCATCCGAGAAATTGCTACAATATTACGAGTGGCAAAATCTACAGTTTGGTACATCCTGAGAAAGAAAGCAAGCACTGGTGAACTCAGCAACGCAAAAAGACCTGGACGTCCACGGAAGACAACAGTGGTGGATGATCGCAGAATCATTTCCATGGTGAAGAGAAACCCCTTCATAACAGCCAACCAAGTGAGCAACACTCTCCAGGGGGTAGGCGTATCGATATCCAAGTCTACCATAAAGAGAAGACTGCATGAAAGTAAATACAGAGGGTGCACTGCAAGGTGCAAGCCACTCATAAGCCTCAAGAATAGAAAGGCTAGATTGGACTTTGCTAAAGAACATCTAAAAAAGCCAGCACAGTTCTGGAAAAACATTCTTTAGACAGATGAAACCAAGATCAACCTCTCCCAGAATGATGGCAAGAAAAAAGTATGGAGAAGGCATGGAACAGCTCATTATCCAAAGCATACCACATCATCTGTAAAACACGGTGGAGGCAGTGTGATGGCTTGGGTGTGCATGGCTGCCAGTGGCACTGGGACACTAGTGTTTATTGATGATGTGACACAGGACAGAAGCAGCCGAATGAATTCTGAGGTGTTCAGAGACATACTGTCTGCTCAAATCCAGCTAAATGCAGTCAAATTGATTGAGCGGCGTTTCATGATACAGATGGACAATGACCCAAAACATACAGCCAAAGCAACTCAGGAGTTTATTAAAGCAAAGAAGTGGAAAATTCTTGAATGGCCAAGTCAGTCACCTGATCTTAACCCAATTGAGCATGCATTTCACTTGTTGAAGACTAAACTTCAGACAGGAAGGACCACAAACAAACAGCAACTGAAAGCCGCTGCAGTAAAGGCCTGGTAGAGCATTAAAAAGGAGGAAACCCAGCATCTGGTGATGTCCATGAGTTCAAGACTTCAGGGTTTTCAACCAAGTATTAGAAATGAACATTTTATTTCCAGTTATTTAATTTGTCCAATTACTTTTGAGCCCCTGAAATAAAGGGATTGTGTTACAAAATGCTTTAGTTGCCTCACATTTTTATGCAATCATTTTGTTCAACCCACCGAATTAAAGCTGAAAGTCTGCACTTCAACTGCATCTGAGTTGTTTCATTTAAAATTCATTGTGGTAATGTACAGAATCAAAATTAGAAAAAATTTGTCTCTGTTCAAATATTTATGGACCTAACTGTATATATATATATATATATATATATATATATTGTGGAACGAGCCCCGGACACAGACAGGTAGACATTGTATTACGCACCACCACACTGTTTATTTACAGTCCCTATTTACAACAAGTGCATACAAACCCCCAAAACTCTCCCAAGTCCAGACCTCAAACTGCCTCTTTCAGTCTTCAGACCGCCTCCTTTCCTCCTCCAAGACCTTGTCTTCCTTTGCTCCCGACTCTAGCCAACGAATGGAGGGAGGCGGAGACCTCTTATTCACACCTGGATGACCTCCAGGTGCTTCCTGACAAGCCTCCGCTGACACTCCCCAGTGTGGCGGAAGTACCAACTGCGCACTCTGAAGCACTCCGGGTGTCCCCGATCCTCTTCCCCCCAGCACTTGCAGGTGTGGCGGAAGTGCTGAGGTCCAGGTCTCCATAGGCATTGGGGCGCCCCCCACGTGGTCTGTGGGAGGCGTAAGTCCTCCTCCGGTCCTTCTGGGTGTCCCGGCCGGGTACCACCCCCAGCCACCTGTAACAATATATATATATATATATAATGTCACGCACAAGCGCATCGGGTGCAGCTGAAGGACCCGACGCGCACCGCGTTAAAGCCGGCCAGGGGACGAAGGCAGCATACTAACCTCTCTCTCTCTTGTTCCGTAGAAAAGACGAAGTGACGCCACCATAAACCAACCCAAAATAAACAAAGGACTACACTTCCGGGTTCCTTTCTTCCCTCTGGTCCCCTAGTGATGACGTCAAACTCCCATCCACCACCACGCCTTCCCAGCATCCATCATGTCTGATTTCCGGTCCGCCCCTTTATATTGTCCCTCCAAATCCTCTATTTTGTCTTTTGTTTTCATGATATTTGTATCTAAAGGAAAGACCTCTTTTTTGTTACAGTATACGGGGCTCAAAACCCCAAACCCTGTATGCCATGTTTTGTGCTTTATTCACAATATATATATATATATATATATAAATAATCCATCCATCCATCCTCTTCCGCTTATCCGAGGTCGGGTCGTGGGGGCAGCAGCTTAAGCAGAGAGGCCCAGCCTTCCCTCTTCCCAGCCACTTCTTCCAGCTCTTCCGGGAGAATCCCAAGGCGTTCCCAGGCCAGCTGGAAGACATAGTCCCTCCAGCGTGTCCTGGGTCTTTCCTGGGGCCTTCTCCCGGTTGGACGTGCCCGGAACACCTCACCAGGGAGGCGTCCAGGAGGCATCCTGATCAGATGCCCGAGCCACCTCATCTGACTCCTCTCGATGCGGAGGAGCAGTGGTTCTACTCTGAACCCCTCCCGGATGACTGAGCTTCTCACCCTATCTTTAAGGGAAAGCCCAGACACCCTGCGGAGGAAACTCATTTCAGCCGCTTGTATTCGCGATCTCGTTCTTTTGGTCACTACCCATAGCTCATGACCATAGGTGAGGGTAGGAACGTAGATCGACTGGTAAATTGAGAGCTTTGCCTTACGGCTCAGCTCTTTTTTCACCACGACAGACCGATGCAGAGCCCGCATCACTGCGGATGCCGCACCAATCCGCCTGTCAATCTCACGGTCCATTCTTCCCTCACTCGTGAACAAGACCCCGAGATACTTGAACTCCTCCACTTGGGGCAGGATCTCACCCCCAACCCCGAGAGGGCACTCCACCCTTTTCCGGCTGAGGACCATGGTCTCGGATTTGGAGGTGCTGATTCTCATCCCAGCCGCTTCACACTCAGCTGCAAACAACTCCAGAGAGAGCTGAAGATCACGGCCTGATGAAGCAAACAGGACAACATCATCTGCAAAAAGCAGTGACCCAATCCTGAGTCCACCAAACCGGACCCCTTCAACACCCTGGCTGCGCCTAGAAATTCTGTCCATAAAAGTTATGAACAGAATCGGTGACAAAGGGCAGCCCTGGCGGAGTCCAACTCTCACTGGAAACGGGCTCGACTTACTGCCGGCAATGCGGGCCAAGCTCTGACACCGGTTGTACAGGGACTGAACAGCTCATACTCCCGGACCACCCCCCACAGGCTTCCTCGAGGGACACGGTTGAATGCCTTTTCCAGGTCCACAAAACACATGTAGACTGGTTGGGCAAACTCCCATGCACCCTCTAGGATTCTGCTAAGGGTGTAGAGCTGGTCCACTGTTCCGCGACCAGAACGAAAACCACACTGTTCCTCCTGAATTCGAGGTTCGACTATCTGACGGACCCTCCTCTCCAGAACCCCCGAATAGACTTTTCCAGGGAGGCTGAGGAGTGCGATCCCTCTGTAGTTGGAACACACCCTCCGGTCCCCCTTTTTAAAGAGGGGGACCACCACCCCGGTCTGCCAATCCAGAGGCACTGTCCCCGATGTCCATGCAATGTTGCAGAGACGTGTCCACCAAGACAGTCCTACAACATCCAGGGGCTTAAGGAACTCCGGGCGTATCTCATACACCCCCGGGGCCCTGCCACCAAGGAGTTTTTTGACCACCTCGGTGACTTCAGTCCCAGAGATGGGAGAGCCCACCTCAGAGTCCCCAGGCTCTGCTTCCTCATTGGAAGGCATGTTAGTGGGATTGAGGAGGTCTTCGAAGTACTCCCCCCACCAACCCACAACGTCCCGAGTTGAGGTCAGCAGCGCACCACCCCCATCATATACGGTGTTGACACTGCACTGCTTCCCCCTCCTGAGACGCCGGACGGTGGACCAGAATCTCCTCGAAGCCATCCCAAAGTCATTCTGCATGGTCTCTCCAAACTCCTCCCATGCCCGAGTTTTTGCCTCAGCAACAACCGAAGCTGCATTCTGCTTGGCCTGCCGGTACCTATCAGCTGCTTCCAGAGACCCACAGGACAAAAAGGTCCTATAGGACTCCTTCTTCAGCTTGACGGCATCCCTCACCGCCGGTGTCCACCAACGGGTTCAGGGATTGCCACCGCAACAGGCACTGACCACCTTACGGCTCCGGTCAGCCGCCTCAACAATAGAGGCACGGAACATGGCTCATTCGGACTCAATGTCCCCCACCTCCCTTGGGACGTGGTCGAAGTTCTGCCGGAGGTGGGAGTTGAAGCCACTTCTGACAGGGGACTCTGCCAGCCATTCCCAGCAGACCCTCACAACACGTTTGGGCCTACCAGGTCTGACCGGCATCCTCCCCCACCATCGAAGCCAACTCACCACCAGGTGGTGATCACTTGACAGCTCTGCCCCTCTCTTTACCCGAGTGTCCAAGACATATGGCCGCAAGTCCGACTACACAACCACAAAGTCGATCATCAAACTGAGGCCTAGGGTGTCCTGGTGCCAAGTGCACATATGAACACCCTTATGCTTGAACATGGTGTTTGTTATGGACAATCCGTGACGAGCACAGAAGTCCAATAACAAAACACCGCTCGGGTTCAGATCGGGGGGGCCATTCCTCCCAATCACGCCCTTCCAGGTCTCACTGTCATTGCCCACATGAGCATTGAAGTCTTCCAGCAAAATGAGGGAATCCCCAGAAGGTATGCCCTCTAACACCCCCTCCAGAGACTCCAAAAAGGGTGGATACTCCAAACTGCTGTTTGGCGCATACGCACAAACAACAGTCAGGACCCTTCCCCCCCACCCGAAGGCGGAGGGAGGCCACCCTCTCGTCCAAGTCGGGGGGCAATAACTATGCCCATACCTGCTCGGTGCCTCTCACCGGGGGCAACTCCAGAGTGGTAGAGAGTCCAGCCCCTCTCAAGGAGATTGGTTCCAGAGTCCAAGCTGTGCGTCGAGGTGAGTCCGACTATATCTAGCCGGAACCTCTCGACCTCACACACTAGCTCAGGCTCCTTCCCCTTCAGAGAGGTGACATTCCACGTCCCAAGAGCCAGTTTCTGTAGCCGAGGATCAGACCTCCAAGGTCCCCGCCTTCGGCCACCACCCAACTCACACTGCACCCAACCTCCTTGGCCCCTCCCATAGGTGGTGAGCCCATGGGAAGGAGGACCCACGTTACCTCTTCGGGCTGTGCCCGGCCGAGCCCAATGGGTGCAGGCCCGGCCACCAGGCCCTTGCCATTAAGCCCCACCTCCAGGCCTGGCTCCAGAGGGGGGCCCCGGTGAACCGCGTCCGGGCAAAGGAAAACGTCGTCCAAGGTTTTTGTTCTTCATCGGAGGTTTGTTGAACCGCTCTTTGTCTCATCCCTCACCTAGGACCAGTTTGCCTTGGGTGGCCCTACCAGGGGCATAAACATAGCTCCTAGGATCATTGGGACATGCAAACCCCTCCACCACGATAAGGTGACGGTTCAAGAAGGGGTATATATATATATATATATATGCTGTTCATTTCAAGAAAAAAAAAGACATGATAAGTAGGTGCGGGTGCTATTTACAATGATTACGGTGGCTCCAAATCAAAAAGTGATGAGGAAAAGTACTAAAGAAAAAAGATTCTTCTTCCTCCTTCTGCTCACACAGTTTGGGAAAGATGGACAGAAAATGATCAAACTCGTAAAGTGAAAGAAAATCAAGCACAAAGACATTAATAAGGAAAATGAAAAGCCACAACCACAGATTACCTCCACTAAAAATATGTACAGTCAGAAGTTAATCGGCTTCTACTGGCGTGTATAAGATCAAGCACTTTTCTTTACTGCTGCACTAACTCAGCAGTTCAGAAGTGTGCACTGGCTTGAAGACATCAAAAGAAGACCCCTGGAGGTTTGGCTTATGGTTTTATACAACTAACCTTTGCCCTTAACCAATCCCCACATACATTTTCCAGGATTCTCCAATTAAGAGCGATGTTGAAATGTACACCATGCACCCACATCTGCTCAGGCGTAGTTTCCCTTTATCTCTCATGATTTTCTTCATGTACACATCTTTATAACCACATCATGGTGGTTGCATGTTCATCTCCCAGGTAAATTACACTGTGAACTTTCTAATTACGATCTTCCACCACAAGTTATATCATGCACGTGTACGTCGGCAACTCATTTAAACTAAACTCTTAGTCCTGCAGCCCTGGATGACTGCCTTGGTGTTTGTCTAATTTGAACCTGAGGAACACACACGAATCATCTGTAGGCCTCTGAATGACCCATGAGCATCCGTGGACCCTCATACCACAAATTCACCCCGCCTTGCATTGCGTTGCCTTTGGAGTGCTACACAACGGGTAAGTACCACCATAACTATTTCCATTTTAGATAAAGAGCCATGAAAACTTCTTAATCTAAATTAAATTATGACTTGGCTTAGAGTATGACATTAACCTGCATCCAGCCCTTCAACTTGCATGGAAAACTCAGGGGTTGGTGGCAGGATTGGCACGCCAGCCACTATAACAAACCTCACTGTGTTCCAGGGTAGTGCTGAGGTGTCGCCTGCTGTACGACTGCACTGCGGTCCTAATTTGAGATGCTGCGGTGGTTTGTCATGTGGTGGGTGTGGCAGCACACTGTATCAGTGCAAGCTCCCATCAACTCTCTCTCTCGCTCTTATCACAGTGAACCAGTGGCGTCACCATGCAAAATCATTTTTACCTCTTAAAAACATTTTTTAGAGCAAAGTAAATGCTTACAAAAGATTCAGATTCAAAATTCCCAGAATAGGCATGAATGTTGTCAAAGTACTTCACAACAATTAAAGAAAAACTCCCATTCTAATTCTTCAATCTGCTGCTCTAGAAGTCTATAAGTTAACGCTTGATTAGCGATATAAACAAATGCTGCCTGCCAGGAACAGAGGAACTGAACAGCTCTGGATAAGAAGAGAGAATGTGAAGCAACAGAAAGGAGCAGGGAGAAGCTGAGAAGCGCTAGCTTAAAATGAAAGGAGCAAATCCCTTTGTTTTTTTTTGTGGAAAAGGTTGGACAAAAGGTTTAAGCTGAAAACAAAACTCAGAAACCAGAAGTTGAAAGAAAATTAATCAGAAACATTTAATGAAGATGCTGACAAGTTCCTAACTGAACTAATAAGCCTTTTCCTAACTAAGAATAGTTTGTGAACATCTTCAACTTCAGTGTTTCCCACAGCACAGTACATAAGCACAGATATACAGTACTCTTCTTCACTTTCTCTCCCAGGCTCTCTTTCCACCTCCAGTCCTTCCTCACAACTCTGGCTCTCAGAGCAGTGGCAGTAGGCACCTTTTATGTAATCCCCAGGAGTACTTTTGGGTTGGGATTGGAACCAACAGGACTGTGAGAATCCTTGGTGCTGTTGCAAGCCAGGGAGGCTGCCACCTAGTGATCTGGGGGAGATAATGTCCTGAGTACACTCTGCGCTGGTTATTCCACTTCAGAGGGTCCAGCTGAGCAAAGGTGCTGGCTAGCTGGGCGGTCTCTTGGTCTGGAACCCCTGCAGATTTTATTTTTTTTCTCCAGCCGTCTGGAGTTTTTTTTTGTTTTTTCTGTCCACCCTGGCCATCAGACCTCACTTATTCTATGTTAATGAATGTTGACTTATTTTTAATTTTTTTTGTGTCTTCTATTTTTCTGTTTCTTCATTTTGTAAAGCACTTTGAGCTACATTTCGTATGTAAATAAATGTTGTTGTTGTTGTTGTAGCCGCCACTATATATATATTCAGTGATATGCTGGTTATGTTACAGTAACTTTCCTTACTGGTGTGAGTGCCAATGGGCGTAAACCGCTTGCCAGAAAGAAGCATCTGCCTGTGATGTGTCTACCAGTTTATGTTCTTTATTTTTCTTTTTTCTGCCTTTTCCCTTGTAGTTCATTGAATAAGCCTGGTGGTTTCAGTGAGTTCTAGAGATTTATTGTGCCTTTTTGTGATTTCCTGGGTTCCTGTTGACCCTAAAGCTTTGTTTTTTAACCATTCTTGCTGGATTTGTGTTTTTGTAACTTGTTTACTTCGGGAAATTCCTGCTGTGCCTTTTGTGCTCCCTGGAATACCTTTTTTGTGCAATAAATATTTTTTATTTATAGAGAATCTTCATCTCCTCTTTATGTTTACAAGCTGAAGGTTGACAGATTTTTTTGCATATTGGGGCTTTTTCAGGACTTTATGTTGAAGTACTCTCATGTTCGTAACAACGCCTGACCAAATACTTCTGTTGCTTCCTCCTATAATTCTGTCGTTTTCATGAAACACAGTCCCTCTCCCCCGTCTGAACCTGAAATATTCTGGATTTTTGAACCTTTGCTCTGTTTTTTTTGACCTTCGCAGTTGGATTGTGTATTGGGACTTTGTTAGCTTTGCCTTTATAGACATTGTATGCCCTTTGTTCTCCTTGCAGCTTCACAGTTTGGTTCATAGCATTTTTGTTAAAAATAGATCTTTTATTTTATAAAGATTCTTCAAGGCCCTTTTTGTGTCTAGCAGGGATTTTGATGGTATTTTCCACTCTTAATAGGCATTCTTTAGAGATGCTTTTTGAAATTTGGGGACTTACATGCTATAGATTGTCTAGTTCACAACAGCATGAGGGAGGAAAGCTGAAATACTTTGGCAATGAGGAAGCCCATGGAAGTAATGAATTTATTCATGTCTCCTGAAGCTTACAGGCAACACCATTCACCCCTGCACCACCAAGTGTCCCACTTTAATCTACAGGGTGGGCCATTTATATGGATACACCTTAATAAAATGGGAATGGTTGGTGATATTAACTTCCTGTTTGTGGCACATTAGTATATGTGAGGGGGGAAACTTTTCAAGATGGGTGGTGACCATGGTGGCCATTTTGAAGTCGGCCATTTTGGATCCAACTTTTGTTTTTTCAATAGGAAGAGGGTCATGTGACACATCAAACTCATTGGGAATTTCACAAGAAAAACAATGGTGTGCTTGGTTTTAACGTAACTTTATTCTTTCATGAGTTATTTACAAGTTTCTGACCACTTATAAAATGTGTTCAATGTGCTGCCCATTGTGTTGGATTGTCAATGCAACCCTCTTCTCCCACTCTTCACACACTGATAGCAACACCGCAGGAGAAATGCTAGCACAGGCTTCCAGTATCCGTAGTTTCAGGTGCTGCACATCTCGTATCTTCACAGCATAGACAATTGCCTTCAGATGACCCCAAAGATAAAAGTCTAAGGGGGTCAGATCGGGAGACCTTGGGGGCCATTCAACTGGCCCACGACGACCAATCCACTTTCCAGGAAACTGTTCATCTAGGAATGCTCGGACCTGACACCCATAATGTGGTGGTGCACCATCTTGCTGGAAAAACTCAGGGAACGTGCCAGCTTCAGTGCATAAAGAGGGAAACACATCATCATGTAGCAATTTCGCATATCCAGTGGCCTTGAGGTTTCCATTGATGAAGAATGGCCCCACTATCTTTGTACCCCATATACCACACCATACCATCAATTTTTTTGTTCCAACAGTCTTGGAGGGATCTATCCAATGTGGGTTAGTGTCAGACCAATAGCGGTGGTTTTGTTTGTTAACACAAACACAATGGGCAGCACATTGAACACATTTTATAAGTGGTCAGAAACTTGTAAATAACTCATGAAAGAATAAAGTTACGTTAAAACCAAGCACACCATTGTTTTTCTTGTGAAATTCCCAATGAGTTTGATGTGTCACATGACCCTCTTCCTATTGAAAAAACAAAAGTTGGATCCAAAATGGCCGACTTCAAAATGGCCACCATGGTCACCACCCATCTTGAAAAGTTTCCCCCCTCACATATACTAATGTGCCACAAACAGGAAGTTAATATCACCAACCATTCCCATTTTATTAAGGTGTATCCATATAAATGGCCCACCCTGTATATTACTATAAAATATAAACTACTGAGTTTAGGAAATTCAAGGGCTGATTAATATACTGAGACAGTATAGGTATCTCACAATCCGTCACATTGCTACTAAGGCTGATTGATAGTGTTGTGTAACATGGAGTCAAGTCACTTTCACAAGAACTAAATGCAGGCCTAAAACACAAGCGTGCAGTGGTGCGCTTTCAGCCTCGTACTGCCTTTTGTGGTGCAGACAGACCTAAGGAGAGGGGAAAGGGCAACCACAGTGCATTTGCTAAGATATGCCTGAACAGCGTACTGGGCAGGCCTGTGTCAGACGCACTAAGGCTTAGCGGTGGAGACATGTACTTTCAGATATTGAGCTTTTAAGTAAGTAGCGGATTTTAAAAGATGAATCAGAAAGCCAGTGTAGTCAGGCCACCTGAAGGATGATGTGTACTTGGAGTCTGGTCCAAGTGTGAACTCTGGCAGCCCACGTTGAATGGATTTCAGTCTATTAACACTTTGCACCAAAACAACATGGAAAAGAGTGCAGCCAGGCGAGAGGTAATTAAGGTGTGATTCAAAATAGAATGGTGAGCCCAGACTAGGAGAGATTCCTGTATTTGTGCATTTCACTGCTGATGGCATACTGCCATGTGCTTTCATCAGCCTTTTGATTTTGGTTTTAATGCAGTTCAGCAGTCTGCTTAAAAAGTTGACTCACACAATTGGCCGCACCCAGAGCCAAGCATGTCAGCCAAATTTACACATCCTTCAGCTTGTCATTACTGCCCTGGCTATTAACAAACACATACATAAGGAGTGTATATATATATATATATTTTTTTTTTTTTTTTCCATTATTTATTTATTTATTTATTTGTTGCTGCTGGCATAAACACTTGTCAGACTTCTGCAATAAAGACCACTCTCCACCTCCTCCACTAAGATGATGTTATTGGTATATAAAAATGGCAACACTGACTCAGGCAATGAGGGAGCTGTTTGGAATGTGCTCTTCATGCCTGGTATGTGGAGCATGCAACTGAAAGGAGGAAAGGTCCCACGAGGAGAAGGATCAAAAGGAAATCTATTGCTTAAAATAGTAATCTTGAGGTGCTTGACACCAGAAAAAAAAAAAAAAAAAAGATTGATCTCAGGATTCAAGAAATGCCTTGTCGTTTAATTTGTGGACGGTGGTCATAATGTTCCCCCATAGGAGCTAACCAACAATGATCCCCTTGGTGTGTCCGATTTTCAGCTTGAAAGAACATGACTGCTGTGTACAATCAAAGACATAAAAGAATAGATGATTTGCATCAAATGACCCAAGCTACTTCTCGTATTTCTAAAAGGAGCTACACATGCGTCCCCTTTGACTTATCACAGCAGTGAATAAAGAGCAGAAATGCATGAGCGCTTTGAGTTGTGAGAAAAGCGCTATATAAATGCAAAGAATTATTATTATGATCCCTTTGTCTGCAACATTCGAGGATGATTCCTCTTTCACCACCACTGTTGTCAGAAAAAGCAATGTGTAAAACCGCCATTACTTGAGTGCTGTACATATCTATCAAGTATTTTCAGGATTCACAAGATCATCAAAATTTGGTCAAATATGAAGGAACAGGTTAGACATAACTGTAATTGATGGTCGGCATCTAAAATATGATTGAACTTGTTTGCCATCAGGTTGGCATAGCTGGCATCGGTGATCACGCACCATAGCTGAATCTCCCCCTCTCCCCGCTATTGTGCACCTTGCAGCTCACGCAATACGTCACGTCGGCTCTTTCCTTTAGCAGCTGGTATGAGGAGAGAGGCACACAGCATTTCTACTCTTCCTTGGAGTTACTTTGGGACCAATGAAAGAATTAGAACACGA
Organism: Polypterus bichir lapradei; assembly: GCA_026402145.1. NCBI lineage: Eukaryota > Metazoa > Chordata > Cladistia > Polypteriformes > Polypteridae > Polypterus > Polypterus bichir. Next base: position 100,522,593 of record JANRMT010062814.1, read on the forward strand.
GAACATAAAAACAACAATCGAGAGGAAACCATTCAGTCCATCAAGCCTGTTTGTTTAGCTAATAGCTAAACCGTCCCAATATCTCATCCAGATCCTTCTTAAAGGATGTCAAGCTTTCTGCTTCAACTACATGTCTTGGTAGTTTGCTCCAGAGTCCCACAACTCTTTGTATAAAGAAGTGCTTTCTGGCTTCCGTCTTAAATGCACTTTCTCCTAATTTCCACCTCTGCCCTTGAGTACGTGATTCACCCTTAAGATGAAAGAATTCTGCTGGATTTACTTTATCAATGTCTTTGAGGATTTCAAGCACCTGGATTAGGTGCCCACATAGTCTCCTCTGCTTGAGACTAAACAGGTTTAATTCTCTGAGTCTGCCATAGTAGGACATGTCCTTAAGTCCAGGGATACTCTTGGTTGCTCTCCTTTGCACAGCTTGTGGCATTAGGATGTTTTTTATGGCTCCCCACTTATCTCTCACCTCCTTTAACTATTTGTTCTTCCTTCATACTGCTGTACACACGTCACTTTTTGAACAAGCCAGAGTTACTTCTGGTGCATCTATGTAACCTATTTCAGAAGTACAGTATATGCACTACAGCGAAACTCTTACTTCAGTGCCTCCCACAGACTAGTCACAGTAGTATAATACCAAAAACAGGTAAACAAAGACAATGAAATCATCATACGAGGGACGTTGAAAAGGTTTCCTCACTTTTTTTTAACTGTTTATTAAAAATTTCAAAAACAAATTACATCACTTTTCTACATAGTCATCTTCCTTTGTGATGCAATTTTTAATGCTCAATTACTACTCCTCCAGCCTTCACTGTTTCCAATGAAAATATTAAAGTGCAGAAACTCTTTTAACGTCCCTCGTACATTAAATGTACCATTAGCTGATATATATACAGTAGAGTAAGAAATGCAAATCAGGTACACTCACAAAGTTGTCAGTAAGAGTGACTATTGACTTACCTTGAGGCTGTCTCTGAATCTAATGGTGGGCGTGCTAATAGTTCTGTACTGGTTTCCAGAATGGAGAAATGTGACTGCACAACCTGGCTGAGGTCTTTAGTACTGTTTGCCTTTCTATGGCAGTGTGTTTCTGCAGGTCTGGGCAGAAGGGAGCTGTGTAGCAGTACTATTGAGTTGAACATGTGCCACACTAGGATGATATGCAGTGTGTGATGATGGACTCCACTCTGAACCTGTAAAGACTGACGACTATAGATGGAGATATTTGGGCTTCTGTCAGATATTAAATGAAGTAAAAGCTCTGGTGAAAAATAGGAAAATGAGGCTTTGCCTCTCAAAATATGACTCCAGGCGTAATCTGAGGCCTAGACTTCAAAATGGTTTTAGGCTTTGACCTACACAGGCACAAAAAATTGAAAGCCCAGAATCAAATCAATCCTTAATAGCCTTCATTACCAAAAAAATAATAATAAAGAGTGAATCTAAAACTGTGAAAAGTCTCCATCTTTAAAATATCAAAGATTTATTATCAAGAAATTATGGACATCATTCTGTTTATTTTTTTTGGTTGGGGGGCGCAACTTTCTTTCTTTATGATTATAATGGCTTGCTACTGTTAGTATTAAATACATTTTTAAGTCAAAGATATGCTGCTGTCATCGCAGACACAGACCCAAGTGGTTGCCCCATGTCAACTGTATTTGGACGAGTTTAGATATTGAAAGTTGTCACAGGTTGACAGATAAGGATCTAAAGAATCTGATGGCTTAACACCTCAGAGAATGTAAGACACTCTGAGCACATAAACTGGGACATATTAAATGTTCCTGTACTCAGTTGGTAACACTGTGATCACCGCTGCCTGTTGCACCTTACAGGAGCAGCTCATCTAGAGATGGAATGAATACAGAGCAAGGATAAAAGTATCCCTAAACATGGATTGTTCAATTGCTTTAAAATAAGTTGTCAGTGCCAGCGGAAGCCAATTTGGAGACCTGGCCTGGGGAGGCACATGGCACCCCTTGGTGTCCATAGCAGGTAGACATTGTTAACTATGGGGTCCCTCTCAGTGTCTGGAGAGCATACCACTTCAGTTACATAATTGGAGCCTCATTGTGTACGTAACACAGACTTTACAGAGCACGGACCTCTTAACTTTCATAAATGCCATCCCCAATGGATTGACCAGCTCAGGCTGTAATCAACGTTTAGAATTTTTCTGGTGCAGTGTCCCATGCAGTCCCCAGCAAGAAGCAAGATGACACCTTGGGCAGCTGCTCATGTCACCCATACTTAAATCTGCCACTGTAAGTTTGATGAACTTTTGCATGTTAAAGTGAGCCACAAGTTAAGGTCACTGCTTTTCTTATTTCAGACAGTAACTTTATGTTGGATGGTATTTATATTATATGATCAGAGAGAGTGGAAAGGGCAGAGGGGAACTCAAAATGAGTGAATAAGCAATGTTGAAAAAATTACAATTAAACTGAAATGTGTTATCCAGTCATTGAAATGCTTACTGAATTCATCCATCTTACTACTCAGGGAGATAAGTTACATCTTCTTGATTAAGGTTTATTAACTCAGGAAATGAAATGACACACTCTGTAATAATGTTCTATGAATCATCTGACCCTAAAATGCTGTTGGCTTTAAACACAGGGAACATCAATATGGACAGACTTCAATTAGCACATAGCATTTGTGGGATGTCAATGCTGTTAAATGTAAACCTGCAGTACAACTGAGCAGATCTGACCACATGTTACTGCCACCTGCAGTCCTGGGATTGACAGCAGCAGTTCTCTTATATATATTGTCAAGCTTGGATCACAGTGTTGCACCAGAGACAGGAAGGTGAGTCCAATAAAATAACTTTATTATTGAAAAGGCAGGAACAGTCTCAAGGCTTTATTCAAAATACGAGTTTCTCTTCAGCACATATGCACATGGCACACAGGAAGTGTCACAGCAATTGTCCTGCTTTAGCACACTTTTTCAGGTTTAAAGAACACAACACCATTCCTTGTCAAGCAGGCTCAGCAGCTGGCAAGCATCAGCTGGGTCAGATGCAGTCTCGAGAAGTGAGGGTAGGAGAGAGAGCAAAAGTGTAAGTGAAGGCTCAGCTTTAAATGTTCTGAACATCATGTGATAAGCACATTATATGGTAGGCATGCAGCTGATTCCACACAAGGCATATTAGAAGTGTGCTTTTTTCTTATTTAAATACTGTTTAACAGAACTTCTGCACACAACCGCTGGTGACGAAAGGTAGGAATGTGCAGCAATCACTGTCTTGGTCACTTTACATACATATATATACTAGCCAATGCCCGCCGTAGCATACAGCAGTGTAAGAATAGGAATGGAAAATGGTGAGAAAGGAATTCAGATATCAAGAAGGAAGAAATACTTCATGAAAAACGCAGTTGTGAATAGGTGGTTTGGTGGAGATGACAGATAATGAGTCGAAAGATCTAACCCTACAAAAAGCCACGTACAACTGAACGTGGCTGAAGACTGCTTGTTAGAATTATTGTGAAGAGTAAACAGCATGTGGGTATGAGGAAGGCCGCGCTTCTGAAATTCGATTACGTAAATATAATCAATAACAACCCCAAAAAGATGTTGTTGTAGAATGTCTCTAAGTAATTCCTGCAGCTTAATCCAAAAGACTCGTACTACAATATTAGGTCTGTGCTCCGGTGTTTGGGTATCCGACAGTGCATGTAGAATTTCCAGCCAAGCAGGATTACATGTGAAAGTGATAAATAAATGAGGCTGTCCAAATTTACGTACTATGACCATGGCATCCTGATAGTTTTGTTGCATGTATCTTGGACTTCCTGGAAATGTGGACGGTAATATGATCATTTTGCCTACACGTACGTTGTTATTTTCAGCATTTGCTTGCAGTGCGTCTGACAGTCCTTTGTATTGTTCCACACGCAGATCTTGTTGATCTAATCTGAGATAGTTGAGATGCGCACCCACTGTTTTAACATACGCATCTACGACGTACTGTTGGAATAGTTTGCTGCTGGAGTGCAAAATACTACATGTATTCCTCATTGCTAATCTGTACGCGTAAAATTGGCATTGAGTAAGCCTTCTTTGCTTGGCGGTTCTTTTATCGGGAACATGTTGCAAATCTTTGTGCCAGCCAATGTCTCTGTAAGAGAATAAAAGTGGGTAAACCATAGGATCGCAATTCATATTGAGCGTGGAAATCTGTTTACAGGAGTTGCCTATGGGACAGATGCAAATGTCCCTTTCGGCAGGCGGTTTGCCATCTTCTCCGTCGAAAATCGCTGCAACATTGCTGTGACATGTCGGGGCATTGTATCGTTGTAAATCCTGCCTAGGGATTTCCTCAAAAAGCATTTGTGCAGATGCTGTTGGATTGGACTGAGCAATTTCATGCATATGTTTATATGATTTAACAAAGGGTTTGATGGTTCTAAACATGGCATCTAGCTGGAGAAGTAAATTTTCGCTGCATGCAGAGTTTGCTTTATTTTGTAAGTGTACTTCAGAAGCTTGGCGAGAAATGCCGTGTCGGCTGCGCGTGGGCGGGACCAGTTTTAAAGAGGAGCCGCTGGCAGCATGGGGAAGGGTTTGGAAGAGGACGAATAGGAATCGAGAAATGCCGTGTCGGCTGTGTGTGGGCAGGACTGGTTAGTGGAAGCAGGAAGAACCAGAAGAGAAATATATATAAGACATATATATATATATATATATCTCCTTATATACAATTTGATACTATCCGTATGTATGGTGTTCGCATAAATACCTCGAGCAGCCACAAGAGCAGCGGCCACGGGAAGGATGTGTAGGAAACAAAGTCACATGACTGACGCGGAACGTAGACTTGCTAATGCGACCACACGTACACAACGAGCACAACAAACGGATGAGCAGCATACGGCCACAAATGCTACAAACACTGAAAGAAATCGTGCAAATCGGACACAAAGGACAGATGAAGAACATGCGCTACAGAATGCTACTAACACTGACAGACTTTGTGCCAGCCGTGCACAAGCGACTGAAGAAGCTTGAGCAGCCGCAAATGCAGCACGGGTTGAAAGAGATCGAGCAGCCTGTGCCTTGCGGCGACCGAAAAGTTCTATTTTAACCACAAATCAGTGCAATAATAACAAAATCATTTCACAAAACAAATAATTCTTTGCAGAGAAAGTATGGATTTCACAAACGTTGAATTTGTAGCCCGATTCAATCGGGCTCCCAGTCGCTAGTATAGATATATATTTATATATACTAGGAGGTTCGCACCCTGCTCGCTTCGCTCGCCAACCCCCCTGGCCTGTGCTACACATCAGCAACTTTGTTTCCTTTTTTTTTTACCTTCTTTTTGCTTGATCAGCTGCTGGCTTGCTGCTGTTGCCATGCCGTGTGATCTGCATCTCGCACAGCGCTTAGAACATTTAAAAGCCTGTACTGTAGATGTCCTACTCTTTGTCTTTTATTTCCGGCCCCAGGTGTAGTTAAATCTCTTGGCACTTAGTCTTGTCTTGTGGGACGTGAGCTCTTGATATTTCTTAGTTTATAATTTAAAAATGGAATAAGAATCTGAAAATATAACAACATCACGTTAAAGTTCGATAAATTCTGAAAAGAATGATACCAAACATATCTGTATGTAGGTTTTAAAATAACCATGATTTAAAGCGTGACAAAAAAAGTGACATAAAATCTTTGCAGAAAATGGTTGCACTTTTAGGCTTAGGATTTTATATATAGAGAGTGCTGTAGCCTCGCACTTCTTTCTTCTTTTGACTCATTAACTTTCACCGCCTTTGAGCTTCACGCTGTAGCTTCACACTTCTGGGCTGCCTTGTATTTCTGGGCAGGACAGACAGACAGACAGACACACAGACTTCGATGTGTAGACGTTTATATATAACATGACTTTTCAAGCCACACCCCTAGCAACCACCATGACAACAGCAGCACCCGTGCCAAAACAAAATGGCGTTGCAGTGTCCTGCCAAAACTAAATCATATTTTTTGAAACTGCAGTCTGCTTATATTAAGTTTTAATTTTGCTCAAATGACCCATGGTGAACTATAAATGAACTAAGTTACAAAGAAATTCATAGGACCCTTATAGTAATTCAACTGACTAACGTACAGAAACAATTTACATTGAAAGTATTCCTTCTTGTGGACTAATAATCTGTAACCCAAATACATCTATATATTCTTTCTGTATTACACCAGTAAATTATAACTTTAATGCATCTGTTTTGTTATGTATGGAATTATTGAGTTAAAGTGGTCAGACAAGTTTTACAACTTAATGGTGAAAAGAACAGAGACACTAAGAGATTGTTCAGATACGAACATGATTAAAGCTTTTGGGCAGAGCCATCCATTACCAGGACAGTTAGCTGTTGTCACACAGCCTGGAATCCCACGTGTGATTTCAACATAAATAATGCCCCATCGAAAGGACCTCAAGGAAGTGATTTCCGATACCAAGACACTTCAGAAAGAGAGAAAGAAAAGCCATGTAATCTCGATGTCAGAGAATGTAATATATGCTTCATACCAATTGCTGAATCAAAAAGCCGCACAGGACAGCATCCACCTTTGACATTGCTGATTTTCAGTAAGCCTTCTAAGACTATATACAGTATATAAATCTACTGTAGACTTTGCTATTTTAATTTTCTGTTATGTCTTCTTCTTTCGATGGTATCATTAAACTTTAATAAACATCGCATTGTTCTTACATTTTTATGCTTTGTCTTTATATCTAGAGTGACTGAAGTAATAATGTAAATATTGGTTCAGCAGGAGATTACTATTTTCTCATCTTTGCTGGGTTATTAAGGAGTGTTATGTATAGATCTGTATTTTTTTGCATTATTGTTTTTCATATTTTAATGTATTCTGTTATGTTTCTATTTATGTACTGTGTCTTTAAATGTGACTCCATTTCAGGCATTTTGTGGGTGGAACCCCCCAGGAGGAGGGGCTACCCTGATGTCACTGGTGCTGCCTTTATCCAGAGGTGCGATTGAGAGATCCAGGCATTGGATCATTGTGACTTGTTGTTTGAAGATTTGTAAGTGTTCTTTTCTTTTGATATTTTCTGGTTTCTGGATTTTCACTTCCATTATTAAATGTTGCTTGTCATATTGGGACTTTACCTTGGATTACTTTTGTAGGCAAATCCTTTTTGCATTTTTTTCTCTTTTGATCATTTTGTTAAATTTTATTCTATTTTTTGCAATAAATAATTTCCTTTATAAAGATCCTTTGTCTCTTCCAGAGTTTTAATAGTTTCTCTTTTTAGTGAGGTATTTTTGTATTATCTGTGACTGCTATGGTCTTTTTGATCTTTCTAAACCAACTGCCCATTTTGGGGCCTGCCAGACAAGAAGCCAGCAGGTACTTTTCTGGGCCAGGTTGGTCTAAAGTAAATATCTTCTTGGCTGGCCAGCAAAGTTTTCTGGCCTGCTTAATGGTCATTTTGGAGGCCTCAAATCCCTTTTTTCCATGTTCGTGTCTCCAACTCACAGGAGAGAGGTTGCGCCTCAAAAGGAAGAACAAGGGTGTTAGAAGTAAGTCAGTGTTGGTTGGCAACTTTCATAAAACCATAGTAGTAAAACAAAAATGAAATGATGAACTTGCACCTGGAGAAAATAATGAAAGAAGAATATTCGGCTATAGAGCGCCTCTGTGAAGCCTAGTACTTTGCACCTTGAAAGACCACCTGTAAAGGGTGCTCAAGTCGAGAGATGGTGGCAGGCCAGACATAGGCCAGAATTTGTTACTAAAGCAATTATTCCATGCATCACAATCAATGGCATCTGACTGTAAATGCGCTGGTGATGGAACATACAGACTGCATTTGAAGTTGGTAAGAAACAGATTGCAATGCTGTTTAACACAAGTGGAAATGCAAATGCATTTTCTATCCACATATAACAATCAAGGAAAGAAAAAGACAGAAGAATCTTGTAGGACAGCAGCAGCTGCTGTCAGGTAAACACCAGAAGGACCTGTAGCCAGCATTGACTCCCGTGCAGCTATAAAAAGTGAATGCAGTGGTGTGTGTGAAATCGAGCTAGAATTTTCTTCACAAGACGGTCACTTCTTTGCATCCAGTTAAAACAATAAAGTTGACTTCTGGCAGTGTGGCATCTCACTTTCTTTTCACTTTTTCTTGCTGGGTCATTATGAGCAGCCTGTTCTCATTCTAAGTACTGGTTTGTGGCTGCAGTGCGCTGTGCTGTGAATAAATGGAACGACTACTAGACAGATGAGGCTTATTCACAGGTCTTCAGGAGAACCAACTTTATTATTCAGTTTAACACAGGAACAGCATGCGAATTTATAGAGGCGGGAGCTACCACTTCACGACGCACAGACACAGCAAACAATCAGTGGCTTGAACAGTTGTCCTGCCTCGACTCCCTTCTTCAGTTCAGGCTCAGATAGTCCTCCTTGTCAGGTTGGTCCCGCGGCTGTGGGTCAGCGGCTGGGATCAGGTTATCCTGGAGGAAACGGGACAAAGAAAAACTGGGCCAGGTCGTTTGCCAAATTAAATTACTCCCCAGATCAGCTCATGACCGACAGACACGTTGCACGGCGGAGCTGCTAACTTGTTTGTGCTGCGGCAAGCCTGCTGTTGTCTGGCAAGCATGTCACCCATATTTCGGAATTGGGCTTTCTTTGGTTCGTTCTAAGTGGGCCACCAGGTGTCACAATATGAAACGCAAATATTAAAAGTGTTTTTTCATAAAACTAACAATCTTCATGTACTGTCACTTGTTTGCAGGCCACTTTAAAAAGGTCCAAAAGCTAAATCTGGCCTGCAGGCCTTCAATTTGACACTCCTGGCCTAAGACCATTTATAAAGGTCTGAGGAAAAAACTATTTTAGGGGAAAACACTTTCTAAAATAAGATGAACCATGACAGAAGCTGTGTAAACACCATAATTTTCTTGAAGAGAGATGATAGGTGAGCCTTCAATGTCATTTTTGTGACCTGTCTAAGTCAATCTATTCATTTTGGCTGGTTAAAGCTTGGAAATCCAAAGCATCTCATATCCGGCAAGAAGCTTCCATAAAATTCAGGTAGATAGGACTTTGTTGATCCAATGGCAAAGATTTAAAGGGTGTTAAAAGAAGGATATTCAGATATAGCCAAAGGAGATACACAAAAGGTCAATAGATAGTTCAGCAGATCGCTAAACTTAAGGCTGTTTACTGTTTAGTTGTAACTGTATTGCAAATGAAAAGTTTCTGAACAAAAAAGCGCAAAGTCTTTCATTTTTATAAACAAACTTTGGGCAGAATCAGTGGCGTAGCTACAATGGGGCAAGGGGTGCAATGCACCCGGGCCCCCCGGGCCTCGGGAGGGCCCATCAGGCCTCTTTTTTTTTTGCGGCGCTCTCATCAGGTGATCAGGGCATCAGACCATCAGTCACAGTCAAATTAGTTAGACTGATCGTATTGCTTATTAATTTAAGTAACTTTGTAGTAAGGACTTTCACATGTCCGTATTTAGCGATTTTAGCCACCGTCAGTCAGCATTTTTACATTTTCCCACAATTACATTATTTTCATTAGCGCCGTCCGACTCGGCCGGGTGGGACAGCACATTGTGTACAGACGGCGGCGGCTAAAAACAAAGCGACATGTTCGCTTCATTCTCCGAAAGGCTATAGCTTAGTTATGAAGCAGGCAAGCAGCTTCCCACGATCGTCGACGAACGGCTTCCCGCTTCCGTCTATTTCTCAGTCAGTTCTGTTAGGTAAGTGAATCGATCAACATCAAATGGCCGTATGTCGAACAGCGCAATCACGTACAGTGTATATACACTATTAGGCAATAATGCCAAGTCGCCAACACACGTCTGTTTTTACGCTTTACAAAACAAAACTATATTTTTCTCCGAACATCATTTTTAATGGTTTCCTTCTCAATCTATCTTGTCTACAAGCATTTCAGCAGCGAGAGCCCCCCTTCCGGAGCATGAGCGCACAAAGCGCGCAGGTTTGGGGGCCCATTCAATGATGATTGCACCCGGGCCCCTGTGAACCTTGCTACGCCGTTAGGCAGAATTTGAATTATATAGTCGTCTTATATGGTATAACATGGCCCCTGAGAAGTCATGGGTCACAATCCCACTAACCACGTAGCATCCTAGTGAAATGGTACACCTATCAAAACCAAAAACACAAAATAGAAATGCCCGTATAAATAGAAAACACAAAATAGTATCCCCAAAGGAAAAAGAAATGATGCTAAGATAATATTGTAACAGTAACATTGTAAGAAAAAATATTGCAAAAACCAAATATAGTATATTGACCTTATTGTCTTTATGATATTATCATCTTTAACTTAGAATAAGCCTGGCATGCTTAAACTTTAAAGAGGATTTTTTAAATGCAAAAATAAGCTCTTTTGATCTCTTTGATTTAAAAATGTAAACATGTATCTGGTCCAAAGGTAATACGCAGACAAGTAAGAAGCCAAAGGAGGAATCACAGATTTCTTGTAACTCCCCTCTGCAAATCCCACTGTGGCGGAGGCCCATTTGGACTGACAAGAGCGGCGCTAAAGAGGGACAAACACTCCTGGACTGGGAATTACAAAATGGAGAAAGTGGTGGGCGTGATCAGTTCCTTCTCCTTCATCAGCAATTTACTAATTATAAAATTCATTTCTTTTCGGAGAGATTGGGTCTAATAATAAGGACACTGCAGCAAAATTGTATGATTATTTCAAGCAGATGGCTCCTTTGGGTCTGACTGCTGTTAGGCCCTTAAATGGAACTGAGTGCTTGCTTTTTAAAAAGTTTTTTTTTTTTATTTCCCATGTTTAACTAACTAGTGAACACCAGACTGCAAGTTCCCTTCAGAGCTGAAAATAGCCTGGGGGTGGCAGGAATCTTTTTCCATATTTAATTTTTCCTTCAGAATGTACTGTACAGCTTTTAAAAGATTGGTTCTCATCAACCTCTCCTCCCACTATGGGAAAATTAGCTTCCCTCTCAGAATTACGGCTTCTTTGCTATGCAGGCCTCCCACAACAACTTAACACACATTATTGATCAGGGGATTGGCTCTTAGCAGGCAAAGTCAGGATGAAGAATGCACAGCAGGTTAAATGTTAAATGAACTCATTTTTGAGGAATCCCAGACTAAAACAAAGGAACATCTTAAGAAGGAGTTACCCCAGAGAAATGTTTAAAGGGTGAATAGTCTACTAAGAGAGAGAGAAGTAAGAAACGGAACCAAGTAACTAAAATGAATGAGTCACCAATAGTGGAAAGGGAAAAAGAACACCTTGTAGGCGTCCCCTCATGTACCTGAGATGTGGGCAGCAGAACCATCTGAGTTTGCTAAGAGCATAAGCACACAGAGAAGGTGATACAATGTAGTTTATTAGGGTCACAGGGTCATGTAACAGTGTCGGTGTAACCTCCCCATGCTGCAATACACACCTGCACCCTGGCATGCAAGCAATCATACAGATGGCAAATGTCTTCATGAGGAATGTCAGTCCATGCCCTTTTGACCTGCAGGTGCAACTGGTCAAGGTTCATCGCCAGTGGGAGGGGGCAGAGTACATGCCATTTAGTATAATTTCATACTTGCCTGATCAAGGAGAGGTCCAGTGAGAATGCGGCCCAGGGGCCTCTAGAGTTGCACAGGTGAAATGAGGGTAGGCATTGCTTTACTGCAAGAACACATCTCCTCTTCTGCACAGAAATGGCTGGATGATGACTCAGGTAGGTAGTGCCATGTCAATATGTCCTTCATAGGCACCTGACATCAACAAACTATGTAGCTGAGCAACCATGATGTCAAATTTAGGACTTATGTGTCCCAAGCAAATACACAATGAAGGTACTGTAGATGCAGATCTCCTTTGGTAGCGAACGTTAGCCTCATTCATTCTTAGTCCGAAACTGCTTTTTCTCTGTGCGATGATAGCCCTGCTTCAATAATCTGATTTTATATGGTGAGAGAGGACAATTCTGGTGCAGCATTGGCTCTGATGCTTGTTTCTGTGGCCATTTGGTGTGCCACAGCCTTCCTTCTGATGCACCGGTCTTGATGTGTATCCAAATGTCTTGGTTAATCACCACCTTGTTTCTGGCAATTGGTAATTCTCTCTTTCCATTTTCACCAGCACTACTGCACTGCAGAAAACTTTAACCAAATCTGTTCCTTAGTTGTGAGAAAGGACACACAATAGTCTTAATACATAATTCCACTCATTGGGAGGAACAACATATGATGACAACTACCAGGCAAGACGAACACTTTGCATAATGCTGTACAACACGTGGTAACACGAACGACTGTAGTGTAAGCACCACCTGTTGACAGCTGTGGCGTGACCTTCACTGTACTCTGCATCACCAAGGGGTGCACAACTGACTGGGGTGCATTATCTGCCCAGCAATGTTACCGTATTATATTACAGGATTACAATCTGGAGTCCTTCTGGGTGTTCTTTTTCCAATTTTGACTAGCTTTAATTATACAATATACTTGACTGAAAAATTGTAAGAAGAAGCCATTAGAAAAAGTGTAAAAAACAGACAAAAGGTCAAACACCTCTAATAAGAATAAAAGAAAATGAGTAAAGCCTACATACAGACAGAAGAACTGAAACAAACAAAGGGGTATCCCACACCAGCAAAAGGAAATGGTTAAGATACAGCACGTCTAACGGTAAATGACTAACGGGGGACTCCAGGAACAACAGAAACAAATGACTAAAAGGGGACTCCCTTCACTGGAGTGACATTACTTAACTCTGTCAGGACTTCCCTTCTCACTTCTCTTTTTAATTCAATACGCTCACTGACTTTTAGGGAGAAATCACTAAAGGGAATTCGTACTAGTAGGGAGGAGAGACAACAAAGGGGATCCCTCACTAATCTGGGAATCGACTCAGAAATGACTTCCAAAGGGTTGTCTTACACTTTCCCATCCAGACATGCTTTCTGCCATGTCTTTCACATGTAGTTGTCTTTGCCAAGTAACTTTAATAATGGAGCTATCTCAGTAATATCTGGTATTTATGTGAACTCTGGGACTTGAGTAAGCAGTGTGGTGCTGAGTCAGATCTGTCTTCTTAGTTGTTTTTCAGTTATTTGTTGTGCACTTTTATCCTTGGTATTTGTTTTTTGGTGACTTTGTTATTGCATAGCCATGTTGTTTTTGCCTATCTTTTATGTTATTTTAGGTTTCATTCAGGCCCTGTGTGCTCCCATAATGGTCTCCAACTCATCAGTTCAACGTGAAACAATATAAGGACACTGGTAGTGTCACCCCAACCTTTGTTACTGCCACTTCCTAGGCTACAAGAGTCCTGTTATAGAGAGTAGGAGTTACAGCCAAACAATGAGCTTAACAGAAGGAGCACAGTGTGCAATCATTTTTAAACAAAGCAGTGGATGTCTTGCCATTGGTTTCTTAGGTGTACATAAGCCCATCCCGCTTGCTTGACAGCAGGTGCAAAGTTTTGTCCTTCGAGATTGCCAGTTGTTGAGCCTTTGTTGTAACTGGGACCACAAGAAGGCATTTCTGGGTGTCAACTTGTGATTGATCATTTTATCAGATAAGGCTCAGAGGCTCCCATCTGTACTGAGGCCTTGTACAGAAGAATTGGACATTCGTGCTAGAATTAAAAGTGTCTTACTGTTTGCTTTTAGCAAAGTTGTTTGTCACCAAATCATAGAAAAATTGTAATACCAGTCTGTCCTACAACATGATATAATCTTTTAAAAAATATGATCCCTGCATATGGGTTATCATTAGTTGTATGCTTGTGATGTATAATAAGATGTACATGCGGACTGATCTAGTTTTGTGTTCGATGTTGTGTTCTGTATAATCATACCGTTGATTTGATTAGGTGGGAATGCCATAACTCTTAAAATACCCCCAGAAACAGACTGCCATATAATATTTAACTTACATATTTATGGAATAAGAATATAATAAAGAATAACTATCTGAATAACTTAGCAATGCTAGATAAGCAAGTAATTATTAATAACAACTAAAGAAAACAAAGAAAATAACCTAACAGTGTAATGGCCTTATTAAGAATAAGTTTATTGTAAGAAAAATGACAGGGAGAAGAAAGAATGAGATTGGAGCAGGCAAACGTGTAGTTAGGAGACAGGCTGAAAGTCAAAGCACAGAGAGAGAGAGAAAGAAAGAAAGGAAACCCTGATACTTAAAACCAAATAGGCCCAAGCACAAAATGTAAGTAAAGAAGCAAAGAAAAAGTTGATAAAGGTTTCTTGAAAACGCCTTTTAGTTTTCTCTACACTAACAAAAATAGGGAAAAATTGTAAAAGATCAAAACCTAGGATGCAAGAAGCTGTGCACCACCATTTTATACAGACAGACCATGATGACATAATATGCCATGTGACTTCCATGACACACAACCAGCAACAGGCATAACAACAGTAAACAATATGGCAGCGATCATATCAAAGCAAAAACAAAGTGGCATAGCCAAAATAACAATAAAAGGGGAAGAATTCAAATAACTGAAACAACATAGCAAAAATTAGAAAATGGCTTCCTGTGTATCCAAACCTCAGAATCAACAGAAACTTAACAATCAAAAACCCTAAAGCATAAAACAAACAAAGAAATATAAGACACTTATAGGAAGCTATTAGTGAAGCCCAAAGCATAATCTCAAAAAAGGCATGTGCTCAACATGGCTCACATCTCAGGCAACAAGAAGCGAGCCATCGCTGCATATGGCAAATTTAATTCAGAAGGCAGTAATCAGTGATTATTCTGCTAAATGTATAATTATACATTATACAAAGTGAACACGAGAGAAATCAAAAACGTTTGGGTTGTCAAAGTGATAACTCTATTCATTAGTCAGCCGACTAAAAGATGATAACTGAAGAAAGCAATACAGACGATCTAAACATATATCATATCAGAGAGATGCAGCCCCTCTCTCAGTGGTCTTGCCAGTAATGGCTACTTTATTCTACTGTGTTGATTTGAAGGGGAGCAGATGGAAGTGGGCTAAATGGTCATCTTCTGGGTTCTGGTCTTCCTGGCTGAGGGTGAAAAGGAAGATGAGTACGTCACCATGTCACTTCCAAACCCTTCCCCTTAAGACACAGACTTAAGCTGTACAATTGACAACATAACTCTACATAACATTTCTTGTATTATTTTGTGTCTGCATGGGACACAGTTATGGAGAAGTTGTCAGTGGGCTTGTCTTTTTGCCTGTTTAGAAATAGAAGTTTAGGTTGTATGTCTTCCTTTTTGAATATTCTGACACAGTAATTGACTGAGATCTCCTTTCGAGATAATGAAGTGATGTGAGGTATGAATGCACACTATCTGGGAATTGAGTTGTATTCAGAGGCACTAATCCAGTTCCTGCAAAAACCAGCATAGAATTTCAGCATAAGCATGTGTACAAATAACCATAATGGCAAAAATTGTGATTTCAGGATGCTCATACAGTCAACTGTAGCACACCAGGAATATGTGCTAAACAGGCATATCTATAATTGAATGAGTCTTGATAAAGGACCAGATGATTGCACTTTGTGAGGTGGTCACTGCAATGTATTATGGCATGACAGCCACACAGTCTAAACAACATAGTGAACCAATCCAAAGGGCAAAGAGAAAGTGAAAAGATTGATTTGATTTGATCCCAAACCTAAGATATTTTTCATACCATGTCACCATCTTAAAATGATGATGATGTTATAAAATCACATGTGAAACGGAAATCTCATATAAACATTGTGCCTCAAAATTGGCAAGGTGATGACATCATCATTATAATGGTAAAAATAAAAAAATACAATAAAAAATATTTATAATTCTAAAATAAGGTATATAAATGATAGAGGGTGACCAAAAACTATTTCTAGCAGTAGCATATGAATGTAATGATGGAACAATGCTGACGAAAACATTGGCAGGAGGAATCTTAGGATTGTCAGGAATAGTCCATGAGGTCCAGAAGAACAGCACCTTGTAATGAATGATCATGCAACAAACTGGAATCTGTGTTACAAGTATGCTGTGGACCAGCGGCCTAGAGCTCACGGAGATAGGACTTGTTTCATAGCATCTGCTCTTCATTGCTGTTGTATTTCAGCCTGGGGTTCAAATTGTGTTTTTATGCCTTTCTTGTTCACTTTTAATTCCTTTGTTTATGTTAATAGTGTTGCTTATTTAGTTTCTCTCTACCTATGCATATTCCTTTATGTGACATGTGTTTTGCACAAGAGATTTTCTGCATTCCTATAAAGGCTGAGGAAAACCCACAGTCCCTTGCGGTTCATTGCATGCGCTTGTAGTGACGGGGAGTTCTCCTGTGTATATTACTTTTTGATTATTTTATGAATTACTGTATTTTTGATCTTATGCTCTGTTTTTGACTTTGTTGCTTAATTTGTGATTGTGACTTTGCCTATTTCTCTGCTGTGCCTTTTGTGCTCATAGAAGCTTATTTTCACCACAAAGTATTCTTTTTGTTATAAAGATTCTACATGGCTCTTATCATACTAGCCAGGGTTTGATGGTTATTTCACCAGGCTAGTGGGCATTTTGAGGACTGTCAGGAATTTGTGTGCTTGGGAACTCTCAAGTACATAACAATTACCAAATTTCTTTGAACTGTGATCAGGATACAGCAGCCTGAACCATGATGGTCTATCACTGGGTCATCTTCCAACAGCAGACCTGCTTTTACTGCCCATTCAGAAGGTGTCAAGGTATAGATAGTCATTATTTAAGATAACGTATTGCTTCTGTTACTTATTAGAGATGCTTTGGACTCACAACAGCTCAACTATATGGCCAGAAGTGGGGGGTTCACCTAAAAGTGATGACCTCTAATCCATTTGTACTACTGTACATTCTAGAGTAGTTGTTTGTTCCATTGCGTTGGTTTTGAAATCCTTTCTTATTCATGAGTCACTTTCAGTATGCTGTTTTCATGCAGATCAGGACACCGGCTCTTGGTATAAATATGTTGGTTACATTAAGCTTTATAATAGGGTGCACCTATAAACGAAGTGTTACCAGATCAGATGTTTGCCTTTTAAGAAGTCAACAAGCTGGACAGCGATCTGCACCAGGTTACGTCCAACTAAGACAATTACCTAATAAAAATGTGACTTATAGGCAGGTGCTCATACATACAGAAAAAAATGTGTAATGCCATCTCCATGAGTAAAAGAGAAATTAGTAATTCATTCTACTTCCTGTTCACAAATGCCTGTGGTGAACCTCTAAACAAACAGAGAGAAAAAAAAACAAATAGAGGACTAACAGGCAAAAGATAAACAAGAAATATAATTTATTGTGCTAAAGAGGTGTATTAATTTAACAGGGAACAAATAACTAATGTGTCTCCTTGACAAATAATAAAGTGATAATGGGGATACTCACACTGTCAGGGAGAAACAAACTACTGGGACTCCTGTTATAATAAGCCCAAGTTTAGGCTTCAACTGCAGAAATCCCAAGAGTCCTTGCTATCGCAATTTCTCATTAAGTAATAAACCTAAAGCTCAGGAATTATTCACCTACAATTTGAGAGAATTTTTATTGGAAATTCCAGTCCCTCTGCTTAAACATTAAATTGTAAATATTTTTATCTTAAACAAAATGCCATAGAAATTGTTATATTTTATCTTGATTCTTTTATATTGGCTCTTCTCTTTAGAAATTGAGATGAAGCCTTGGTGCATTTCAGCTCTTTGTGCTTTGATAGAAAAGATATATCAACGACTCAAAATTAAGCTTTCCAGAAAAATAAATTGGAGTGAGTGACTGTATTCTCAGCTTTACTCATCAGTCTTATTTATTTTCCTCTTCTAGGGTTAAACATCTCAGTTCTTCTTATCAAATGAGGGTCCAAGCACAGTAAAGTAGCAATGCTATACATTGCACCTTTTGTTAAAATTTTAAAAATGTACTCATTTCCATTCCTGCCAGGCTTCCACAATGATGTCCTTCATGTCATTAGTTACTTAGTTATCAGCTTGGTCAGTTTCTTTTTTCAATACAAGTAGTAGTAGCAATATTGTCACGTGTACATATTACAGTCAAATTTTTACTTGCACAGCATATCAGTAAGTAACATACGACTACTCTCTGCAACCGTGATAAACAAGAATGAATTAAATGCAATTGTCAGAACAACATATACACGATTGCTCATTTAAAAGGGCTAAATTCATGAAAGATGCCTGGGGTGAGGATCCCGATCAGTACGTAACAGCAAGGGAGGTATGAATCCTGGGAACCAGGATTGTGTCGGTTTTGGGATTAAGAAATTTCCAGTTTATTTAGCTGTTTTTGTGTTTTATGAATAAGCCCAAACACCCCAACACCCAGAAGCTAAATGTCAGATATCTTCTTCAGAAATAGGGATACAATTTTAAATACTGTAATGTGAGCTCCAACCACTTTGCATACATCACTCCAACATGTTTAGACTGATATGTGCTCCTGTTGATGATGTGAATACCCAACAAGGTGAACAATGCAGGGTTTACTAAGTATTAGTATATGAATATTGTCATTTGATGAACGTCTTTTGCCCAGTCCTCTCACACAGAGAGCTCTTACTTGTTTTTATGATGGTTTTAATTGTGATATAAAATGAATTAATGTAATTGGATGCAATATTTGACTAATACAAAATCTCTGAAGAATTTCTTTCTTTTTTTTTTAAAAGATGTAGGTTCCTGACCATATTTAAATCTGTTGCGTTTTTATTTTTTTTTTAGTCTCACAGTTCAGTATGTTTTATGATTCTAATTTCTCCTACTTGCCACTTTAAATGTGTCATCTGCTCATTGGTCTTGCTCACATCAATGCAAATGTACAGTGTTGGGCCTATTTAATGAGTCCCTCAACAATTTCAAATGTCTACCAAAGCCACCCACGCGCTATTTTTTCAAGGTCTTAATATTTAAAGTTTCACATTTTATTACTCATTTTTCAAGATGTGCCATACCAGCTATTTAAAAGTTGCAAGTATCGCATGTCACAAACTAGACTGTCAACGGCGAGCATACAACAGTTTGATATTCTACAATCTGTTCTGATGCAGCTGGAAAGTTTTAATTAATGTTGTTACTGCAATATGTATTCATGCTACAATATGATATGTACGTGTATGATTGTTTAGTATATTGCATGTATTATAAAAACAGTTCAAGTTTCCTGATTTTTTTAATTGGAATATTTAGTTGCTGGCCTGGTCAATGTCTATATGGTGGTTGCCTGCTCACTGCAAGCTCCTTGTGGTTTTCTTCAAGGACTCTCACGTACTTGTGAGATGCAGGCTTGTCTGAGTGTAACCTTTGCTGGCATGGCATGGCATTCCATCAGGGAGCGGTTCCAGCCTTGTATCCTTTCTGTCAGGATTGTATCTAGTACATCACAACTCTGTCATGATGAAAACAAGTCTGGACAATAGTTGACTGGAACTTCAGTATTTTCATGTTCGGTTGCGAAGTTTAGATTCAACATTAAGATCTAGGGAAATCCAAAGTAATTTACCATTAAGATGTCCTACAGCAGGACAAGGCCACTTTGTGATGACTGTCATCTTGTCACGTTTAAATACCAGTTTACAAAGGCCATAATTGTTTTCCACTAAGCAGGGTGTCTTACCACATGGGAACCCCACTCTTAGCACTCACACCCAAACCTTTTCCTTAGTAAAGTCTAGTATGTTAATATGGTGCATTCTGTTGCCCTTTGCTCATTTTTGGATTTCTTTTGTTTCTCGATTATTTGCATTCCTTTTGCTCTCTGACTTCTCATGTTTCTCGATGTTTGCTTTGGTTCATCGATTATGATTTCACTCTGCCTTTTATGTTTGTTCAAGACGTCCTATCTGTACAACTTCTTGTTGCGACCACTCACCAGCCTTTTTCTGTGTTGCTTGCTGGCTCTGTATAGATCTATAAAAACTAGGTCACAGCCTTTAATCATCATCCAAGCCTTTAGACATATAAATAATAATAAGAATGTGCATCTGGTGGGGGTCACCTTCCATTCCTACTAAAACTTTTGTGTTGTGGCTCTAAAGCTTCAAAATAGGCAATGTAAGCTAATGGAATGCTCTTCTATAGATATTCTGTTGCAATACAAGAGTCAGAAACTACCTTTATTATGAGCAGATACTATTCTGTATGTAGGAGTAGTAGCAGTAGTGCTACCCCCATTGTTAGAGTGCTGTGTAATTCTTAACTTGCGTATCTGACTAGCAACGTGTTGGCATGATACACAAGGATCAATTAAAATACAATATACCAGATAATCTTAGTGTATATCCAAGCAAATAAGTATATCTGATATTAATTATTTAAGCATCAGTTATAAGTTCTAATTGCACACTATGCTCTTTAGTCCTGGAATACACTTAATTGTGTACTATGTAACAAAGTGTCTTTTGCAGTGGAGTAGCTGAAACTCCATATATAATTTCAATAGTACATTATAGAGTCTGAGGATAACGACTTTTGATTTAAATAAAAGTTTTTTTTTACAAGATACATTAACATTTTATCCACCTTTTTAAACACTTCTGCTTACTTGACAAAGGGCGAGAATGTGGGGCCACATAAAAATGTTAATCCTTCCCAGGGGTTGCACCCTGTCAGTCAGCCTCACCCATTTTTGTTTAGAATTAGTGTTTCTACATGTAGCACTTTTTTTTGTCCGCATCTGCATTTAAAAAATAGTGCTCTGCAAGCTGAGGAAGGATATTTGTTAAAGCAGATAATAATCTCAAAAATATTTTTTTAGAATCTAAATCTATATATATGGATTCACTTCATGTCACAATGTAATCATCATGTCTTTAATAATTCAGTATATGCAACATTCATTTTGGTTCATATAATTACACTTTTGAAGAATCATAATAAAAGTACTGACAACAAAACCAAACCAAATTTACCTCTCTGGCTCTTAAAATCTCAGCCCTACTCCCCTCAGGGGATGCACTTTCTTTACTTCTTTATGCCTTATATAAAGTAATAATAATGATAATAAGTGCAGAAATTGTTATGCAGTCAAAAATATTCTATCAAAAAGGATTTGACTTTCCATAAGGATGTTCTGGCTGCTCCTGCCAAATAACACAGACTTTGAATATGGACAGTATTTCATAGACTTTCATGGAAACCAGACAACCATGTTGTTTGAGGGAGCTTTATCCATGGACTCCTTGGTTATCTTCGTAATAATGGAACTTTGTTACTAATTTACAGTCACATAATCAATCTTTCAGTGTATAACAGGTAACACAAAGTGAAGTGAAAAAGAAAGCATATACTTGTTCAGGTCTGTTTCCATATCAGGCCATACTGCAACAATCATCAAGTCCTCACCAAGTCTTAAAATTAGAAAAAATCACGTTATGTAACAGATTCAACTTTGTCATTTTTTATTCAACAAAATCAAGTTAACACACAGAAACCATTCATGAAAAATTAAGTACATCCTCGCTGTTTCCATAATAATTAAGAAGGTAATGAGAGGCAGGTGCTGCTAATCAAGAGCACTTGATTATTTGATGATCAGGAAGTGCTACCACCACTATGTAAAAGCACAGCATTTGGCACTTACTGTATTTCAGAAACATTCAGGTTTGTGGTAACAAGGACCAAAGACATCTTCAACTATTTCAGATAAGCAATTGTTGCTGCTTATCAGTGGGAAAGTTTAGAAGACCATTTCCAACAGAGTGGCGTCCATCATTCAGCAGTTACTAGGGGTGGGTATCCCATGAAATTCTCACGATATTATTCCTGTAAAATTGCAAATAACTCAAAAAACACACTCATTGATCTGCAGGCCTTTGTCAGCAATGTAACAATTTAAGACTGAGCAGGTATGACTCCCTTGGATGAGCAGACACAAAACTTCTTCTCTCCAAAAAGAAGGTGGTAGCATGGCTTTGCAGTGCCTTGCTACATATGAACAACCAAAGGACTTCTAGGACAACACCTTGGGGAGAAAGGAGACCACAACACAGCATGCCATTGAAACAATCTTAAAACCCCACAGCAAGCACAGCAGTGATGATTTAGGGTTGGTTTGCATCCACTGAATAAACAAAAAATAATAATCAACGGGACACCATGGGACAGCTTAGCTATTAAATGAGTCAGATGAACTGAAAGGTTTCCTCTCGTTTATCAGATTTCTTATGTTTTAAGCCCTCTTCATAATATAGTATTCCAGAGAAAAATATGAGGCCATCTGTCTACAGTTAAATCTTGACTGAATGTGAATATTTAACTGGACAGTGCATGCTCCCCAACCTGACCTGACCTGAATGATTGTAAGTACACCAGCAAAAACGGATTGACAAAGAAAGAAAATAATAAAGATTTTGGAACAAGCAAGTAAGTGAAGATCCAAACCTCAACCCCTCTGAGATGGTGTGGCATGACCTTAAGAGAGTTATGCATAAATGTACATCCTCAGGCATCAATGAATTGAATCAGTGTCTTAAGGAATTGTGGGCAAAATCCCTCCAATAAGTTGTTAGATAAATTGTAGAAAAAGATTAATTTCAGTTTTTGTTTCTAAAGTTGGTTGTAGATGCTATTGAATTGTGGGGTATATTCACTTTAACATATGATTCTGCAGGATAGCTTTTTTCTAAATAAATTCTGAGTAAGCAAAACCTGTTATGTGTTGCTTGCCTACTGAGATAACTGTAGATTTATCTAATTTTAGGACATAATGAGGACTAGATGATTGTCATCTTATATAATATGCTACCGTGGCTGTCTGTCTGTCCAGGATTTTAAATCACCTGTAGCTCGCAAATCATTTGAACTATTGACCTGAAATTTGGTACACATATACTACATGACATCTACTATCCACTTTCGGGTGATGATTGACCTTGAAGGTTATTCCTCTTTTTTTTTTTTTGTAGAATCAACTCTCAGCAGCGGCCAGCAGGGTGGCCGTGTGGCGCATGCGTATGGGTGCCGTGCTTATTCCCTACCGCCTTCACCGTCACTTCCTGTACCTTTTCATATGTCAAATCATTCTTGAGGCAGATTGAACACTTAAGTGCCAGCTTAAGTGAAAAATTAAGAAAAAACGTACTAAGTAATTGCAACACAAACACTTAATCAGTTTTAACGCGAAAAGATGCCGACGAAAGAAGAGAAGAAGCGGGCCGTTAGGGTGGAGAAAAGAAGAGCTGCTCAGTAATCAGCAAGCGCAGCAACCTGTGAGCAACCGAATGCTAAATGTTCAGAGAAAGAGTATGAAAATTATGAATGCTCAAGTCATGTGTATTCACTGCACGTTATTGTTCAGTGCGCCATTACTGGTTCACATCTTAATATGAAAACCATGGATATTGATAGAAGGGTGTACTTTTGTTTTTCACTGAATATTTGAGACTTTTCTTATGGATGATTAGCCACAGTAATATGGTAAGAACATGAGACAGTAATTTGGCAGTTAAGGGATTTTTTGGTGTCAACATGCAGAAACACACTTGACTGTTTTCAATTACCACCATTTTTAATGAAAAGAGGGCCACCTGTAAGACAGCGCCTTCTACAGGACTGCCTTGTAAATGCACTCACACTCTGGAATTGAATTGCCACTCCCTAATGACATGTCAACCCAATTAGCATCCCAATGTGTCTTCCATTAAAAACTCCCATCCAAATTGTGACCAAGCCCAGCTTCTTAGATGTGAAAAGATCAGACACAATTGTGAACACATGGGTCTGAGCTTTCTCAATCTGTAACATTTGTTAATGCACTTTAGCATGAAAAATCAATTATTAAGTCCTCTGTCCAAAGAACCCTGCCATATTCCACAAATGAATGCCTGAATAATGGCAGCTTGGATCACGCTCTAATAACACAATGCAATAACAACATGCAATCTCTGACTCTAAAAAGGAAAGCATTGGTCTCTTTAATGTTTTCCACCACACAATTTCTTTTTCTGTGTTTTGTACATTTTTGCATACACTTCTAGTGCAATAGTTTCCAGAACAATACAGGGTGGTCCAGATCTAATTATGCAGATCGAGAACATCTGCATGACTTTGATTTATGCGGGGATGATTCCAGTTTGGCGTGAAGATGATTCTTCATGTCGTCAGTTTGCACACTTCTTGATGATCTGGGATTTTTCGGGTGATTTTCTATGTAATAAACTTAATAAGTTATAGCGTAATGAAAATTGCATAATTAGATCTGGACCACCCTATATTTGTGATGATTGTCAGTAAAGTAATAAAGCCCCCTTTGGTGCAGCACAGCAGGAATATTTAGAGAAACACATTTTTCTTGAATCAGCTACTACTAAATAATGCAGATCTCAGTTGTCCTGTTCCATTTAAAGCATCTGCCGAAATGTTAATATTTGATCAGGTGTGTCAGGCGAATGGAGTTGCTGCAGGAAGCTGCCTACAGCCGACACATTCTCAATCTCCATTTCTTTTTTCATTTTTCTCTGCCATGAGAGTAAGTTAACGTGAGGCTACTAGAACCTGCCAGCTTCTTTACTCCTATTAGCTCATTATCTACTTTTGTGTCTATAAAAATCTTCACTCACCACAAATCACAAATTCCCAGCAGCAGTATGAGCAATCATGTCAGTGCATATTGGGAGGGCAGTGGTTTCCTTTTAAACAATACAAAGAACAAACCAGCCATAAAAAAACACATCAGATTCACACTGAGTGTTGGCAGAGCATGGAGGCACTTTGTGATTCACGTGTAGGATGGCACTGGAGCCAGTTTCTTAAAACAAGTTTCAAAGAGTCTCTTCTTTCTGCTTCTGGCCTGTCACGTGTGTGTAAATAGCAATTGCACTATGGGACAAACATTAGACGACTATGTGCTTACAGACACAGAGTGAAGTCTGGCACAGCCAGACACCTAGGGTGTGAATTAACAGAAGGGGTGTGGCAGGGATTTCCCAAGTTATTATAGCCTCAAGAAATTTCTTTTTTGTCTTTATCCCTGCCAAAGATGATTACCAACACCCCCCAATTATCTGGTGGTGTTGCATGCCAGACGACACGCAAAAAAAGAAACTCTTATTGTCAGGAAGAACGATTTTCTTAACGTTGCAGTATTCTTGTCCATTTTTGAAATGTTTCATCCAAGACGTAGGTTGAGTAAAGGAGTAAATGGGAGAGCTGAGTTATTTCTTTTCGTTTGAATTACACAATGTGCCAAATCCTGGTATTCTCCAAGTTGTTTATTCACAGTTGCAAAAGACCTTTTACACACAGATTACCTATAAAAAATATTTGCTTCACAGAAAATACTGTGGCTTTTTAACCATAAGCTTATTTTTTTATTATTATAACATTTGATTCAATATGTTTTCTGGTATGAAACAGATCTTCCTCTTTTTACCCAGGCACAAAATGACATCAATTTTCTGGAATGGCCTTAAATATCAACCAAGAGGGGTTACTAAGCATTTTTATGTCAGAGAAAATAAGGTAGCATCTCCTTGGAGGAAGAATAGTTTGAGGGGAACAACCATCATTCCCTGGGACACTTGCAATTTTTAGAAGATTCCCCAGTAGTTTAATTATGTTACCTAGTTAATTTCAATGGAACAACCTTTTTTAAGCTGTCATTTATTTTAGATCCATGAGGCAGTATCATAATTACTCAACTTATGGGTGCATAAAAACACAAGATTGACACTGAAGCAAGTCAGTTTATACATGATGCTGAAGTAATATTGCATGCTAACAATGGCACAAAGAGTACTTTCGTGGAACAAAATTATTTGGTACGAAACTCATACAAAAATCAAACAATTACTGTTATCAACCATGTATTATCCACCATCATCTAACACAGATTTACACGCAGCATGATCCTGAGTGTCTGCCAAATACACATTAGATACAAGCAGCATCTATTATCTAGTAGGGAAAAATCACAAGGAGATAGCCATGGTGGTATTTCAATTTAACTGTGTTACCGTATATTTATATATATATAAAATAAAATGGTAACACAGTTCAATTATATCAGGTAAGCATTGTTGATAATGGGATTAGTAACATTGTCTCACAGCCTCAATGCCCTCAGTTCAAGTCCACGCCTGGACACTGTGAGTAGAGTTTAGAAGCTCTTCAAATGTCCACATGGCTTCTCATGTGACCTCCCACATCTCAGAGATGTGTACATAAGACTGACTGGGAGTGGTGGTTTGTACACAAGTGTGCCCTGTGATGGATTGGTACCCTGTAAAGATTGGCTCTTGCCTTGCGGCCAATACATAAATAAGAACATCAGTTAGAAAACTAAAAATGTACAAACAAATCAGACTAAGAGCAGTGCAGGTAAAGATCATTTCAATCACTGATATATGCAGATGTTTAGGAAGATTTTAGAGTATTATCCTTGCATCCCTGACAAAGCCCCTGATGTGCTGTTTCTCCCACTTCCATGGCTCTACTGCTGGCCCTTGATCCACTACCATTTACTGCTATTAATATGTTGTATTTATTGAATTCCTTTAAAGAAGTGTAATACATTTATTTTCTCAATGAAAACATTACAAATATTTTGCAAATCGCCTGCAAGGTATTTGAAGTTTAAGAATGTATGATTAACATTGTGACATCTCACTGATATCTACTATGGCACTATGGTTATCTGATGAAGTTAACTTTGCTTTGTAACGTTCCCTTGCAAAACTTTGCATGGATGTTGAGCAGGCAGTAAAATGAATCAATTTACATAAGATTTCACTTGTATTCACTTGTATAATAATTTACACAAGCTTTTACTGTATTAAATGCTTTAGGTTCTGGAGAGATTGCATGTGTAGTGAAAACACACAAAAAAAGCTAGAAACGTTATGTTAAATAAACAAATTCTATATTTACACTATTTTCAAAGCTAGTCAATAAGCAACAGGATCACCCGTGTGGTTGTCCAACATGGTCTTATAATGATTATTACAGTTAAAAAAATTCCTTTATGACAAATAAACAAAACAATACACAAGTGAACTACAGAGAATGCATTACTTCAGCAGGCACTATGAGATTATATTTAATAGCCATGTTTGAGTAGTGTAGCAGGTAGGGTCATCAGTGCACCAGGGAAGGGAGGCAGCGTAGTGGCAAAGTCTAAGCACCAACATCAGGCAACAGAGACCAGATGAAATAAACAAACCAAGATGGAACATATTTTCAATACTATATCTAAAATTAACTGCCTTCATTATTATTTATTGAAGAAAAAACATTTGCCATCACAGCGCAAGCAGAATTAGTTTTTACCATTTAGAGAACAAACCATTTACATGTAAGTGTAGCAGGAGCTATAAACTATCACAACAAAACAGGGGCACTAATGCTTTCTTTCTGGGTCTGTGTAGCTAGTGCTATACTTTGCAGATGTTTAATTTTGGAATAATAAACCATTCTAAATTCAATAAGTTTGTTTCTGTTCCCATAAAGTTCGACTGTACATGATATACAGTAGCTACTTATTTAAAAAATGTTCTTCACTTTTACATGGAAATAAAGTATAACATTCTATTATACGCTTCCATATAAAGTAATAGAGGGATGTTTGAAAATGAAGATATATAGTAGCAACAGTAAACAAAGGACTTAATTTACTAGTATACAAAACACATGACCTAAGATAACAATGGTGAAATAACAGAAAAATGCCATTTTACAAGATGACTTCAAAATACATACAGTACATGTGATATTTTACTTTTAGATTTTTAGGAAGTTAGCACAATATTTGTATGACTTTAATGATATAAATACAGCACATAAGTTCCTCTTCTTTCGAAGGCTCTTTTAAATGAGCAGATCACCAGCACAGTAGTAGGTGCCATAAGACAAAACGCAGTAGAGCTTGTCAGGCAGGGGCCAGTGGCGCAGAAAAGCAGGGTATGAAAAAGGCCTTAGCAGAGGCAGGCAGGCAATAGCCTGCAAGACATTTTAAACTCCATCTCCGTTTAAAGTGGACACACATAACATAATCAAGCCAGAGGAGACAATATTTATTCTAGGTGATCCTAAATAAAAATATAAGTCTAGTAGAATACTGATGGTAAAAGCTAATTTTAAATGTGAACTCCACTTTTATCTCATTGTTTTTTTATCTTGAACTATTTTATTGTTATTTGCTTTGTAAAGCAAAAATAAAATAGTTACGAATGTGTTTTAAAGTGGTATAGTGCTGTACTGGATGGTGTTTTGACCTCATACCTTCAGAGACCTGCAATCCAAGTAGGCTTTCCCTATATATTCTGTTTTACTTCCACTTTGAAAAAGTTTACATGTTAGGTGAACTGTACACTTTAAACTGATGTTATGCGAATTTCTGCATGCACCTGAGATGGACTGGTGTCTTGCCCAGGGCTGGTTCCACCCTTGTGTCCAACGACTTTCTGGGTTCCCCTAATAAAATAAAAAGAGGTTCACAAAACTGATGAATGGATAATTGGGCTTTACCACTCCAGGTTGTACTTGTTGACACCACAATCTGGATGTTCTCAAAATGTACATAAAATATTTCAAGTGTGCAAAATGCATCTCCAAGTCCAAATATGGCCTATATAGCCACTGAAAAGATTTGCCTACCCTCTCCCATTAAAAAATATATATGTTGTCTTTAATGGGGGAGTGCTAATATATACTGTACCAGTGCCATTACATTACAGCTAAACTGGAGAGATAAAAATACACAAGAAAAATTCACATTACAAAACTCTGTATATAGCTACAAAATAATTTTTGAATACATTTTTATACCACCTACCATATTAAAAACTTCCTAGAAATGCTTGACATGTATAGTCCAACCTCTTAAAAAGGTACATATTTTTATGCAAACGTTTTGCAGGCAACATTAGTAACCTTTTAGTTTACTAAGTACACTTGTGAAGTTGCTTGTTGCTTCAAGCACAGAAACAGCTGGGCAGTCATAGCATCTTGGACACATAAGTTCTTATTAATGTAAATTAATCTTTCTGGGTTACTAGTATGTGCTCTGTATATGTTGGATGACCTCTTGTTTATATTTAAATGGGCACCTACATTTTTTAGGATGGTAGCTATTAGACAGTATATCACCTGGATGCTACAGCCAGAAGGTTCTGGAATTGTATCTTCTAATCACACTGGCACTTGGACTGATTCCTTTTACCTGGCAAACCACTGAAGCGTTGAAGAAATGACTGTGAAGAACACCAAGAAATTGACTGGACAAGGCTGCAGAGCTGAATTACAGCAATCCCTCACACTCTTCTGTTCATGATAATAGAAAATATGATAGCCCTCCAAAGCACTAATCAAATGAGCCAGAAGCTATTTTTTTCTGCTGGATGCTCCAGTCATTTCGAAAGAAAGAAATATTAAAATAAAATGGGAATGAAAAGGTGGGAGGGGAAGTGTTTGGGTGTGGGGCACTGAAGACAAAAAAGAGGTCCTATATCATGCAAATAGTCTGGCAATGTCTATAATACTCACACTGAGTGGTGGTTACTACTCTCAAAAATGCCATTTTAAATACAGTATAAACTGGTAAAGCTTTTTTTCAGTCTATTTTGAGTTTTATTAGAGTGCTCTCTTAGGTGCTTTGCATAAACACATACATCATGGGAAAACAGAAAAATGTAGTTAAGTGATTATTCCATGCTGCTCCTATTCGGAATATCTGTAAATGTTGTGTACTGTCCTAACCTGATATGCTCATCATGCAATATTTACAGGTCAGGTCTATATTCATTAGGACTGTCCATCCATTGGTTCTCCAGATATATGCCTTTTTAAACGGCAACACAGAATGTTATGTTCTACCCGTGTTAAAATTCATTATTCAGTTATAAAAACTAATGCAATATTTACACATCTTGCCTTAGCTGTGGTCTATACTATACATAAGCCCCCAGCAATGTTTAATATTTAGAAAAAAAAGACATGAATATTAGAGCTGAAACTAAATGAGACTATCTCTTGGGATATTTTAAGTAATGTAATAGAAGCTTAGTTTAAAAAAAAAATGTTATTATTACCAGGATATCACAGTGGGGCTGAACATTCAGTTAAAGATGGGGTGTCTACTACTTGGAATTACTATTTTATGTGGATTATTCCTGAGAAACTGTTTCCCTCCAGTAAATCAGAGGAATGACTTAGCTCGTACATTTTTCATTTTTTCCTCACATGAACTCCACTGTTGCTTTGGCAGTGTTTAGAGTGATTTTATTGCTGTATTATGAAGCACTGACCGATGTCTGGTCTCATACAGAGGCAGACAAAACATTTCAGTACACTTCTGAAGTCACTCTACTGCTATAATCATTAGTTACATCATCAATGAAGATGAGCAAGCCAGTTCCAGAAGTGACTGTGGATGCCAAAGCAATGACACTACCTCTGTTAGCTTTCACAGATGGAGTTGTATGCTTTGAATCATCTGCTGTTTTTTATTTCTCCACATGTTTGTCTTGACTACATAAATTTATTCTTGTCAGTCAAAAAAGCTTTATTATTCGAATAATTGTATTACTAACTGGCCATCAAAAGCTATACCTCTCAAGAACAACAGACAAAAACTTGATAAAACATATTTTTTAGCATTTTTAATTGAAGAAGCCAACTTTCTTGAAAGGTTATTGAAAGGTGAATGATGTTGCTTGAGTTTAGTAATCCCATGTATGGTAAGCCTTTCAGTGGCATGTTTCATCTGAAATAATAAATATAGGTAATTCACATATACAGTATGTAAGTATACAGATAAAAAACAATACAGTACATAAATTGATTCCACAAAAATCATTGTGTTATTTTGAAAAAGTTTTGATTTCTTTCTCAAATTATTAAAAGGTTACAGCTAATAGCATTACCCACATGTGTGTTTTTTTCCAGGGCATTATACAGATTCAGCAATGGTGTTTCATGCTACTGAGAAACAAAAGCTTATATATACAAAGTATCAGCTTATTTTTTAATATCATTATTTAGTACAAATAATTACTTTAAAATAACACAATATGGTACAGCTCTAAGAACTCAGATTTAATTCCTACCTGGGTAGCAGAGTGTACGCATGGAGTTGGTCAGTATGACTACACCCACTGATATACTGCTGTACTGTCTAGGACTGACTATTCAGCTGAAACAGACTTTGAATATTTTTTCAGATTAAAACTTGCTTTCATGCATGTGACTGGTAGTATTGCACACATTGGTACTTCTTGAGAAGTACAGAAATCGCAGCACTTACAGTATATGATAATAAGGAACAAGTAATCTGGAACTAGAACATTCTAATACTTTCACAGTATTTAAAAGAAGTAGGGTAAAGAACTCCTCCCTGGAAAAATACATTTCAATGTTTAAAAAATGGATGAATCTTTGCAATGACATTATCTACATCAAATAAAGTTTACACAATATTAAACACACATTTATTACAATATTGTTTTATAAATACAGCTACAACAATATTAATACATAAACTGACAGATCATTAAGATGTGGGTGTTGCAATGATTAGCGCTGGTTTTACATAATTCCATAATTCTGGATTCAAATACTAGCGTGCCCTCTGTCTGTGGGGAGTTTGCAAATGCTTCCTGTGTTCAGTTGGATTTTCTCCAGATACTTGTTCTGCCCCATCTGAAAGAGACTCTGGGTAGGTTTATTGTCAAGTCTAAATTGTCCTGGAGTAAATATCAAAGTGATTTTGACTGAGGGTGCCTTGTATTGCAGTGGGTCCCTGACTGGTCCCTGACTTGCACTTGATAGCCCAACCCGTGAAGTACCTCTCTGTTATTAAGATAAGCAGGTCTGGAAGACTAGCAAAAGAATGTCAATGTATTATGACTGTCTCTGGAAGAATATTAGGAATACAATATTAAATTAATAATAGGATCACAAGATGTCATTTGCTATTCCTACTTGGCTTCAATAATATTACTGAATATTGGATTAACATCAGAAACGTGTAAAGACTTTCAAAAGATATACTTCAAATAAAGTACATTATTAAAACTTTAACAAAGATGTTTCAGAAGAAATTATATTTAAAATTCTTGAAATAAACTAAGAAAGATTGTAAATGCATTAGACCCTTTGTTATAGTTTGTAAATGCTGCAGTTTATTCTTCAGCACATGTAGGGATCAATGTCTTTTGGTAATTGAGAGTAATTAATGCCACATTTTCAATATTCATGAGAGTAATTAATGCCACATTTTCAATATTCAATCACATAACCTTCTGCAGTTATAGAATTGTAAAAAATAGGATAAATAGTACTGTTCATATGTGTGTGATAGTGTACTCAGTGTTAATTTGCATGAAATAGGTACATAACCTACTAAACTATTAAATGGATTAATTTTGGTCCATCTGTTTAAAACAATCTCTCTACAAAACAAAAACATCAATCTAGTGGACTAGATTCACTTTTTTACCAAATATAGTATTTTTAATTGACAGTTCATCATTTCATTTTCTGGACCCACAGAAAAAGTCACAATTGGTAGGTACTTCTGTGTCATCTTTCCAGTTTAAAATCAGATTGTTCAAATATATAGCGATAATAACAATATTGACTTCTCTAACGCAATGCTATGTTAATGAATACTGTAACTATAATTAGGCAGACATGCCAGCACATATCACGAACTATAAGCTCATTCTGTATATTACTTTATGCTAAGTAGTAGAACAATTTCTTCATTATACTGAAATACTTTGCAGCTAACAATAATGGGACAACCTGTTTCTTACCCTGGTAAACAAAGAGTATAAGGTGCAGTCTATCTAGCATCTGCAGGATTTACATATCCAGGGTTACTCATACCTGGTCAATACACAGTTAACAGGTTATAAACAGATCTAAGAAGTGTGATGGGGGAATGAGATTCCTCAAAATGAATAATGCAGGTATGAACAGAACATACAAACTGGCAGAATTCAGTTAGTTACAAGACCCAAACATCATGTTACTCTAGCAAAGAAAGATACTGAAGTGATATTCATACTTTGAATTTCATAAATTGTTAAAATTGATCGTGTATATACGATGTCAACTTTCCAAATCAGCAGCCTTACAAGGATCATGATCAATCAATCCAATTTAAGAATCTCTTTTCTCCCTGGACCTGTCCCAGAAGCAAAGGGCTCAAGGCAGGACTCAGAACCTGGATGGCCTGGTGTATGATGAGCAAGTGTGCAGGATAGACTTACTTATACATTAACTTCCTCTCATTATGGGTAATTTGCCATTCTACCAAATGGCATGTATTTGGATCCTCCAGAGTTCATCCACCAGAATTGGGAAGGACATGCACACTCCACACAGAGTGCATGCCATCCAAAACTTGAACCATGGTAAAAACCAAGTGCTACTGCGTAGTAGAAAGTGTTTGTTTCAAATGTACTTTTACAAAACTCATTGAACCTTATTAAGAGACTCACTGAGATAGTTATATGGAATATGGTCCTGAAAAGTTAAATCAGCAGCTACAGAGCTCATAAAAATACTAAGAAAGCTAATATCAGGAGATTTCAAAGTGTAACCTGCTTGTTTGTAAGGGGCATGCAGTGTCAGCCATTTCAAACATTAAAATGATCAGCTTTGTAAAGTAATAGCATGATTTTGAAGATGATTCTATATCAGACAAAAAGTTACTTTAGCCAAGTTATTTGAAGACTGAAATGTTCATTGGATATGGTCCTAACCATTCATTGAATAATTCATGTTTCAGACTTGCTTATTCCGGTACAGAGTCACTGGGACCAAGAGACTATCTTGCCATCACCACAGTTCACTTTTATCTATAAAAAACAGCATTCATCTTGAATGCCAGTAACATTAGTTAAACAAAATCATTCTCACTTTTATTTTAAATGTAATACTGATTGTGATTAAATCTAACAACTATTACAAATCAACAATAATATGAGAATGGCATGAGTGAATTAAGGGAAATAATAGCCGTGGCTCTATTTTGAATGTACCTGTCAGATGGCAAAATATTTTGTAACTTGCAGCCCACAGACACACCTCATATAAGACAAGTGTTGTAAAAAGTTAACATACTGGATACTGTATAAGGAAATGAACAATGCATGTAATCAAAGCAAAACATGTAGCTGTACAAGGCAAAGAGCGAGCGAGTGCGAGTAGAGCCTTGCAGAGCATCCTGCTCCACTGCACAAAAAGTCCAGTCCACGATTTCGATCTTGTCCGCTGCTAGCCCCGGCCCATGTCTTATTCGATAACTTTAGTAGGTGACTGTTTATGTTCAATACCACCCCCTCTATGTCTAACCAATGTTATATAGATTTCTGCTCCCATAGAGATTTCCGATCTTATTTTAACTTAGAAAAAATATTTATGGCAACTTTGACAAAGAATGTTAATCTAATGTTAACCAGACATATACGCCAGTGCCTAATACACGGAAGCCCGCATCTAAAACTCGACAGACCTTGAACACAAAGCCTAATGTTTTTCAGAAACCTGTGCCTAAACTTCATCAAACATACAGTTGAAAATCCATCTCTATTCTTTCTAATGTGCTTATTCCTAGGACTAAGTGGCTATAATTTTAGGAAGTATACAAACCTAACTAGACACAAACACAATTATCTCATCCTCACAGGAATTGGCACTTAAAGACAGTGCCTAAAATTAATCAAATACAAAAACCAGAGGCATTGACTCTAGGCAGTGTGAAAATTTCTACAGACACAATGTTGTAAGCACATAAGAAGCAACTTTTAGATGCAATTTTATGAGTGAATGCTGTCCTGTAATACTTTGCAAACAAAGGAGTTTAATGGAGTTGTTAGGATGTATTCTTGTAGTGTGAGCACATGCAAGTTAAGTGACTTCCTCAGGGCCACACAGTGAGTCAGAGTTGGGAAATGAACAGGCAGCTTTGTTCTTTATATAGCATGGTGCCTTAGTCTGGAGGTCAAACTGCCTTTCTAAACTTAATCAGACAAAGAAACAAGCGACTACAGTCAGACAGAAAATTAAAACACATGCATTGTCACGAATGCTAACAAGTAGCAAAGCTTAAACAGATACCAGAACCTTATAGTCGGAGGGGCCAGTACCTATGTTTAATCAGACCCAGAAGTAATTAATCCTTCCATCTTCTAACCCTCATATTCCAACCAGGATTGTGGGGATCTGAGCCACTGTAAGTATGGAGGGAACCAATGGCTGACAAAGCACCTGTTTATTGATGGGCACATGCAGGCTTACGCTTGCACTAGGCCAGTTTAGAATCTGTGCAAGGAAAAACTGGGGGTAAATTATTGGTTATTTTTAAAATTAGAGATCTCTACATTGTGTAATTTTTGTTAACAGAACCATGAGACTGTATGAAAATTAATCAACCTATTTTTAAACAACTACACCAGTGACCATTTCTACTTATTATTTGGCTGATGCCTTTATCCAAAGTGTCTTACAACATTTCAGATTAGTAGTGAGAAGTCAAACAATTGGTTAATTTCTTTTGTTTTTTCTAGTCGGAGCACAGGCAAGTGAAGTGATTTGCTCATGGTCACACAGTGCCAGTAGCAGGATTTGAACCAGATCCTTAACCACTATGATACACTGCCTAATAAATAAAGATTATTAATAGGGTATACCCAAATAGTACCTTATATCGACAACACTTTCCACCCAAGTTTAAGTCAGCATAGTGAAAAATGAATTGTACAAAAAGTTGTCTAATACTAATGGCAGCAATAATAATACTACACAAAGAGACACTATACTGGGACTTTTGAATGTGGCATCAAAAGCTAACTAACTTAATATGCCAAAAACTAAATAAATAAATAGTCCCCCCCAAAAAAAAAACAAAAAAAAAAAAACAAAAACAAATCCATCCATCACCTGACTTGGGTGGCATGAGCCTGGCTGCATTGGGTGCAGAACCAATTCTGCAAAGGGCACCAGTCCATTCATAAAGACATGGTACACATTAAGAGGTACCAATAAAGGTAAGTCTCACATTTTTAGAAACCCACACAGACATGGGGAGAACATGTTAAATATACACAGAAAGTTCCCAGGCTGTGATTTCAACTCAGCAATGTGTAATTGTGTTGTCCACAAATACACATGTTGGAAGAGATTAAGTGCAACTAGACTGCTGGGATAGGCTCTTCCCTACCTGCTGTCTTCAAGAGGATTAAGTGAGTTTAAGAATGTCAGAAGTTACATATTCACATTAAGCAGCCATATCACCCTGTAGCCCAAGACTGGTTGCCCACTGAAGCTAAGCAGGGTTGAGCCTGGTCAGTACCTGAATGGGAGACCTTCTGGGAAAAACTAGGTTGCTGCTGGAAGAGGTGTTAGTGAGGCCAGCAGGGGGTGCTCACCCTGTGGTCTGTGTGGGTCCTAATGCCCCAGTATAGTGATGGGGACGCTATACTGTAAAAAAAAGCACCGTCTTTCGGATGAGACGTTAAACCGAGGTCCTGACTCTCTGTGGTCTTTAAAAATCCCAGGATGTCTTTCGAAAAGAGTAGGGGTGTTACCCCGGCATCCTGGCCAGATTTGCCCATTGGCCTCTGACCGTCATGGCCTCCTAATCATCCCCATACACTGATTGGCTTCATCACTCTGTCTCCTCTCCACCAGTAAGCTGGTGTGTGGTGGGCGTTCTGGCGCACTATGGCTGCCGTCGCATCATCCAGGTGGATGCTGCACACTGGTGGTGGTTGAGGAGATCCCCCCCCTTGTATGTAAAGCGCTTTGAGTGCCTTGAAAAGCGCTATATAAATGTAATTAATTATTATTATTATTAAGCCTTCCACACCATCAAGTGCCAAACCATATTGGTGAATTATGATGTAGCGATGAATTAATTTGGTTTATAACCAATATCTAACCCACTTGTAATGCAAATGTAATATTTGATACTGAATTGTTCAAATACTGCTGCAACTCCAAGCCGTTAGAGTTGATTCAAAATGCTGGTGTTCATCCATTGGCTGCGTGTATTCAGTTCATATCTTTGATGGTTCACCAAATAGTAGTCAGTGGGTCAGCACCTATGCCTATGGAGACACCTATGAGGTCCTATGCTCCATTTTGACCACTCAGGTCTGCTGATGTCACTTCTATAGCGCATCAAATCTTAATCCAGACTCTTTTCATGTGTGGCGCCAAGGTGGTGCAACGAGCTGCCCACCTCCAATTGAAATTCTTGCTCCTTCAAAATTTTCTTAAGAAGCGTTTAAAAACTCTCTTCTTTGATGTATTCCTGTCTTAACTTATTTTAGCTATTCGGTTTTGTAACCTAGAATTGTAAGCCTGTATTTAGTTCTGAGCTATTTATTCACTTAGGATGTGACGATGAATTTTGAACCATTGTCCAATAATATGTGTTTCCCAATCGTTCCCCCAGACTGATGTTTACTCGATCGAATTAAGCTCATTTGTCGCTTTGGATAAAGGTTTGCTAAGCAAATAAATATAAATAAACGTACGAAACAATGAGCCCTGATATTAAAAGTGGAATATAAGAAACAAAATTCTGATGCACTGTATAGTATAAAGATTGATTAAAATCAACGAATTCTCCGAAAAAAAGAGAAAAAACAGGACAAAGTGGCTAAATGACTAGCTGCACTTAAACTTCAACAGTGTTCAAGATATCGTTTTTTACTCAATAAACCTACAACAGTATTTTGGAACATCTAAAACATAAAACCAAACTTTTGCAAAGTGGCTAACTGACTAAGCTGCACTTAAGCCTCAACTGTGTCCAATATATCGTGTTTTACTCATTAAACTTACAACCATATTTTTGGAACATCTAAAGTATAAAACCAAACTATTACTACTAATAGTAAACAATAAAGGGCACAAAGTCGGCACGACTGCCGTAAAAACCTGCGAGCCAATACGGAGTCTGCGCTCTCCGAGCACCAGTCCTAACTTCTGACCGCCTTGTTCTCGTTTCTTAAACTTCTCCGTCAAAGTGGCGCTAAAGGAAATACAATGGACAGCAGCGCGGCCCCTGGGCTCGGCTTCCTCATCGCCCGCGTCATTTACGTCCTTTCTGCCCTTCCTCCTTTCCTTACCTTGCTTGCCAGTAACGCGATCCAGCTGTACTCCAGTCCGCGTTTTACCAGTTAGACACGTCTCCGGCCCCCGTTCAATAAGTCTATTCCGTGGCCCTGTTCAATAAGGCAGGTTCCTGTTCGATAACTCCATTCCGCGCCCCTGTTCAATAAGCGAACGTCGCGTTCGATAGCTCTGCTCCGGGTTTTCCGCGAGCTCCCCCTCCTTTCTCCTGAACTCCAGCCCCTCGCTCTCTCTCTATCAGCCTCTCACTCCGTCTCAATATGTCTCAAGATGGCGGCCAATGCGGGATCGATGTTTCAATATTGGAAGCGCTTTGATTTACAACAGTTGCAGGTCAGCCTTTTTCTCCCCCTCGGTTACTGTACGTCGCCGAAGGCCGGCGAGAGGACGGCACTTTCGGGGTGATGGGCTTCCTCTGAGGCCTCGTTTCGCCTGTGTTCGGGGCCGCTTTCGGTGCCCCCGTTTCTCCCATTGATTAAAGCGGCTTTCTCGCTGATCGGAAATTGATCCTCTTTGTTCAATTCCCATCGATCAGCCATCATGGCGCCCCGGCGCCGCCGCGGGGAAACGGCCGGCTCGGCCGTCTAGAGGCTAGGGGCAGCGGGCGCGCCGTCCAACACACTTTCTCGGCGCTTTGGCAACTTTGTACCTGGCAAGAGGTCTTTTGGAAGGGATTTCATTTTTAATAAAATGTTTTGGTTGAATTATTTTGGTACGGAAAGCAGAAGTGCGTTTGTTGTTTTTCGTGTTCGCGGGTGGCGCTGTGGCGTCTGAGTAGGCAGCTTGGAAGCGAGCGAATGAGTACGAGCACTTAAGACGTGGAAGATTATTTAGTATTAGAAATTGAATTTTACTACTTTAATTGAAAGAGGTGGAATAAAAAAATGTTTGTTCTTCGTACACATTAAATTGCGTGTGACGAGCTTCCTGCAGGTCGCGCTTTCTTGGTTCAAATGGACTCATTTTTAAGTTTGTTTTTCTGTTTCTCAAGTCTATTTCTGAAACATTTTTAATCTTGTCTTTTCATCTTAACAGTGTTTTGTTTGAGTTATTTTATCTTCTCATAATCACTAGTTATTTACTTGGGGGGGTAGGTGAGGGTATTTATATTGCCACGTTTCGTTATTTTTTTGCCACTTGTTTTCGACGGTTTTCATAATCGTTTATATTATTCGTCGATATTTTTCGATGAGTATATGTAAAAACTTTTTAATATGTATAAGTCTTGCTTTCATGCTCAAAGGGAGAGGGCGATATATATATTTTTTTTGTTTGTTTAAAGTTTGGTCAGTGGACGTTATTTTCGCTGTGGGATCCTGTTAAAAGTTGCTATTTAAATTTCCAAAGCTTTATAAAGTATATTTTGTTACAGTCTTTTATATATATATTATATATATATAAAAATAACACCCCCCCCAGAGGAATTTAAACTCGAAGGTAGTTTACTTTTATTTTTGAATTCTGAATGATTAGCCCTTTGTGATTTCTGAAGTACGCTTATAATTTATTTTACAGCTGCAAAGGAAGAGAGTTTATCTACCAAATCCGTATTGGAAAACTATAGATTCGTGTTCATCGATTTCCCCCCCCCGATGTGTCGCACTCCATAGCTTCCCGTGTTGTCTACAGAACACCGAAGGTTACATTAGAGATTGAGCTAATTAAAGCTGCCTGTCGTTTGTGTTATTTCTGTGCTGTTCGTAATAAAATAATAGATGAACTCTTGGTGGATTTTAATTATTGATCGCGGTTGCCCTGTTTATACAAATGTGTCGGGTTTTATTACATACTTGTTCTAATTTTGAAATTCGGAAGGTACTTTTTAAACTCGATTTCAACATCTTCATTAGCTAAACATTTTCACACGTACACTTTGAGCCTTTTTAGTGTTGTTGACGAGTTGTTAAGGCGTCAAAGATGAGAAGATTAGATCGTTCATTATTAGTCCTGCAATGGTTGTGGTACCATTATTTTAGTAAATATAGACTTTTAACTAGTCACTGTTCGAGATTAGCGAACTAGCTGAGCAGAGTGATAGTTGTGTTTGTTGGTTTCTTGCTTCTTAAATAGTTGTGTATTTTTAGTTCTTAGGTTATTTCAGGATATTTTTCGTTTTCCTCTGATGGCCCACACGTAATTATTTATTGGCGGTGGGGTGTGGTATGAATTGGGAGTAGATTAGGCAAAATGTTTAAATCGAGTTAGTCGTAGTGAATTTCTTGAAGGGTTTTCATTGGTGAAGCAAAAAAAAAAAAAAAATGGTGTCGGGGCGCAGGGAGATCGTTGTAGAATTTTATTTACTTTGGTAGACGACTCGCCCTCCCCCATCTGTCAATTGAGGCCGCGCATTCCTCCGTCTGGCCGGTGAAAAGGTCACTCAATGAACTTGAACATTTGCAGCCACTGCCCCCTTCCTTAGTCATTGCCTTCTTTGCAGATGTCGGGGTAGAGTGAAAAGAACTGTTTTTTTCCCTCTCAGGCTTGAAGAGAGGTGTGAGGGGATAGAAAAACATTTTTAAAACAATAAGTAGAAAGTGCCCTAGAATATATGAAAAGATATGTTCCCCTGCTTGTCTCTTGTAATTTTGTTAAATGTGAAAAACCAAGCATTACTTTATAACACTTTATTCTGAACTCCCAAATAAATTATTGAGACTTCCATAACTCCTTCACTTCCCAAAAAAACCCCAAAAATGCCCATGTTCAGTTTTCGATAACTGTCAGGGGAACTGCATTTAATTAATATACAAGCTTCATACTCTTATTTTTGGATCCTAAGTTTATTAGGTTTTTAACCTGGGTCCTAAAGTATCGTTAAGTTCTAGGCTGGCAATATGATGTGGTCAAGACATTGGACCTTAAACTCCCCATAGTGGTTCAGTTCCAACCACTAACTCACTGTGTAAACCTGAGCATGCTTCATCTGTTAAATTAATAAGCTGCCAATAACTGTATTGTTAGTTGCCTTGTCTGAAGATGTCTGACCAATGTAAAATAATCTTTAGTTACTTGTTTCACCCATCCCTGCATTTTTAAATTAATTGTAACATTTAAACTCTTTTCAATGCTTGATGGTGGTTAAAACATTTTAACATCTTTTACCAATAATATATATAGCAGTTGGTGTTTTACTATGAAAATAAAGTTTGTTTCTACTAGATAGATTGTACTTTATTTGTCCCTAAGGGGAAATTAAAATTTTACAGAAGCTCCAAAAATGAGTAAAATAAATATGATAAAAAAAAACACCCCAGTCACATACAAAAATGCCTCGGTTGGATTACAGAGAGATGCTACTGTCAATACAGGCGTGTAGGATTGTGCCACAGGTTTATATTTAATTTAATTAATGCCTCTGTATTTAAAGGCATTAATATTTGAATAGAGCAGTATCCATGAAAGGAACAGGCCTAATAGGCCCTGACTCCTTCATTGAAGTCAACAGCATTAAGAATGATTCATCAAAAAGACACTGGTAAAGAATGAATAAATTCTGTTGCTGAGTCAGCCAGGATGATGTAACTTACTTTACTGGGCATTGACATGGGCAAATTTAGTCAGCTTGTTGTCCAGTATAAAGCCTTTGATAATTTTCTATCAATGAGGTCAGGCAAGATCCAGCCATTACTGGGGTTCTAGTCGATCATAGTGTATCATGGCACACACTGGCAGTTTTGTTCTAGATATTTTTAGTTTTATACCTATACTGTATTAGGAAATGTGTGCATCACTCTGGGCTTATGAATGGGAATGTGTTAAGAGAATATTGACTTTTGTACAGCGGATAGACAGTATAGCCTTTTTCAGGGGATGCTTCAGAGAGAAATGAGAGGGGATTACTGTAATTTTTTTGCTTTTTGTGAAATCATTGCATGTAGAAATATATTTTGTCTTGTACATTGCTGATTACATTGGCTTCACTCTCTAAATTCCCTAAAATGTTTTTGGGTAAAATTTTAGTCAGCTTTATTTTGTGAATTTTTATGTAATCAGTGTTTTGGAAGACTTCTTACTTTTATCATTTCAATTTAATTCTAAGTTTTGCTTTGAGTAGGTATGTGCATCCATTCAGTAAACAATGCTTTAGGTCTGTTTAGGCAATTATGGGTTGAAGTATTTACTGTGGTCCAGGTAAATAAAAAGCACGTTTGAGAGAATATCGTAGTTGTTTGTGCATTTCATGAACAAGCTGATTTTTTTTTTTTCAAAGACTGTGTGAGATCCTAGATCAGGGGTGCCCAATACGTCGATTGCAAAGGTAGTGCAGGTAGATCGCGATGCATTAAAAAAATTTTTTTTTTTAAACATGAATCATATATCCTCCCTATAGCATTTGCCACTTGATTGACATACAGTCTAACACATTGGTCATCCCGCACACACGATCAAATGCGCAAGCTACTGTAAAACTCCGGCTATCTAAGTGATCTAGTTAGCCTTCCAATTTATATCAACTAAAGAAGGGATTTTTTTTTTAAAAAATGTTGTTTATGGGCTGGATGTGGAATTGGAAGAGGATTTTTTTTCTCACAATGTCACAATCGAAGTGCGTTTGTCTGATCTGTCAAACTATCATTGCTATTCCAAAGAAGGAAAATGTGGAAAGGCACTTTCGAACTGTTCATAAAAACTATGAAACTGATTTCCTTCCAAAAAGTGATCTGAGAAAGAGAAAGGAGAGGAAACTAAAATCGCAGTTAATCGGACAGCTGTCATTTTTCACTCGGCTGAATTCAAAAGCTCCTTGACTGCATTTTTCGGCTCTGCTTATTTATGCGAGTCAGCCTTTTCCCACATGAAGAATATTAAATCCAAATACTGTAGTGACCATAAATGTATTGAATTGTTATTGTGCCATAAAGGTTATTCAGTTATCCAAGGTACGACAACATATATTTTATGTATAAAGTATACTCAGTGTGTGTATGTGTGTATATGTGTGTATATATATATATATCTCTATCTATCTATATATATCTATATATAGTATCTATATATCTATATATATCTATATATAAATATCTATATACATATCTATATATATAT
>JANRMT010062814.1:100566190-100595087 GCA_026402145.1 Polypterus bichir lapradei
TATCTATCTACAGTATATAATTTTTAATGAAGGTAGATCATTTCGACCTGGTCATTTTAAAAGTAGCTCGCAAGCTGAAAAAGTGTGGGCACCCCTGTCCTAGATCATTATGGTGTTCCCCTAATTTTGATTGGCTGTTAAAGGTTCTTGTACTTAATATTAAGAAGTCATATTTGTTTACCTTTTTCTTACCAGATATTTACACTTATCTGTCTAACTGCCTTGGTTCCTAAACTTGAGAAATGTAGCTCTGAAGAATTCATTAATTTATTTTTGTATTTGAGGCAATGCATTTTTTACAACATTTGTTTGAAGTATTTTGGGTAGACGTTAAACCTTCCTGGTGTGCATAATTATTTTAAGGTTGTTAAAAGATATTAACTGTTTAAAAAATCTGTTTAGGTGGGCACACAACCAGAAAAAATATTCAACAAGTCAACAGTTTTAAAAGACTTTATTATTTTCTGTGGTTTCTGTTCAAAATGTTTGAGGTTCTTTAAAGTTACACCTTGCTAAAAAGTTAACTCTAAAT
Organism: Polypterus bichir lapradei; assembly: GCA_026402145.1. NCBI lineage: Eukaryota > Metazoa > Chordata > Cladistia > Polypteriformes > Polypteridae > Polypterus > Polypterus bichir. The sequence goes on from JANRMT010062814.1 coordinate 100,566,723, forward strand.
ATTATTCTCTGTTTATTAAAGCATGGTTCAAAAACCCAAAGAGTTGCTATTAATTTATTTAAACTGAACAATATCACAGATGATATTCTTTTGCTTTTTAAAAACTATTTGTTTTGATTCAGTATGTAATATAAGTATTTCAAAATTCTGTTATTTCACTTATTATAGAAAATAACTGTTTAAGAACATTGTTTCCTGTTTATGGAGTATATTTGGTGATGGACTGCTGAAATTACATGTCTTAGTGAGTGTACTATTTTTCCCAGCATTATTTGAAATAAATGCCAACGGAAAGTAGTTTGTTTCAAATGGACATACAAAATCATTTGGTTTCTAACTGCCCTCCATCTTTCTAAAGGTTGTAAACTCTTAAAACCTTTACTGAGGCAATGTGAAGCCGTAAACTGGAAAAAAATCTTTAAAATATGCCTGTGATCTTGTTTTGTGCATATGTCTTTTTTTATTTTTATTTAAAAAAAAAAGCCTTAATATTTGTTTTTATGTTGTTGCTGTGTTTCTATTGGCAAAATGCAGTTTGTGTCAGAAACAGTCATCCTGCTTGTTTGAATTAATGATCTAATAAGAAGTGAGTAGTTTATGCATAAATTGCTTGAACAGGGCTGATGCCTGGAGGTCTGATGTTCAGATTTCTAGTCCAGTCTGAAACTGCATTGCCAGTTGTATTTTCCAGTTAATTCTTGAGCATCTAGCTTTTGATTTCTGTTTGGACACAGCTGAGGAGGCTGTTAGCTCTGTATGACAAGTAAGATGGGAGTCTTATCTTTTTTTTCATCAATTTTTGTTTTTAACTATTGGGTTTTGGTTATGGGATCACAGATCTTAAAGTAGTACTGACTAAAAAGGTGCAATCATCTTTGACTGGGAGGTTTGTGGTGTGAGATAACATGAATTTTTATTTTCACAGTAAAGCCCACAAGATTAAAAGACCCACAATTAAAGAGTTATGGAAAATAAACTTTTCTGCCTTGAAACAGTCATCTCATCAAAATGATTTGTGTTAGGGTCTTCTGTCCGGTAGTTCCTCAAGTGGTGCTGGCACATTTTCCTGGTGAATGTGTGGGTTTTCTTCTCACATCTCCAAAAGCTATGCTGGTTAGATTAGTAGTCGAGTCTGAATAATCTATATTTGTGAGTGGACTGTGTAAAGGACTGGCTGGCTCTCCAGGACTTTTTTCTGACTAAGGACCAATGTTGTCAAAATAGGTTGTGGTCCTCACATCTCTGAATTAAATTACTTTGCTTTGAGAATGCTATGTATTCTGATCCAATAGGTCAGCGGTTCTCAAACTGTGGGGTGTGCCCCCCTGAGGGGCACTGAAGCTGTACAAGGGGGGAGTCGAATAAATAAACAAGACATCAAAATTAATTTTTTACATTTTTATTTCAAATTTAAATTTGCAAGCATATAATCACAACGAATGCATTATAACTAAAATTAAAATAAACATTTCTAAGGCATAGATCTAATAACTAATATGTGCCTTCTTTAAAAGTACACAGCCTGTCCAGGTTTGGTTTGATATTCGAGATCGACACTCTGAGCACCTTTTCTATTTGAAGCTTGTTTCTACGATGAGCGGTGCTGCTGCTTTTATAGTCGCGTATTTTCAATCCAGAAAGTTTGAGACGTATTGGTACCTCTCACGAACATTTGGGTAACAGTAGATCAGGTGATAATGCGGTGCGGCTGCACCACATTGGCAGCGTAGCCAATATTGCCAAATTGAGTTAAATAATTTACTGCGTATTGGGTTATTTTCATGATACAACTAACAGCAGTATAATATTTGTCAGATGAAAATACGTTCGTCTCGCGCAGATTGACTTCATCGGTGTCCTCGTTTACGAGATTTTTAAAAATTAAAACATATTTAATAGTTTCTTTACATAAAAAAATAATTAAATAAGGATAAAAAATTTATTCTTTGTTTTTGGGAATTGAATTAATACCAAAAACCACATAAGGCATTTTAATAGTTATTAAAGCTCTTTTAAAGCTACCGCAACACTGCATGAGTATCATACCTTTGTTGGTTGTATCATGGGTTGTTCTGATCTATCTTATATTATGCAGGGGGCGCAGAATTATTCCAGGTAGAAAAGGGGGGGCGTGAAATACGAACGTTTAAGAACCACTGCAATAGGTGTTGCTCAGTGAAATAAACTTGAGTGCACAGTAAAGTTAGTGTAGTATAAGTTTTCAAACTAAACAATAAAGCAAAAAAGTGTTTTATTCATTCTTATAATAGTGTGACTATAGTGACCAAGAACTGTGACTTTCTGATACTGAAGTAAATAGCCATTATAGCCTGCATGCATCTTTCTGACTACATTCTTTTGGCAAAATTCATTCTTGGTTATTTTAAATAAAACCCCGTCTTTGTTTTGGTAGGTGTCAGATCATTGTGACCCGCTAAAATTTTACAGTGAACTAATTGAGTTCTTTAAAGATAGTATTCTTTAAAAGACATAAAACACACAAGCTGAAAATGGATGCAGCTACAGCGATGCATAAAAGATGTCAGTTAGTAGTGCAACAGAAAACTGATAACAGTATTTTATGTTTTTTATGAAGACAGTTTAAATTTTAATGACTTCAAAGTGAAAACTGACCTTTCAAAAAGTAGTAATAAGTCCAGACCACCCATTTCTCTTTTTTTGCTAGTAAGTTTTTTCTGCCTGTGAAGGTTATCTAGGATATACTTGTATGAATACAGCAGTATATTTATATGGCAGCATCTACTGGCATACAGTGACACTAAATGCTTCTTGTGAAAAACTGTCATAGAACAGTCAAGTGGAGATGGTTGGTATGTGACTCCCAAAAAATGTTGACATGCTGTAAATATGAGTAGTGCCCCAGATAGACGATGAGGTGTCAAAGCAAATTATTCAAGATCTGCACTGATTACAACTTCCATCCCCTTTTTGAGCCTGCGAGTTCTTCTGAGGGATCACAGGATTTGGACAGTGAGTTTGTAAGTTATAAGTTATGCGTATGTAAAATGTAAGCATGTTGTTTTAAATTTGAAGGTTGTGATTTTAAAACTGATTAGTCCAGCTGACAGAATGTTGCACACACGGTTAGGCAGGGCATTGTGAGAATGTGAGAAACGTCATTGGGATAAAAGTGTTACAGACTTATTAAATCCTTTATCACTCACTGAGTTTTACTTTTTGTAAAAGACGGCAATTCCGGAGTTCTTTTAACATTTACTTCCATAGTGTCATTATTAGTTCATTTTCCTTGTAAGGTTTCTTGAGTTGGACAATTGTATATTTACCTCATTATTAATTGTTAGAGAAAGGAAGAGATATTTGAATGAATATGCTAGAAACATTGAACAGAATACTCAACCAAAGTCAATGTAACCCATAAGAAAACTTTTTAGAGGACAGGATTAGGTTGCGCTGCGTGCCTGTTGCTGTCAGATTATATGCTGATTGCTTTGAAAGAAATCGGTTCCAAAGACGACTGTATTATTGATTGGATTTTTTGTTAGTTTAGAAAGGTAAAATGAAGTATATTAATTAAATATGTATATTTCAAAATCTATTCAGTGGTAGTGTTATTATGTAATTCCTTGTTTGCTTTGTTTCTTAGCTTTAAATATGCTCATTTTAAGAGATGGTGCTCTTGAGCCACTGTTCTAATCAAGAGTTATGAGACTCCACAAAAGTAAATACAAGAGAGGTTTATATATGGACGTAGTACACACATTAAATACTACAAAAACAACAATCACTGGTAGCCCCACTGGTTCTCTTTTGAGGTGGTTGGTTCTGTGCCCACATGAGTATGTTTCATTTGTTCCTCTGGCCTCCCAATCCTCTTACTCACATTTGTAGCCTCACTTTTCTTCACCAGTTTCACTTCAGAAACGGTTCAAGTTAAGTGGGGCAGTCAACATAAAGAATTTTAGATCCCATCTTGGACATCCATTGGGGCAAGCCAATGAAGTACTTCCAGAGAAAGGATTATGGATGTCTTTGGTTGTGGTGCACATGCAGAATATAGTGAACTCTCTTGCTGTGTTTTGATGAGCTAAGGAAATTTCAACCCACAACCTAAAGTTCCTAACTGTTCATTTTGAATGTCTGTGGCCCTAGTACAATAATTTCTGGGGAACTTGTTAATAATATTTTGACCCCTGTATGTATCCATTCCTTTTGTTTTAGCATGATGGTAAATGTCAGTACTGACAGAATGAGTTAGTCCTTATATTTCAGGAATTCATACTTACTAAAATAAGGTGTTTCACAGTTGGATCCCTCAAAGTTTTTTGGTGACAGTATGACTATTTTTTCTTTAATAATTGTAGACGTGTTTCATTTTCAGATTGTTCATGATTTCTTGCCACTGACCACTGCCATGCAGTTCTATTACATTATTACATGTACTGTTCTTTACAGGAAGATGAGAAAAACTATGATAAAATATAATTATTTTCAGTCCCCCCCCCCACACTAAACCTATTTAACTTGTGTATTTTTTTGTTTTATTAAAATGATGTCTTTGTTGGACATTTTTCATAAAGTTTTAAAACTTTTGTTTTATATTTAAACTAGTGCCCATTGTCATTATAAGCCCCCTGACTCATTAGAGCTTCACTCCCAAAATCAAGTGTTCTGGACAGATGACTGCATGTTATCATTTAAAACAATAAGTTTACATTCACAAACTCCACACTTACGTTGTAAGGCTGAAAAATGCTTGTGATTTATCATTCACATTACTTTTACATTCCTACTCAAATTAATAAAAGATGTACTATTTAGAAATAGTAAAATATTAGCAAGATATTATCAGGCCCCAATTTCCTCCTCATTAATTCACGTTAGTGCATTTGTTTTCTACACATCATGCTATTAAATTCTAAGCTGCATAATCCTTCACAGTGTACTATATTATCTGTATACACAGAGCTGAGTTGACACCTGCTTGTATGTTTTTAAGTATGCAGGTTTTTACATATGTTCCAGCATCATGTAAAAAATGATATTATTGTACATATTTTCATGAAAGAGACAGGATAACTAGGGAAAGTCCAACTTTGCATATAGTTTCTATGGTATCTCGATGGCATTGGGCCATGACAATAATAGAGTAGAAAATATTTGAATAAAGACAAAGTTAATTTTTTTGGAGAGGAACTGAACCTGAATAAACAGCTTTGAAGGCAAGTGTGCTAGCCATTACAACTCAATCACAATCTGCTCATCACTTTTTGTCATATTTACTTACCTCTGTACTGTGTTAACCAATTCAATCTGTCATAAATCCATGTTTGAGTCAAATGTCAATGAATTGGGATAAATTACAAAAAAATGGGATCAGACCCTTTGATTATTGGATGTAGATCTGTGGTCATACCTAGTCTTTCTTGGGTAGCTGTGTCTTACTTGCTCATGGGTTAGCAGCAGCAGAAATCTCTTTATTTGTGCCTCTAACAAAGTAAAATACTTTATCAGAAAGCATTATTGACTGCTTCCTTACGAATTGCAAAGTGGTATAAATCAAAATTAATTAAATCTATAATTTCTACATAATCTGCAGAGAATCCTGTAACTGTATGATGCTTCAATGGTTTTGTCCTCCCAATTGTTTAATTCACCTCCTCAGATCTTTTCTGTGTGTTATGCAAAGGGCAGCAATACTGCGATCTGGAAATGTCAAGTTACAACTGTGATATTGTTTCTTTTTTTCTTCTTTTTATTTTCACATTTATCTTCTATTAACTAGGTTGTCCTTTGTTCAAACAATATATTTAAAACTAGAGAAAATCACAATTAATTATTCTGCGATGTACTGGCACCCTGTCCAGGTTTTGTTCCTGCCTTGCTCCCTATGCTGTCTGGGATGGGCTCTTGCAGACCCCCATGACTTTCTTCAGGACTATTGATTATTTAAAATCTAGTCTTTGAAATTCAAAATATATTGTATCTCTGTAAATATTAATTTTTTCAGTAAAGATCATAGGACAAAAATGTGCTGCATGACCAAAATACTAAATACCTTTTAAATGTGAGAGTTTTGTTGAAAAAATGTGAATATTTGAACTTCAGGTTTTTTTGGCTCCTACTGCAACATGAGCCTAATTAATTGACCTATCGGCTTCCTCCTATTAGTTTGCAAAAAATCACATTCTTTTAAACCTCTCATAATAATATAAAGACAAATCAAGTGGTGAACACTCCAGATTTTTTTAATATAATTTCCTTGAAGTTTTTAGTGATATCTGGGCAATTCTACTTCCTTAAGGCAAATAAACATTCACAATGTAAGAGTCAAACTCTAGGGAAGCTGCAAGAATTACTGCTTTGTGAAACATGTAAAAAGCAAGGCTTTTCCTTCTAATCTTGTTTTTAAGGTATTAGTCTGCTAAATTGTGTTGCTATAGTGTTAGTCTGAATTTAGTAATATTTTGAGCCTTAGTATTGTATAATTCATGAATTATTCATACCTTCTTAATGTACACAAGGCCCAGTCAGAGTAACTAACTAAAATAGCTTTGATTATGTTGATTTGAAAATACAAATTTTCATAGTCATAATGCAATCTCACTAAATCTAGTACTGCTTAGATGCATCATCCCTACATAAACAATTGAGTTTTGTAGTAAAGTTGAAATAGCACCTCATTTTGTCACTTTGATGTACATTTCCTGGTACACCCTGGTAACTGTGAGAACATTTCAGCTGGTCCAAAGTAAGAAATGCAGGACTAAATTCAATCAGCCTTGAACTTAGTTTTGTAAGTGTGAATGAGGTCTTGGTTTAATGCTTTTGCTACTTTGGACTGGTGACTTCTCACTTAATTGTAGGTGCTTGAGTTTAGAGAAAGATTAATAGTGTTATACAGCAGTGTGAGGGTTTCCCACCCACAGAAGCAAAACTGTAAACAACAGTTTAGTTGTTTTTGCACCATACCTCCCCAGTTTAAAATGTTGTGTGGCATTGTAGCATACTAGCTAGCACTCCTGTCTCACAGCTCCAAAGTCCTAAATTATTTCAAGGTTGAACATAGATAAATTGTGTGAGTTTTCTCTAGATACATTGGTTTCCTGCCCCTTCCTAATGACATACTCAATAGGTTGACCAGCAATTCTGAATATACTGCTTGAGTGCCAGTAGGTCTATGTTGGGTTGCTACCTTAAAAGTTAATAGTTCCCAGAAACCCAGTACTGTATTGGTATGAACTGGTTTGGAGAATGAATGAAGTTTAAAAGGGAGTTACCAAAATGTAAGTTTTAAATTATTTATATAAGTCACATTAGTAATTGTGTTGTCCATTGAGGAGTGTATGGAGACTAGAGCTCTGAAAAGACAAGCTCCTTAATTCTTTCAAACATGATTAGGTACCTCTTTTTTGTTTTTGCATTATAAGACTGTTTCTGCAAAATTTGTTGCATTTTTTTTCTTGTAGCTTTTTGTGGAAGGCTTTGTAGGTTATGTTTATAATGTTTTTATGAGTAACTGCTGCTCAATTTCGCAGTAATTTCCTCTCTTCTTCCCATACTGTACTTCAGTCTACCCAACTCAACCTTGCTTATTATAGCTTAATCATTTGAAAATATTTTAGTTTAAGCCAGTCATTTAACTTATGTACCACTTTTGTAACTTAATAAATTAAAACACATTCTGCACTTACCAATATGACAAATAGTGATATAAACAAGTCATGCTGTTTGGATTCTTATTCAGCATATTTTGAAGGCTAGGCCAATCTGGTGCATTTAATAAGGCCTCTGAAGGCTGGGAATTTTGGGTGTGTGGCTATTTTTTCCAGCTGGGTGGGCACCATGAAGGCACCAGCAGATCATAGACTCACCCCAAACATATTGACTCTATTTGTCTTTTAATAAGTGCTGAAATTTGAAACACTGTCACCAAAACATGCCCAGATGACTGTGGCAGACATGAGTCTGCAGTGTGTCTCGTGTTACAAAAGACAGGAGATGGGAAGCATTTCTTTCCAGCCCTTTTTTGTAGAGTTTTCTTAGCTTTCTTTTTTCAATAAAAGAACTGACAGAGGGGACATGTAGCCTGTATGTATATACAATTTTGCTGTTTATTTATCATTTCTTCAATTTTGTCAGTATTTGGAGTTATCTACCTGGATTTGTTGGTACTTCTGTGGTATATCCTATCCCTAGCACTTAAATCCAGTTAGTCATATGCTTTTATGAAGCAGCTTGTCACTAAATTACTGTAGTGGTTAATTTTTGGATGTTGGTGACATTTTTGTGCATGTGAATGTTTTATGCTCTTTGTGAGATCTGGAGTGTCATTGCGTTTGCCAAGTTGTCATTTATGGTATGTCTGATATGTAATAAATTAGGCTTTCTGAATGGATGTCTCATGTGGAGTAGGCAGTCTTACCACACGTAAACACAGGGTAGCCATCCTCTCTTTGGTTTGTTTTCAGTGCATTATTGTAAACAGTTAATGTTTACATCAGGTATATTTTAACAGTTGCCTTTGTTTAAATTGATATTGTGGGAGATTGGCACTCATAAGCCCAAATTAGAGAAAAGGAGGCCAAATATCTTTTCAAAAAGGCATTTATTATAACAAAAATACAATAGAGAAAGGGCTAACAATACAACATGATAGCACAGAAATGTTCCTTTAGTTACTTCTTGTCTACTTGTATAATTTCTGACCCACTTGACTAACTTGCTGCACCTCTGTTTTACTCCCCTGCACATTCTTTTTTCCTTTATCAATTTTCATCTGTTTCTTCCTTTTCTTGTTTTTCCTCTTCCTGTCAGATGAATTTTTTTGCAGCTGAATTCCAGCTCTGAGTTCAGCTGGCATATGGAGAGGGGGGTATTTCAAGTCCCTACATGGAACTGTGTAAAGGCAAAGCCCAGTTACTACTTCTGAGGTCAGGAAAAAACTAACAAACTCCTGAGGTCTTACTTTTAGAGCCCATTCATATTTTAATGTGGAGCAGGTAGATAATGTATTAAGCAAGTCGCCTGTCTGCCTCTTAATGGTTCAGGGATCTCCAGTTATGCTTCCTATCATCTTCCAGTGTTGCAGATTTACTTTTTTATCTTTTATTAAATTTATTAAAAGCATGTAGCATTCGATACAATCAAGTCAAACTTAACAAAACTAAATTCAATTCATCCCCCACCCATGGGAAAGAGAAAAAGGCCAACAGCCAGAGTAAAACTTATGAGAATAGTGAAGAGAGAAAAGAGTCTTTTCCGTTGTTGCAGATTTACATTGATGCTCCAGAGTTAGTTATCTTTGGAGCTTCATACAGTGCATACCATTCAGACATAGTACCCTCCATTTTTAGTAGCCTGTTATCTCTTGCCATTAAAACATTGCTCAGTGCTATTTACCACCTGGAGATTTTATGGCCCCACTCTTGTCCTGCATTGAGGTACTGTTGTTGTAATTACATTATCTGCTGGTGCCCTTTTGCACCATGTTTTTGATTAGTACATGATGTTCATTGTAGACGAAAAATTATGAATTTACATAAAAGTAAGTTTTATTTATTATTTACCATGAATTAATTTTTAATTGAGATTGGTAGCCAGTGTGATGCTTGGTATATTTAAAGTAAAGACCTGGCTTTAAAAATATACATGGCAAGCATTGAGGTAGACCAGATTTTAGATGAAGCCTTAATATTGACTTATTCCAGGTTCAGACATTTGGAGAAAATAGGAAAAAATGTTATGTTATGGTTCATGTGTTTATAAATGTTTGTACATTAAAGTTTAACACAATGGCCATATAAAACACTGTAATGTGAAGTTCTTGTGTACCTGTTATTAAATCATTAATATTTATCCCTGCTCCTTATGCTGTACTACTAGCAATTAACTGAACATTGTTTTATAGTCAAGCAGATATTGTATGGAGTTGGCATATAAAACAAACTTCCATAAAAGTGAACATCTAGAAACAAGTTTTAACAAATAATTAACATTTACTTTCTTTTAACTTTTTTGGTGCCAGTTCAGCTAGTATGTTAACCGGTATCTGATTTGCAGTTTCATATACTTTCAGAAGACATTACTTTCTTATATACAGAGAAAGTATATAGTAATTGCAAAAAAATTCAACCTCAAGATTTTGATAAATCTGCACATTTCATGTGCTTTTGAACACGATTTTTGCAATTATGTCTGTGTGTGTGTGTTTGTTTATTTGTTTCTATGTATGGAAACACGATAACTTGGAACGCTTTGAGCTAGATAAATTAAATTTGGCATATGGGTGTTATATCAAAATGTTTGTTTTCTATCAACTTTTGTCAACCGGATGTGGTACTTTACCTGAATACATTTCTGAATTTTTCAAATAAACTGGCACATAGTTTAAATAAACAAGTAATTGAAATTTTGTATAGTAGTTTTTCATGTGAAATTGCATTATAAGAAGAGGAAAATAATTGAAATTTTATATCATCATTAGTTAGGGTAAGAAACACGTAGATAATATAAAATTTCACCTTAATCGGATAACCGGAAATTATATCTTAACGGGTATCAGCACTATTATATATGCATTATTACCAATATATAATTAGAGATAAATAGTTAAACTTTTGTATGATCATTACTTATCTTTAGTTATAGAATTTGATCTTGATCAGGAGACTGGAAGTGGTATATTACTGACCACAAAAAATCAGATTTGAAATTTCAGTTTGATCGGATTACCAGAATTAGTTCTTTGCTGTATAAACTTGCATTATAAACAAAGATAAGTGATTGATATTTTATAAGAAACACACACATATGAAGTTTCATTATAATTGGACAACCAGAAGTGGGATCTACTTTACCTGAACAGGTATAAGGAAAGTTGAGTGGAGAACAATCCAGGTTTTATATGCTATATGTGTGGTGCTTTACAAAAGACTTGTAAATTGGCACTCATCAATGCATTAAAAAAATACCTAACTATAGTTAGTATATGGAAATGTACATCTGAGTTTTGGTATGGATAATGCCTTGTAAGACTGGCGCTTTTATAGGCATCGAATTTGTGTCTACCTTTTTTTTTACCCAGAACTCGGAGTTTCGTAGTATTTAACCCACCACTTTAATTGACTGACAACATTTCAATTTGCTTTCTTGACAGTTGACTCTGTGATATTGTTGAAGCGGGTTTATCTGTTAAGCAAATGATCATATTTCAACATTTAGTTACTTGTTACTGTCTTTCTTTAGACAAGTTGTGTTCCACAATTGTTTTCAGCTGTGTTTTTTTTAAATGTAGTTTTTGCTTCTAGTAATTTAATAGAATTTGTGAAATTTTCTTCATTGTGCTGGTCCTTAATTTCCACAAAAGGTTATTCATTGGTGAAATTATGCAACTTAGTGTTAGTATTTGTGTTCAATACTTACCATGTATGACTGGCTACATATAAACACAGTTGGTAAGTTTGTTTTTCGTTGTTACGCTTTATTTTGTCAATGAAAGAAATTTGTTTTATTGGTAAATACAGTGGTTATTTGAACTAATTTAATAAATTATGATCAATGAAATCATTGTCTTATAATTTTTTTGGTAAGATCCATCCATTATCCAACCCGCTATATCCCAACTACAGGGCCACGGGGGTCCGCTGGAGCCAGTCCCAGCCAACACAGGGCACAAGGCAGGAAACAAACCCCGGGCAGGGTGCCAGGCCACCACAGGGCGCGCACACACACACACACACCAAGCACACACTAGGGACAATTTAGAATCGCCAATGCACCTAACCTGCATGTCTTTGGAATGTGGGAGGAAATCGGAGTACCCGGAGGAAACCCACGCAGACACGGGGAGAACATGTAAACTCCACACAGAGAGGACCCGGGAAACGAACCCGGGTCTCCTAACTGCGAGGCAGCAGCATGTTACCCACTGTGCCACCATGCTGTAAGAGATAATTTTTAATTAAAGTATAGAAATACTTTAAAATTTAGAAATTTAAATACTGTACCTTTCTGATTTGTGATACGCATTTCTTCTTTGTCCTTATGTTTAATTTCACAAATTGTATTTCATATACAGTATTATGTTTTATATTATATGTTTGTGAATTAATTGACATTTTCATGGATTCATTTTTTGGATTGCCTGAACTTTTTTTTATTACCTACATTTAATTTTTTATTTGAAAATGAGAGTTAAAAAGCAAACCGCATCGCAAAGGTAGAAGTAAATTAATCAGTAGCATACACATTTAATCTCTGATTTTTCATATACACAGAATGAAAGAGTTAAAGACAGACCTAGAATAATATATAATTTGGGGAATGCGTATACATAGTTTATTAACTCTGTTGCACATATTATTTTAATTGGAAATGTATCTAATCAAGTAAAATATCAAATAAACTTGAAATTTGAATATGTACATGTTTTGTTTGTTTCACAAGTTGACATTTTCATACAATTATTATATAATCTCTACGTATATGAGAAAGTCGAGTGGAGAACACACCAGATTTTGTATTAGGCTAAAGGTTTTTCTTTCCATAATACCCAACACTTTTGAAATGTTTCATTCTATTTTGCAGTATTGTTCATAGAAGAGATCCTGAAGAATTGGGTTTAACGTGATTGGAAAAGAAACTGATGTTTCTGCTATGCAAACTAAAACGTGTACTTAAACAGAACGATCACTGGGTATTCTGTTGTCTCCTTAATTCTATGCTGTACTGTTATCAGGCTAGTGCACCATCAGTAATGTAGTTCCTGAACCTGTGCTGAGTAGAGTAGAAGGGACTGTAGTGTGTAGTGTCGGGCAGCTATAAGCTTGTGGTGTTTGAATCAATCTGAGGAAAACTGACCAAGTACGAAACAAATTAGAGTGTGGGTAGTCACGTGGTTTAAAAACGTTAAAACATTTATAGCATTTGAGTAGATAAAAACATTTCTAAGAGTAAAAATACAAGTTACATTTGTAAACACTGCAAATTTAAAAAATGGCAAATTCTGTGGCTGACATAAAAAAGTGCTTTAAATAAGTTGTGGTGATTGAAGTATTCAAATATTCTGATTGAACAATGTCACTGTTCATTTTTCAAATGCAAAGCATGATGCCGAGTGGCTGGTTTAATTTCCCCTACTTACTCGGTCTGCAACACTGGAATTTCTTGTACTATATTTCTTATAAGCAGATTGCTTTCAATGGGAAAGGAAGATAAATACAAATAAGATAATATAAAATAAGATAAATAAAAGGTTGTTTGAGAGAGCAATACTATTAGCAGGTTTCACTTTGTATTAGCTGTTCAGATTATCCCATATGCCGAAGTTAGTATATCAAAATATCAAAACATATTACTTTCACAGTGCAGGGTTGCAACAGAGTTGAAATGCTTGTGTAAAAGGAGTGCTCACTTTTGACTGATTTGCCAGGCAAGCTTTAATTGTGTGTAAGGGAGTGTTCAAAGTGGAGAAAGGATAAGAGTGTAAACTGGCTGTGTATTTGCAGAGAACACACCTCTTTCGTGTGTGAGGATCAGTAAATAGAATCTTAACACTGTCCTTTGCTTTTTAGTAGGATAATAAAAGGAATTGTAATATTCATAGCAAATGGAAAAAAAAACCATAAAAGGTGGTTTCTAAGATGCTTTGTAGTGCGTAATAAATAACACCAAGAGTAAAGTATAAAACATATTAAGTGTGACAACAATGGATTCACATTACTGTGGTAATAGATCCAATTTAACAAATAACAGTTCTGTCTTAGAGTCTCGGGTTAACTGGCCATTTCAGAATTATAAGATTTTGTTAGATGCTTTTGATGGATACTTTTATCTTGCTCTGTGTCATCTGATTGCCAAAGTATTGTCTCAGTAGGCATATTCTGGTTCAGGATAATGAATAAATGAATGTTATGCATTTCGGAAAGCATACATTTGGAAAAAAAATAATAAACACTGTATTACAGTAATCCCTCCTCGATCGCGGGGGTTGCATTCCAGAACCCCCCGGGAAAGGTGAAAATCCGTGAAGTAAAAACCATATGTTCATATGGTTATTTTTATATATTTTAAGCCCTTATAAACTCTCCCACACTATTATAAACATTTCCTCAGCAGTTATACAGCATAAACCCTTTGTATTCTCTTCGATATTAGGTAAGATTCATTGAAATTATGTATGTAAACACACTGTTTATATACAGTAAAACCTAAATATTATTTTAAAGATATTGAGTGTCTCCGATATCACATATGTTACAGCCATTACGACAGACAGGCCACCAGCAATAAATACGTACAATGCAAGAAAAATTGTATAAAGTAAAATGTGTGTACAGTGACACTAAACATATGTACATGTAATAAGTACTGTACATAGAAAATGAATTATGGTTACTCACCAACAATGACACGACGACTTGTCCAATAACGATGAGTTTAATTTTACTGCACAACAAAGGAGAGCGTTACAGCTCTTCTAAAGGAGCCTCTTCAGGCGATTGTGTAGCACCGCCGTTGTTCTTCTTCCGGCAGTCTTCAATCAAAATCCCTAAGGCAGATTCCATCCAGACTACTGCCTTATTACATCCACTTACAACTCGTTTTGCACCCTGGTTAAAGGACACTGCGGCCGTAGATCTTATATTCTTTTCCTCCTTTTTAAATAAAAAGAATCGTGGACTCATTGATACCGTAATGGCGTCCTGCAGCGGTGTAGCTGTTCCCTTCAACATATCCAAAACTTTTACCTTATCGGCAATCGTTAGCATCTTCCATTGGTGCTTGGGCACGGCCCCTGAAGCAGTAGCAGGAGCAGATCATTTTGGAGCCGTAACAAAGGGCTTGACTAAGCACAAAGATAAACACAAAAGAGCATAAAAGTTATCTCTTTACACAGCGAAACATGTTGAAGCTGAATGAGTGAGACAAGACTTCCTGGTTAACGCAGCAGAATCGAATTTGGCGCTCCGTCGCTGAGCCAATTGGCACACAGGAACTTAACTGCGTGCTCTGATTAGGTAGCTTCTCAGCCATCCGCCAATAGCGCCCCTTGTATGAAATCAACTGGGCAAACCAACTGAGGAAGCATGTACCAGAAGTAAAAAGACCCATTGTCCGCAGAAACCCGCGAAACAGTGAAAAATCCGTGTTATATATTTAGATATGCTTGCATATAAAATCCGCGCTAGAGTAAAGCTGTGAAAGTCGAAGCGCGATATAGCGAGGGATTACTGTATAGTATTTCTCTGTGGGTATTGCTTGACTTTATGAAACTCAGTAAGTCACTAATATTGTGCAGTTTATAATCACCCTGTATGTGCGTAAAAATACTTTAGTTTGTGATATCATTTGTCTCTCTCTGTTCTGAAAACCATCATGCAAAGCAACATTAGTAGCAACTGCAGGGCCCCCCACTATTTTTCCACTAAAATGATGCATTTCATGTACTGTTAAAATGTGGATTGTCTGACTGCTGTCCATTAACATGAGTAAGCTAGTATTATTTGTTTGCACTACTCATTATTGTACACTATATTACTTTTCTGTAATATGTTTTTCTGTATAATTGCAATTTTCATGTTTATTATTACCAAGAGAGCAAGAATCAATTATAAAAACAGTTTAATGCTGTCATATGGAAAGTTAAATTTGAATAAGGTGACTGTTGCATCTTTTTTTGATTTACTCCATGTATGCTGCTTTACTGGTGTCCTAGAGTAACATATTATTTAATATTTAGCCAGTATCATCTTATTGTCATGATGACATATATACAGTAATTTAGATCTGGAAGCTTTTCCATGTCAGTGATATTTTGCTTTTCTTTGACAATTCCAAAGACTTAAATAGTTTTAGGAATGAGTGAACTAATGTTTAAGAAGCACAGATGTATCAGAGGGAGGAGAAAAGTGTATCACTGCTCCTAATATTTCAGTCAGTTATCACTATGGAAGACATCTTCCATTGTAGGAACTACGCAGGATAAGCATGAGTAAGAGTTCCATTGTTTTTATAATATATGGCCAAGTGAATTTGCCAACATTACTCTGTGACACTGTGTCATATCCTCAGTTAGTGCCAGGAAAATGAATGTACATCAGAGACCTCTTCTACCACCAAATAAGTGCATGCTAATGTCACACAAATGTTAGGTAAATGTAAATCTGACTGGCTGAGTGTACAGTATATACACTGTACAGTTCCATCCATCCATCCATCCATCCTCTTCCGCTTATCCGGGGTCGGGTCGCGGAGGTAGCAGCTTAAGCAGAGAGGCCCAGACTTCCCTCTCCCCGTGCACAGTTCCATGATAAATAACATGGTATCATTTTTTTTATTGGTACTGATGTTTCATTCTGAGGAAAGGACTTCACACAAGGCTGAAACAATTAAATGTAGAAATTCATATTATTGTTAAATAAAACGGTTCAAGTATACTGCTGGCAGCTGAACAAAATGGTCATTGAGATAATCATAACTACAGATTAGGCACAATGTTAATGGAAATGTTTTTCATTCTAGAAGTTTTCCGTTAACCTGTTGAAAGAAAGCATCCCTGGTGCACTAAAAAAAGATGTTTGAAGTTTTTGCAATTATTTTTAAGATTTTTTTTTAATTGCAAAATCAAGTACTTGCTGCATGTGCAGATCCCATTATAATTTAATCTATTTGTCACACAGTTTTTTGTGAACATGATTGGTAATGACTTTGGCAGCTGGGTAGAAATAAACATTTCCTTAAGGTTAGGTGAAGCCTGTGCAGTTTGTGACTGGCTAACTGCTAACAGCCCTCTGCTTCTCATTTATATTTATTTGATGCTTGTATTAATTTCCCCCTTTTTTTTTTTTTTTTTGCAAAATGTGGGTGGATCCAGCAGTGTAGTTTGGAAAAGGTTTCTAATTACTTTCAAAATTGCAGGAATTGATCAAACCAAATGTCACCTTGACCTGTCTCTTGAAGAAAGCTATACTGCATGTCATCATATAGATTGATGTCCATAAAGCCCCATCCAGTCTCACTCAAATGTGTTTTATTTTGAACAAAATAACCCTAACAAAACTGGTTGTGGACATTATGTAAATGTTAATTTAACTTTGTAAGTTTGTGTGTAGATTTCAGTTCATATTTATGCTGGGTTTGTTTATTTCACATAGTTTGACATTGGCAAAAAGAGTAAGTGGGTTGTTGCTTATTTGAGAGGAGAGAAAGAAGAGTCGTCAAGTGATCCTTTTTTGATCTGGTCTTTCATTTTGAAACATAGATTTAAGACAGTGCCTTTGGCCATAATTCCACGTGCTGCTTTTGTTGGTAAATTGTATTTTAACTTATTTTCTTCAGTGTGCAATACTTGCATCTGTGCTTCCCAGATGAGTATGCCATTTGTCTTGTCTGGTCTTTTCCTCCTGGCTGTCTCAGTTTTTAATCCTTTATGCTTTGATTTATGATTTTTTCATTTCTCCTCACCAACCTGTTGCAAAGAGCGCTATGAAGAAAATCTATTGACTTGATTCCTTCCATGTGTATTTCTGTTATGTTTTAAAAATCATGCTTTATTTTTTTTCAGTAGTGGGTGAAATGACTGTCATCACGAATTACAGTGTATTTATTATACATTTATTGGGGCCATATGGAAATGTGCAAACTTAGCACTGTTTTTCCCATCTTGAAGGCGTTGGGATGGCCTAGGTGAGAGTTTACAAATCGCATCTTTCTTCATCAGTAGTGCAATATAAAGCATACTTAAAACACATATGGATGACAGTTTTGCCAGTTTTTTGGGTTAACTGGTGAAGTGATATGTGAGTAAGGGATAAAGTACTTTGACAGGCTGTAGCAGTCTGCTTTGTAAAAGAGCCATATGGATGCTGTTATTAAATAGTGAAAAGGTCTTTGATTTGTTTTCTTGCTACCACTCTCTTTTCCACTAGTGATCGTCTGTTTTGATGAAATTAGTTATTCTAGTGTTGCTCATAGTTACGTGCTAGTTCTATGTGTGAGTGAAACATTTGGATTTAAGGTGGTGTGAATGCTAGAGGTGCTGTTGCCCCGTTGAACCCACCAGACACACGTTTAAAAGCACTAAGAATATTTTTAATAATTCTTCTAAATAAAGTGCACAAAGCACCGCACACTCCACAATTCTCCAATCAATACAATAATAATAATCAATAACACAATCCTCCACTCCCAGCAGCTCCGTTCCTCTACCATCCAACTCCGGCTCAATCTGCTGGGTTTCCCAAAGTCCTTTAAATAGTCTATAACACGGAAGTACTCCATCTTTTCTACCAGGTTAATGCCACATCATCCTTCCTTACGCAGTCCGGAAGTACTGCGGGCTTCTGTCCTTGTGACTCCAAAGTACTTCCGAGTTATTGTAATAGTAGGAGTCCCCAGGTCCTTTGTGAACTCCCCCTGGCGGCACCCACAGCACCCAACAGGGCTGAGGAAATGGACTCTACGTCCCAGGATGCTTTGAGGGAATCCGGGGAACCATTGCCGTCCAGGGGAGTTGCCCCTTAGCGTCCTGGGGGATGCAGTGCCCTGTAAAGCCTGCTCTTCCTCCTTTTCTTTCAGGGACGTCCCGGCTGGACTGAACCTCCGTCTGTCCATGGCAGTGGTTATGTCTATCAACATTTGTGTTGACCTTAGTTTCTCATAATTGTGCTAGTTGTTGAGGAGCTTAATGCAATAATTTTGAATGTTGACAATGAAGCTCTTGTCAAACTGAAGGTAGGTATTTGGCTCCTCATCAAATAATTACTATTTTACTTTTTATCTATTGAGGAAGGATTTCTATTATTGTGATAAGCCCGCATGGAGCCTCTATTTATGTAATTTAAAATGTTAAACTCCTACCCTGTATTATCTTTCATGTTGCTTTATTTTTCCTTCTTGGTGTTACTGCTGATTTTTCTAGATTTGATTAACACTAAAATTTAAGAGGTAAAGCTACTGGGACTTTTTTAGGATGTGAGTCTAGTTTGAATTTTAGGGGATGTGGGATATGACTATTCACTTCTTTATTGCTAAACAACAATAACACAGTGTTGTTTGTAAAGGGCATTTTATACATGCTTCAGCTAATTTAATTTTGAGGGGGTTTACTTCCACAGAATATCCTACATTTCTCTTCCTTTTATTCCAGGCTTGCTGTTGAATGTAAATCTCCACCTCAGGCTCCTTGTACTAGTTAACGGTGTCTGATCACATAAGTTTGCAGCACAGAATTGCACCTGTAGGGTGTTTTAAAACAAACTTGTTGTAATGTTAAATCTTGTCAGATGGCATCTTATTAAAATCACGTCTCTGACATATTTTTAAATAATTGAATTTCATGAAGTGCCATCTTTTTAGTGTCAGTTCTGAATCTGTGAATAGTGACATGTTGACTGGGTGTTTAGTATCTCTGTGTTTTTATCTGGCCATTATTCATATAAAACTTTGTTCTGTAATGCCATGTGTGTGATGCACATTGCATAGTTAGTGTGGGTCATTTTATTTTCATAATGGTTTTATATTTTTTTTTAGCAGACAAATTGGGCTTCGTAATGACTTTGAGAGAGTCTTGTCTGAATGAATAAGTTATGGTGTTGTGTTATCTTGTTTAACGTTTTTTTTTTGTCCTTGTGTACATACCGTACTTTATGTCTTGACACTTTAAGACACAGCAGTTTGCCATGCTTAACATACACGTTTCCCAAGTTGTGTACATCAACGATCAAATGGAAGCGTATATATGAAGTAAAAAAAAAACACAATTCTAAAAGATTAGCCATTTTCTAAATTTTATTTATATTTAATTATGTATTCAATTGTGAATAAAGTGTAAATGCATATGGTAGTCTGCTCAGATTTATACACTAAATTATAACCTTTAATGTATGTAATAAAAACAAATAGCCTCATTTATTAATTTATTTACTTAAATTCTATTGCTTTTTTATGGCACACATCACAGCATCAATCATTTTGGAGTAGGCCACGTTAATCTCTGCTTCATAGAGAAAAGGTAGATACTTAAACCTACTGTATGTGCCATGCACATTGTCTCCCTTTCATTGGCATATCTTTCCTGGATCTTGTGCTATTGCAGCCTTGATGTTATGTTCTGGGTGCCATCCAGGCTTTCCTCTCTGCTAATGACAAGCTTGGCATAAAGTGCTGACCATGATAGACAGAGTAGGCATGCTGTCCTCTGACATTACCAAGGTGGCATCCTTCATTGGCTTGAGTGCCTTGAGAACTTCCTCAGCACATGTGATGTTAACCTTGCTCAGTCTGAAGATATCCTTTTCACTCTTTTTTGACATCTTTTGAAAGGATTGCTGCATAGATGGCTACTTGTCGTTCTAAAAATCTTTCTATCATGTCATAAGAGCTGTTCCACTTTGTGACCATGTTTGTGATTAACCTGTGTTTTGGTACCTGGAGTAGGTCTTGTTTGTATTTTAGCTGATGGCTGTCTGTGGTTTTGAATAGGAGTGTGCGATATATATGTCTATGGTAATATCTTAATTGTTGTTTTAATGATGTGCAAACTGAAATTATTGAGTATGTCACTCACTTTGCAAAAAACAATCAAAAACACGCCTCTTTCTCTGTGTTATGTTACGTCATCATTGTGAGCTTTTTTCAGGGTTCATTGTGTTAACTGTGAGAGCAGGAATTGTACCGGCAGTTTTGAGCACTCATATGTTTTTCTATTAATATTCCAACTTTTTAATAACAAATATTAACACATACAGGGGTTCAGTGGTGTGCACAAAGCAGCACATCGTGAGTCACAACACAGAAGCTTTGGAGGTTAACCAGATTCAAAGCCAGAGTGTGCTAGTACAATGCACATGGTAAATACTGGTTATAACTTAGTCACATGCAATCACATTCACTTTCTTTCCTCCTATATACTGCTTGATCACCTTCATGTCTGTGTCGAGATCAATTGTCTTTTTTCTTATAATTATTAGACAAATGTAACTGAATGTAGTAGAAAACTGCTGATGGTAATAAACTGAAATTGAGATGAATGAGTTGCAGCATACAGAGTTGGCATGGCAAAAGCTGTTGTTCCTCTATACAATGCAATTTAAGTGAAATTGATCTATTACAGTGCCCCATAGGTGTCGGGCAAAAAAAAAAATCGGATGAATTACGTAATTTGTTCGAATGGATTATTCTTATTTCCGTAAGAAGCATATACCTATCGGGCGAGTTTTATTTTGCAAGTCATCTTGGTTGGGGGTCCTTGATTCCAAAGCACATTTTTTTTCTTTTATTATTATTTAAAACACTCCCACAGATCCTCGCCCTGCTTCATCCCACCCCTATGGCTGTAGAAGTTGGAGCAGGTGATGACACAAGGGAGGGAACGCAAAAGGAAAAAAAATTTTTAGCAGCGACTTCAAAGTTTAACACAGGAATTCAGGAAAAGTGAGTCTCTGCACACTGCCATTGAAAAAGAGAACGGGGGCTACTTGATAATACCTGATGTGGACAGTGATTTAAATCCACTTGACTGGTGGAAACCACAAGAAGCGCATTTCCCTTGCAGCCCTTCAGAGAGGGCTTTGAGCACCGGAGGAAGTGTTGTAACATGTAACTGTGCTGCTCTGAAGCCATATGCTGTGGACAAACTGGTGTTTCTACCACACAATTTGAAGTTTCCGCAGTATAATTTTATAATTGTTTTATTTTTCTAAAGTTAATTTGTTTAAAAATGTTACAGGTTTTTTTTGTATCTTTATGCAATATATGACTGAACTTGTTTACAGATGCTATAGTTTTTTTTTTTTTGTGCAGTATTTAATAGAACTTTGGATTTTTACTCTATAGTACAGTATGTTAGATTTTTATTCTTGCTTGTATGCTGCACAATTCACCTTGCAGCAGAGCAGTTTATATTTATCTGAACTATAATGTTCATGTCCTGTTGTTTAATTATAATTAGTATTTTATTCCCTTTGGAGTTCTATCTTGTTTACATTAAGGGAAAGTGTCTGTTTAAAATGTCATAAAGATTTTGTTGGTCTTTTGTGTAAATCCTGTAGACTACTTTAAAATGGCTTACTCACACTTGCACTGTTTGATCTCAGTAATACTTTGACTGATGATTTTAATGTTTTTGTGTTATTTTACTTCAGTTTTAAATAAATAAATAAGAACCGTTTTCCTTAACTGTTGTTTCCATTAATCTCATAAGTAAGCTACAATTAATATCCTATTAACAAGACCAAGCTAGATCAATAAGACTTTTACAAACATGTTTTGAAAGGATGCAAACTATTGTCTAATTATCATCAAAGTCCCACAAAATATCGAAATTTAAGTTTTTGCCAATATCACACACCCCACGTGCTGCATCTGAAAAAGATTGTAACATGTCAGATATTACTGAGTAGCTGCTCAGCCATTGGCAATCTCAGTGCTTTCTGCAAGGGGAGATTCAGGCTGTGTGTAGAATAGAACATTGTACGTGTGTCCTGTCTTGTCTCCAGTAGAGAATGCTTGCTCTCTGGGATTATGTTCTTTCTTGAATGCAAGAAATACTTGAACTTCAGTAATCATGACGGAAATAATTGAGACAAGAGAAATATGGTACAAAAAGATATATATATATATTTCACTTGCATTAAAATGTAGCTCTTACTCTCAACATGCAATGTAGTATAATTGTTTATACATACATATCCAGGCCAAAGAAAAGCCATTTGAACAGTACAGTCATCATCCAGTTCTTCAGTGGGAAATGCTGTACGCCCAGTTCGGTGGAGTGCAGGCGACATTCTTCTTACAGATGGCTTCTGGCTTCTATAAAGACCCCCCCTCACCATTAAATACTCACATAGTTGCATATTCATTGAGCTTTTTATGAAACTTGCCAGGTATGGATAACTACCATCTCAGATGTGTTATATATCGACTTTATTCTTCTAAGACCCAAACAGGATATTTTTTTTTCCTATCTGTGCACAGTGCACCATTCCAGTCCCTCATGGCCTCTGCCTGAAAGTGATGTGTCAGGCCTGAGCTGATAGTTCAGGCCTGCTTTAATCAACCAAAATCCCTGCCTGAAAGAACAATCCCATGGAATTCATTCATAGGGAAATCTCTCAAATAGTAGACGGTGGCCCCTGGCCATATATTGATCATCACTAAACAGGGTATGTCATCACTTTTAAATATCCTGCCTTAGTCATGTTCCACTTGTCAGCAGATTTGCTTGGTTTGAGCTGCATTTATTTATGCCCTCTATTACCCATAAAATTAATGTGTTTGGAGTAAACTTCACTGATCACAGTGGCACACTTCAAAACTTTGATTACATGTCTGCAAGTCCAGCTGCAATGTTCATATTGGATGCATTGTTTGTTACAATGACGGGTTGTTTCACTTCCAGTCCCTATTTATTGTTGGCCTCCTTTAGTAACACTGTGATATTCTCTCCTGTGTGGCATCGCTCTCGTTTGTAGCACGTACAAGTCCAGCTTCCACTCATCCGTTATGTGATATGCTGTTATGGTTATGTATAGGGCTCACGATTTACCGCGGCAAGAAATCGTAAATTCTGCGGCATGTTTTTTTAAATTCCGCACGACAAATGGAGTACCAGAACTCCATAAGACTAATTCGTAACCCAAGCAAAATAAATGCAATTTTTCTTATTCTTAATCCTTAATGATAATCATAATTCGTAATACTAATCAAATAGGTATATCAAAGCGTTCCATCTGCACATTTTAATCCACAGATTTGCTTTAGGCAAACGATGCTGAAACATATGTAGGCATAATATTATTCTCAATAAACTATAGAATAATGTTTCTAAAGTTATTGTTTATTTATTGTTGAAGAAAATGGCACTGTAAGCTCGTAGGTTTTCTTGTGACAGAGAATATCGCAGTGGTGACAACACCGATCCATATTTTGAGAAAGAACGTTCCACATCAACAGAAGAGATCGCAATGCATTGTAATCTTTAGCAAGAGCTGCTAAGCAAAGCAGCCTGTCCTCTAAGGCACGCCAAAAATGCAGTGATATCAACTGGAATTACTTCACGAGATGCTATATCCAGATAAGCTTGTCATTCATCTGCTGCAGCCATCATTGTTGGCACTGATTGTGCATGATCAGCAAAATTCTTCGATAAGAGTGGTTGCTGTCGTGGATCAAATATTCTCACAGATCTGAACAGGTCTATTGCCGGCTGTTTGGTTCGCACAATATATTCTTCAAGCAGCAGCAGCATTGTGTTTTGCATCTTCACAGCTGCTGGTTGCAATTGGAAATCCGGACGATTTCAGGCAAGACAGTAAGTCAGACACTTTGTTGTAAACATCGACAGCTATGAATGACTGTGCCTCAAAAGAAGAATGTTCATAATTGGCTGGCAGTGCACAGATACAAATTCAAGTTCAGCTCTCAGCTCGTTAAGTTTATCAGTACTTTGCAGCAACGCCGACAGCTTCTTTAACTGGACTGTAGCTCCACTGTGTTCGATTTCAGTAGCAACGAACGAGATATTAATGAGATGATGCAACAGGCTAAAAAAAGAACTTAAAGAAGTGATCAAAACTAATCATACTAATATCAATATGCCTCAAATGGTGAGATTTCATTCAGATTTGGTATTTTCTGCGGCAGTTAGGTCAATTCCGCGGTGTGGCGTTTTACTGCTGCAAAACCCTAAATTCCGTGGCGTGGCGTTAAATTCCGCGGGCAGTGGTAAATCGTGGGCCCTAGTTATGTACAATTAAGTGACCCTTGATGTTTAAGTGCTAAATGTCAAAGCAACTCTCTGTTCCAATACCCTCGTTTTTACCTCCTCGCGCATCTGAGCACAGCAATGTCAAAGATATATTGTCGGGAGTGTGTGGTGTGATGAGGTTCCATTGTATTCACAATGTTTTGGAAGCTTTCATTCTCTACAACACTGAGAGGGGTCATATCTTTGCAAATTAGAGTACTGACAAGAGTTATTTTGGTTACTTGAGATGAGGTCGGTGCTAACTTTGGTGTGTGAATTTGTTCTAAAGTGAGTTGAGAGGGATCCACTCATTTAATATTTACTGTTTGCTGCTCCTTTAGCTGTATATCAGAATGGTGTCTTACTAAGTGTGCTCTTAGATTTGTTATGTTCCCTGATTATTTGATTTTGGCATGACAAATTTTGCAGATGGCATGGCTCTTACTGATATCCTTAGTACCTTCTTTATTGTGGAAGCCAAAATGAGCCCATACTTCCACTCAGTACACCACGGGAGCCAGTCTAACTGTTCAGGACTCCATTGGTAGTAGCATTAAGCTAGGTTTGCTAATGCTAATGTTAGCGGTGTGCTCTTACATTACTTCTTGTCTCAGTTTACATTGTTACTTTAGCTGAAGATAGCGTTGTAATGTGCTATCTAGCGTTCGGGGGTTTAAACACTACACAAAATGAACCACTGTGTGCCATGAATCATTGCATGTAAACTAGTAATTAAAATTGATACAATGTTTTGGAGAATTGGCACAATCTCACAAGACATGATATTGCAATACTGTATTATTAGCATTACTATTTTTTGCTTAACCAGGGGGCTTTGCCCCCTGCTCGCTTTGCTCGGAAACCTCAGTTTTTTTTTTCCAGATACACACTTTTAAGATTTTTTTTTCTTTAAATTGTTACTATTTCATTAGTTTCATTTTTATTTCAGAACTTCTGTAAAAACAATATTTGAAATCTTTCAAGTCCTAATGTGCTGAATCTTTTTAATGAGGTCAGTGAGACATGTGTTTAATGACTTTATACCTTAATTCAGGATAGGTTTTTCTGTTTGGAATTTCAGCACAGACAAAACGATCTACATCATCAGCAGTTAATTTGTTTTGCAAAGTAACCAATAAATGCATGTGAGGTAAACTCCGTTTTTGAAATTCTCTTGACTTAAACTTCAAAGCCTTACAATATTTACATACTTCTGACATATCACCTATGTCCATATATTCAATCTCTATTCGCCTTTTGGTTATTTCTCCGAGTAATAATTTCTCTTTCTTTGCGCTAATGTGATGTTTATTTTCTTTGTTTTGACACTGTCGTTTTTTTCTGCTTTCATATTCTGTATCTTGCTCTGCATGTGTTTCGCGCCTATGTTTTTTTCTGAGTCTTTTGAATTCCTTTTTTCATTATCTCTAACCTGCTCTGCATGTGTTTGGCCCCCTTGTTTTTTAACCTCTTTATGACGTTTTACTTTGTTTTCTACTCTTTTGTTTCTGACCTCGCTTTTTACTGCTTTTTTTCAATGACATTGCTTCCCGTGCTCTTATTTGGTTGTAAGTAGGGTGAGATCTCATGTTCTACGTCATTGCGAGACAGTCCTGGGTCAATCTCTTGGCACAAAGTCTCATGTTTAAGGTCCCCGCGAGATGCTCTGTGGCCAATCTCTTTAGTCTCGTGGGTCTTTTAAGTGTCTTTCGTGATCTTAACGTGAACATCACGTCTCGTCACCCTACTGTTTCTCTCCAGGATTTTTTTTTATAATAGAGAGATATTACTGACTATATAGAATGTAGTGTGTTCAGAAAAATGGATTGTGATTCTCATAAACTGAAGAGAGCCTTCTGATTAACACAATTTTATTGCTCACTTAAATGTCACTGTTGCTGGTTCATTGTCGTAACCTCTTATTTAATATGATTTCTAGCCTTCCGCCTGAAACGGTCAAAATGCTTGCTTATTTGTAACCTGAATTTAAGAAATTCTTTTTTTTTTTATTTTTTTTTTTTATTAATTTTATTACAATCCATACAAAGCAATCAAGTTTTTACAAAGAGAAAAATTAAGAACAGATCGATCCCCACCCCTGAGAGAGAGAGCAAGCCAAACGGCGTTAAATTTAAGGCTTGGAGACATACCTAAATTAATAAATTCTCTGCGCCTTTTGAACTTATTTTAAAATATTACTGATCAGATCCTGCCATGTTTTGAAAAAAGTCTGTACAGATCCTCTAACTGAGTATTTGATTTTTTCCAACTTCAAATAATATAACACATCGGTTTCCCACTGACTTAAAAGAGGAGAGTTTGGGTTCTTCCAGTTTATGAGAATAAGTCTACGTGCCAAAAGTGTAGTGAATGCAATCACAATTTGTTTGTCTTCCTCCGCTTTAAACCCATCTGGAAGAACACCAAACACAGCTGTTAATGGGTTTGGAGGGATTGTAAGTCCAAGGCTATCTGAAAGGTAATTAAAAATGTTTGTCCAGAATAATGTTAATTTGGTGCAGGACCAGAACATGTGACCTAGTGAGGCTGGGACTTGGTTACAACGTTCGCAGGTTGGATCATGCTGTGGGAACATTTTGGAGAGTTTTAGTCGAGACAGATGTGCTCGATATATAATTTTGAGTTGTATAATTGTATGCTTTGCGCATATGGAGCTCGAGTGAATTCTCTGCATTGCTACTTTCCACTCCTTTTCTGATATATTAATTGAAAGATCTTTTTCCCAGTGTCCTCTTGGATCTTTAAAAGGGAGGGATTGTAAAATGATTTTATATATTGTAGAGATGGAGTCTAAATCCTTGAGATTGAGCAATATTTTTTCCAGCATTGATGAGGGTGCAAGATGAGGAAAATCTGGAAGGTTTTGTTTAACAAAGTTTCTGATTTGAAGATAGTGAAAGAAATGTGTAGCTGGAATGTAAAATTTGGAATGTAATTGCTCATAGGATGCAAAGACGTTGTCTATATAAAGATCTCTAAGCAAGTTAATTCCAAATTTTTTCCAAATATTAAAAACTGCATATGTTTGTGAGGGTTGAAAGAGGTGGTTCTCTTGCAGGGGTGCCACAGATAGAAGCTTCTCCGTCTTAAAATGCTTTCTACATTGGTTCCATATTCTAAGTGAGTGGAGCACAATTGGGTTATTAGTGTATTGCCGATAACGTGTGTTTATTGGAGCACAGAGCAAGGAATACAAAGAAGTACTGCAGGAATTTAATTCTATTGCGGACCAAGCCTGTGTATGTTCTTCTATTTGTGTCCAGGTTCTTATCGCCTGTATATTTGCTGCCCAGTAATAAAACTGGAAGTTAGGTAGAGCCATGCCGCCTTCTGCCTTTTGTCTTTGTAGGGTCGCTCTTTTGATGCGTGGATGTTTTGAATTCCAAATAAATGAGGTTATTGTCGAATCTAATTGCCTAAAAAATGATTTATTAATGTATATTGGGATGTTTTGAAATAAAAAAAGGAGCTTAGGAAGAATATTCATCTTAACAGTGTTAATTCTTCCAGCTAGTGTGAGATGAAGGGTTGACCATCTATGCAAGTCTTGTTTAATTTTTTCCATGCAAACGGCGAAATTTTGTTGATATAGAGCTTTATATTTACTTGTGATGTTT
>JANRMT010062814.1:100605087-100653269 GCA_026402145.1 Polypterus bichir lapradei
TGGAGAATGGGGAACTTGACATCCTCTTTTAACCTGCCTGTTAGAAAATTGGTAATAAGAATGGATTACTGAAAAATGAATACCAGGACAGCAATTCCCACTGTGTGAAGGGTGGAATGGGTGTTTTGAAGTTTATATTTACAGGTTAAGAATTTGGTAGCTTAATAACCTGAAATATTTTCAGATATTGGATTACAGTGAAGTGTGAATTTTTGGCATGGGGGGATGGTGTTAGTTGTGCTTATTATGGTGAATGAAACATATGACTAGCAGATATTGAGCTACACTTCAAATGAGACCACCCAGAGTGTACAGAAATGTTAATGTGGGTCTAGTAAAACCTGCTTAGTTGCAGCTTACAGTTGAACATTTACTTATAGTAGAAGGCACTGCTTGCATTTATGACATGTAAATAACAGGGCATAGTAGACAAGCTGCCCTTTTTTCCTGTGTGACAATTATGCAAATGTCAGCGAATATCAGTAACAGCTTATTCTGAAAAGAAAAACAGCTTTGTGTTGTATTATGTAGTAGGTTAACAGGGCTGTATCAGCATTTAATTTGCATCCTGCATCACATGGAGGCAGAGGAGGAGATTTGGTTGGACAAAGCAGGAAGTGACCTTGATTAACAGTTAGAAATATTTATATTCTATTAGAGAAGACCATTTTTCAAACAGCTGTAGAGACCAAAGTGGAAAAAAATGTAAAATCTATAACTAATTTGGAATTTAAAGTGGTAAAGTAGTACTTATGATGTACACAAAAAAAAACTTCTGTAAAATAATGCCTAACTGGAAGCTGTTGTTACAGGGACTTAAACTGGTTTTGTTGGTGATCACAATTTTGTTATTGAAAACAAGATATTTTTAAATGCTACAGAATAAACAGTGAAAAGTTGGCAGGTCATGTTTCTAAATTGAGGGCAATGGTAATGGCCTATTGGCAGGTTTGCACAAACTGGGGTTTACATGGGGAGAGATGGGCTCAGAATGCATAGGCATTGAACTAAAAATACCTGAAAGATGCTGGGAGGGAAAAGGGAAAAGAGTTTGAGTTGCAGCTCAGGCAGATATATTCTTAAGGCCAACACCGAATCCTGAGAGCATTACAAATAAGATAATAAGGTGGCAGATGTGTGACTTAATATTTTGCAAGATGCAGTGGAGAAGAGAGAGAATAGTGAGATACCAAACTATATTTGATTGGACATTGGGCTGAAATGATTACACACCATTCTGGAACACTTTCACACAGAAAGAACACTAGCTCTGCTCAGTCACTGCCATAACACAGGATTGAAAATCAAAAAAAAAAAATCTGTCAAAAAATAAGGAGATGAAACATTTGGTATCACAATGCTTTGATTTTAGGGCCAGTTCTCATCTTTTAAGAAGTGCCAAGGTATGTCTAAAGGAAAGATTTCTGCCAACATATTGTATAGTGAAACATTTAGAACCCAAAGTAATCCCCACAGTATACAAGGGACTTTCATGGAGCTCTGAATTAAGCAACACTCAAAGCAAAATGAGAAGCAGCCTTCATTTCAGAGCATGTGGACACCATATAGCCTCATTTGCTCACACTTGGGAAAAAATAAATCAGAACTAGCCTACTGATCTGCAGTGTGATGTTATAAACAGCCTTGGTAGAGGGAAGACATTCGCTAAGTGTAAAACACCATTAAGAAAAAAATCGTTCTGCAAAATCATAGATTTGTAGAGTTTGCTACAACCCTTGCTTTTTCTGTTGAAACAAACAGGTAAATTGCCTTGTAAATATACTATACTACAACTTTACAAGTGTAAGAAAATAGGTGTAACTAAGAAACATTTCAGATGAAAAGTGAGCATGCAGTTGCATTGTTAAGCATTGTTCTACAGGGATTGAATGGCTTAGATAATGAATGGGTAAATAACAGTATTTGTAAATATAATAAAATCTGTAATATTCATTTGTCCAGTAGCTCCAGTAATTGATGATAAAAGTACTATGGCGCTGTAACAGCAGTGCACATTCATGTCATGGTTTCTGATCAGCGGTTGCTCATGCATATTCATTGAATTGCATAACTGTCTGTCCATCGTTATACTGTTTCAATCAGTACTTTTAATTATTTGGAATGCTCTTCATAGCAGTACCCACTAATGATGTTAGTACAATACCCTGCAGATAACATCTTTGTGTTCATTGTAAATTAGTTTAGTTTGTCTTTTAATACAGTATACAATGATAAACTACTGTCATATGCAAGGTTTTCCTTTGTTTTAATAATTTTAAAATTGCCATTGTAAGAGCAAGTTTATTGTTGTTATTTCAGTATTAATTTTAATGTTGGGAAACATACACTTTCGAAGAAAGAATAGTGCTCTCAGTGTAGTTTACAACCCATACTTTTCAGTGGATTAAATAATTAATTGTTCTAAAACACACCTTTATTATTGATTATCAAAATATTTGTTGCAACACTAATTGGAAGTTAAGGTGGTGACTTAGCTATAGGGTCACCCTGTTTCTGAACATCATTAACCATTTACTCAGTTTCCACCTGTAAATCCATCTGAATGGCACCCTGGACCGTTCAACAAAGCATGACAAACCAGTATGATTTTAATAATCATAGTATTTAAAAAAAACCTTGACACGTGCAGCTGTGCCACATCCTCAAAAAAGAAATAATGGAGAGGTGCTATAGGAAACAAAATAACACATTGCATACATGAAGTAATTTAACAGTAACTAAGGATATCATATTTAGGAACCATATATAGCACTCTGATAGAAGAAGAAGCAGAATGCTGTGACCATTACAAGCTGTAGAAATTGTAGGCGATATAAAGAGATACTGGGAGCACAGCTCTCCTAGCAGCTATCAAATAACAGGATGGGCAAATAAAGACACACAAGTCTGAATGCAAAACACTGTCAAAGTCAAGACTGGAAAAAGAGTATATACCTGTATTGGAGCATCTTTGAGGGCTTGTATAGAAAGACACTGTGCAAAACAGTCATCAGACTTTAATTATCACTTCTGGAACTATACAAGTCTAAGTGAAATTTTGTTAAGCACAGATATTATGGTCAACAGAGGAATTGTAAGGACCTGAAGGAAGAGAAAGGATGAAATGACTTATAGAAGAAAGATCAGGGAAGAAGCCATTGTAGGGAAAATATACTGGTTGCCAAAAAAATTGCCAGTAACAATAAGATAAGTCATAAGTCATGTGTCCTGAGGTGCAAATGAATGTTATGTGCTTGGTACAAAAGAAATGGTGTGAACCTCACTTCCCAAGTTCTTCAAGGAGCAGAGTAATCCACTGGTCCTCAGAGGAAAGGTGGGCTGTTTTCTGAGTTTCCTGGGGAATCTGATGGTCAATATAATTGAGAAATCATAAATTGAGGGGTGTATGAAGTTGCTCATGGTAACATTGTTGTTCAACCACAAACTTTACTATGACCCTGTAGAAGATGACCATATTACTGTAGTTTTAATCTTATTAGCATGTTCATCTTAGGTCTTCTCAGTGTAGAGATCTTTCTTCAACAGGTTGCAAAGCTGAGAAACAAATTTGTGGTAAATATCCCTGGAAGAAACTTAAGCAGAATAAAGTTATTAAGTTGGGTTTTGGGAAGAAGTGATTAGCCCTAAGAAAACTACACTGAAGCACTGTGAAGAGCTGAATAGTTTTATCGGGTTTGCATACCTTTTTGTTCCTGTTGTTTTGTGACCAGTGGCTGTAATTTTGTTTAATAAATTGGTTGTAGTTTTTTTTGTAGGTAGCAACCACTCGCCAACTTAATTCTTTCTAAGATTTAGACATCAAAATATTTTGTTAGCTGGAATATGGTGTCAGTTACTTAAATGGGATTTTTTGGATAGGAAGAGATTTGCAAAAGCTTTTTGTCATTGTGTTAGGTTTGACAGGTCCATGAATTTATAAAGGCCATGTGTAGCAAGTGTGTGTTGCCACTTTTTTAAAAAACATTCATTCCACATTGTCTTAACTGAATTTTCCTGACTTATGCATTTTTCCACTGACTCCTGTCTACTGCTGATGATGGGTAATCTTCTACCTTTTCCAGATCAAAGGATTTTTTTTTGCATATTAAGATGTAAGAAGCGCCCAGCTTAAGGGTTGCATGGTATTTAGACAACCCATGAAAAAGCTGTGATGAGAAGAGGCAATTTACCCCAGTGTAACTCATCATTTCCTAATGAACCTTGTAAACCTTGTATTTTCAAAACAATAGTAAGACATGACATTAAAGATCTCTTTTCTATTGGAATGTGTCTAATAGGTCACCTCCTAATTTTTTGTACTGCATATATATGTCCTCTTTCTGTTGGGAATAATTATTGCATATAGTATTCCAGATATGGTCACAAAAATACATTATATCACACAGACATATTTTTGGCATCATGTTAACATTTATGTTCACTTTTGAATGCTCTCTGCTTCAGAGAACCGTGGAGTTACTGTAACTCAGAAGTTTTCATTTTCCACTAAATGCGATTTCTTTCTGCCAGATTCCTTTAATGAAACAGAAATTAAACACTTTTTCTTAGCCAAGGTGTATCATTTTTTTCATTTTACTTAAGAATGGTTCTGAGTAAAAGGTTTTTGGATTAAAAAAGGTATTTTTTTAAGTTAAAAATTAACTGTAACCTATTTTAATAATTTTATCTCTAACTGTGTTTCGAATTTAATTTTTTCATTCTTGTGCAGACAATTGAATTGCTGTTCAGAACATTCAGGCAGTCTTTGAAAGATTATGGGTACTTGAATTAACTGCAATCCATCTTTATGTTTAGTTATACCTAGAGTAAGGTATTGCTGGTTGACCCCAAGACTTGAGTGGGATATCCTCAGCAGATTGTAAAGCTTTCTGATTTATCTCCTGTAATTTCATAGGCCTGGTCATGATAAAGGATTTTGGGGTGGATGGGGGTACTGAAATCATAGACAAAGATGTTGAAAGATTAGTTAAATGGTGGTTGTTCTTGTTCTTGATCTTCCTTGTGTGCCTCCTAAAACAGTCATTTAACTAGTGCAGATAAAATCAAATTCACTTTCTGAATATTTATTATCCTGAGACACTTATCTAGGCAGTTCAACTAGAGGACTGCATTTATGAGAATGTAATACAGGTAATGTGTTTTATGGGTGGGGTCTTGTAGGACACTATTAAACACGTTTTCATGTCTTGAGATGGCATAGTAGAATTGTTGAATGACATCAACAAAAACTGACCCACATAGGGAGTTAACTTTATTCTGTGCTGCTCCCTCAAGGTGCATCAAGTATGAATGTTTTTGAGGAGCTGTAGTACAGTGTCACCACAGTTTGTTAACCTGTGTTTGCCAGCTGCAGCACCGCCACATAAACTGTTTTCTGTCTTCCTCTCCTTTTCCATTGTACACTGATAGAGGGCATTTGGACTTTTGTCCTTTTCTTAGTGGTTAATGATTAGTTACTAAATGTCACCTCTAGAATGGCATGCAATGCCTTGAAGTGCTGCCTTTTGGCAGCTTCCCTTGGCCCAGTAACAAAAATGTTAGTAAATGCATGTTGCAGCTGCCAGAGGTCAGACATCTTGTCACCTCTGCAAAAACCCAGTCACCTCTTCATATATAAAATGATATGGTCACTGTCAGACCCTGATCTGTATCAGCCACACTTGCACCAGTACAGCTGGGAAATTACAGATGCGATTTAAAATCAGCAGCTGTGTTAAAGGGCCTTTTAGTTTAATGTTTGGGATCACTTAGAAACTGAATTAATCACTTTCTTGAAGGTTGCATTTTGCTGGAATCGTAGGTAAATTGTGTTAGTGGCAAATTTATCTTGTTAACGTCAAGCTTCAAATTAGTCAGTATGTTGCCCTTCAGGGTGACCTCTTTTTATGAAGTGCTTTACAGTTGGTCTGACATTGTTTTAAAGAATAAGTTGAAACACTTCTTCAATTTTAAGCGTCCATGCAAAACTGGCCTGAAAATCTTGTGCATTATGGAATTAATGTGCCGGGCCAGACATGTGACATGGTGATGCAAAGTTTAATACTGTCTTAAAATACCTCATCCCTGGTTTAATTTTTGATAGACAAACATTCTATTAGCAGAAACCTGAAGATTTTCTCTCAAAACCAAAGATGTTAAAATAGACGCAGTGACTAGTATGGTTTAGGTAGTACTCATTTGAGCTTAAACAGACATCAGTAACTGATTTATTTACAGTGTGAATATGCTGCCTGGCCTTTATTCTGGTTTGAAAGACAGAACATTCCTGAATTCATCCTGAAGGCCAGTCTAAGATTTTGAATCTTTGAGTCTTAGATAAGCCAATTTTGAGGTTGACTCGTGTGTTTGTGTGTGTGTGTATGTATACAAGAACAAAGAGGGTAACTTTTTATCACACTACCAAGAAGGTATTTATGCCATTATGCCACCTTAGTGACTTTGTCAAGGCGTTCTTTGACATGCTGGAAAGGATTAAATTACTGTGAGCTCTAAGCAAAAAGTTAATGAAACAGTCACATTTAGACACTAAGAAAGTCTTACATGCAGTTGAAATATCTCATTGTTGTGTATGATTTTTCTGCTCGTTTTTGCTTCTTTATTATTATTTTTTATTTATTTTTTACATTACCTAGCTTTATGTGCCAGTTGGAGTTGGTATCTGATCCTCAACCACTCTAAAAAAAAAAACAGAACCCATATTGCTATTCAAAGTGCTACACTGTGATCTAGGTGATGATAAGAAATAAATTTGTCTTTTAAATTGAATCCTAATGGGTAATGACTTCCTGAAAGTTGAGTGTAGCTGTGTTGTGAGCGTATATTTATAGGTTAGAGTTGTTACACTAGTGCACCTGCTCTTTTGTCTATAAACTTACTCATTTTCATGTATCTGTGCAACAGTGATGTGTTCTTTCATTGTAACAGTGCCAAACATCATCTTTCTTTGAGTTTCTTGAATCATCTTCACAGAGTTTCTTTGATGTAATGACAGAGTTATAATGTTGCAGAAATGATGTGAAGAACTCTGTGCATGTTTTACGTTTTTGAGTAGGAGAATTGTAGTGGAAGGACCTTGTCTTGTAATTAACTGCTTCCAGCATTTGAAATGGCTTAGGTCAGTCTTTTTTGTAATGTAAAATACATAATCCTAAGGTTTTAAGGAGGAACCACAATATCAGTTTCTTCTTTTTTCTTTTCTTTTCTTTTTTTTTTTAATCAGATGCTTCCTTGGCAGAAGACAGATGGGCACATAATTGCATATTTTTACATCATTGTTAGTACTTCAGTTTTGCTTTGCAATATTACAAAAAAAAAGCATGGTCTAGGTAGAAAGTGCACAGGTATGCAGATTCTGAAGTAGATTTTGCTTCATCTTGGGCTCTTGTTTTTGTACAAATTTTTAGCATATCGAAAAAATATTTTTTTTTTTGGAGATCCATAATTGCATGAGGAAAAGGCCAGGGTAATTGGATGAAAAAGTGAGTACTTTTGTTGG
Source organism: Polypterus bichir lapradei (assembly GCA_026402145.1). Lineage (NCBI taxonomy): Eukaryota > Metazoa > Chordata > Cladistia > Polypteriformes > Polypteridae > Polypterus > Polypterus bichir. The sequence continues at coordinate 100,612,604 of JANRMT010062814.1, forward strand.
TACATTGATTATGCAGACAAGATACCCCGCCAGGTGGATTGAAGGCCTTCTGGTAAAAGGCATACTAAACCCAAACATTAAATTCACTACAAACAACAAAAGGTAACATATCCAAAAAATATGAAGTCATGTTTTCATACAAAACCGAGATAAAGTTTCTGATAGAAGTCTGAGGTAACCAACATTGGACATCAACAAATTACATCAAAACGCCCATAAAAAATCTCACATTACTCATTGCATAATCCACATGTCCAGTCATATTTCCACAGTGCCAAAAGATGTGTATTCTTACTAATATTTTGTTAAGTGAGTCACTTCTGTAATGAAAATGGAACATGCTCAGATGCGAATGAACATTTGCAATGTAAACTCACTCCCTGTTGTTTCACTCCCTTTGTGGATATGAATATATCTGTATCTCTGGATAATTTTCAGCTGACTGTGAAACTGCACATGTGAACTGACCTTTTTCATGGTGATGTATTTTTGATATGCACAAGTATGATAAATATTCTGTTTTTGATGCTTTTATTCTTCTTTCGGCTGCTTCCATTAGGGGTTGCCACAGCGGATCATCTTCTTCCATATCTTTCTGTCCTCTGCATCTTGTTCTGTTACACCTTCATGTCCTCTCTCACCACATCCATAAACCTTCTTTTAGGCCTTCCTCTTTTTCTCTTCCCTGGCAGCTCTATCCTTAGCATCCTTCTGCAAATATACTCAGCATCTCTCCTCTGCACATGTCCAAACCAACACAATCTTGCCTCTCTGACTTTGTCTCCCAACTGTCCAACTTGACCCGGCCCTCTAATGTACTAATTTCTAATCCTACCCATCCTCGTCACACCTAGTGCAAATCTTAGCACGTTTAACTGTGCTACCTCCAGCTCTGTCTCCTGGTTTCTGGTCAGTGCCACCATCTCTAGCCCATATGCCATAGCTGGTCTCACTACCGTCCTGTAGACCTTCCCTTTCACTCTTGCTGATATCCGTCTGACACAAATCACTCCTGACACTCTTCTTCAACCATTCCACCCTGCCTGCACTCTCTTTTTCACCTCTCTTCCACAGTTCCCATTACTCTCTACTGTTGATCCCAAATATTTAAACTCATCCACCTTCACCAACTCTAGTCCTTGCATCCTCACCATTCCACTGACCTCCCTCTCATTTACACACATATATTCTGTCTTGTTCCTACTGACCTTCATTTCTCTCCTCTCTAGAGCATATCTCCACCTCTCCAGGGTCTCCTCAACCTGCCCCCTACTATCACTACAGATCACAATGTCATTAGCAGACATCATAGTCCATTGGGACTCCTGTCTAATCTCGTCTGTCAACCTATCCATCACCATTGCAAATAAGAAAGGGCTCAGAGCCGATCCCTGATGTAATCCCACCTCCAACTTGAATGCATCCGTCACTTCTACCGCAGACCTCACCACTGTCACACTCCCTCGTGCATATCCTGTACAACTCTTACATACTTCTCTGCCACTCCCGACTTCCTCATACAGTACCACAGCTCCTCTCGAGGCACCCTGTCATATGCTTTCTCCAGGTCCACAAAGACGCAATGCAACTCCTTCTGGCCTTCTCTATACTTCTCTGTCAACACCCTCAGAGCAAACATTGCATCCGTGGTGCTCTTTTTTTGCATGAAACCATACTGCTGCTCGCTAATCATCACCTCACTTCTTAACCTAGCTTTCACTACTCTTTCCCATAACTTCATGCTGTGGCACATTAATTTTATCCCCCTTGTAGTTACTACAGTCCTGCACATCCCCCTTATTCTTAAATATCGGCACCAGTACACTTCTTCTTCACTCCTCAGGCAACCTCTCACTTTCCAAGATTCCATTAAAGAATCTGGTTAAAAACTCCACTGCCATCTCTCCTAAACACCTCCATGCTTCCACAGGTATGTCATCTGGACCAATGGCTTTTCCATTCTTCATCCTCTTCATAGCTGTTCTTACTTCCTCCTTGGTAATCTGTTGCACATCCTGATTCACTATCTCCACATCATCATACCTCTTCTCTCTCTTGTTCTCTTCATTCATAAGCCTCTCAAAGTACTCTTTCCATCTGCTCAACACACTCTCCTCGCTTGTGAGTACATTTCCATCTTTATCCTTTATTACCCTAACCTGCTGCACAACTTTCCCAGCTTGGTCCCTCTGTCTAGCCATTCAGTACAGGTCCTTTTCTCCCTCCTTAGTGTCCAACCTCTCATACAACTCATCATACACCTTTTCTTTAGCCTTCGCCACCTCTCTCTTTCCCTTGCGCCTTATCTCCTTGTACTCTTGTCTACTTTCTGCATCTCTCTGACTATCCCACTTCTTCTTTGCCATCCTCTTCCTCTGTATACTCTCCTGTACTTCCCCATTCCACCACCAGGTTTCCTTTTCCTCTTTCCTCTGTCCAGATGTCATGCCAAGCACCCTTCTTGCTGTCACCCTTACTACATCTGCTGTAGTTTCCCAACTGTCTGGTAATTCTTCACTACCACCCATTGCCTGTCTCACCTTCTCCCTAAACTCAACCTTGCAGTCTTCCTTTTTCAAATTCCACGATTTGATCCTTGGCTCTGCCCTCACTCTCTTCCTCTTCTTGATCTCCATCATCATCATACAGACCACCATCCTATGCTGGTTAACTACACTTTCCCCTGCCACCACAATCCTTCAGATTGACTCTTCTGCATAGGATGTAATCTACCTGTGTGCATCTCCCTCCACTCTTGTACGTCACCCTATGTTCCTCCATCTTCATAAAATACGTATTTACCACAGCATTGTTATTCTTTTGGCAAAATCCACTATCCTTTGACCTTCTTCCTTTCTCTCCTTGACACCATACCTACCCATCTCCTCCTCGTCAACTCTGTTCCCTTTACCAACATGTCCATTGAAATCCGCTCCAATCACCACTTTTTGTTCCTTGGGTACACTGCTCATCACTTCATCCAACTCACTCCAAAAATCTTCTTTCTCATCCATTGCACACCCAACTTGCGGTGCATATGCACTAACATCATTCATCATCACACCTCCAGTTTCCAGCTTCATAATCATTACTCAGCCTGACACTCTTTTCACCTCCAAAACACTCTTGACAGACTGTTCCTTCAGAATAACCCCTACTCCATTTCTCCTTCTATCCACACCTTGATAGAACAATTAGAATCCACCTCCGATCCACCTGACCTTACTCCCCTTCCATTTAGTCTCTTGCACGCACAATATATCAACCTTCCTTCTCTCCATCATATTGGCTAACTCTCTCCCCTTACCAGTCATACTGCCAACATTCAAAGTTCCTACCCTCAGTTCCACTCTCTTTACTTTCCTCCTCTCCTCCTGCCTCCGGACACGTTAACCCCCCCCCTTCTTCTTTGGCCAACGGTAGGCCAATTTCCGTCAGCACCCTGTTGACTGTCATTACTGGTGGCAGTCGCTGTTAACCTGGGGCTCGACCAATCCAGTATGGAAATTTGTATTGTTGTCCGCATATTTGATTTGGCAAAATTTTATACTGGATGCCCTTCCTGATGTAACCCTCCCCGTTTATCCGGACTTGGGAGCAGCATGAAGAAAAACACTGGTTTGTGCATCCCTTGTGGCTGGGTTTTTTTGATGCTTTTATTCAATTTTCTTAAACTTTTAATCTTTAGTTGTATACTTTTTTTCAGTGACCCTTGCACCGTTGATATCACATGAAAGGGAATTTTAGCCAGTGAATGTGCAGTTGGCTAGACTTATAACTGGGGGGTGGGGGTGGCCAATGTATCTGCATGTGTTCTGTTTTAGTTAATGGGAATGTGATTTGTTTAATAATATTTTGGTAAAAATGCATGCTTTTTGGATGTTGTGAGGATATTACTTGATAACATGATATAGATTATACTACATGAGTAATGTGAGATTTTTTTTCATTGATATTTTGGTATTGTTTACTGTTGTCCAGTCATGTTCACCATAGATGTCTGTTTTATAAGAACTTTTAGCTCTGTTCTAAATGAATTTTTTTCTCACTCTTCACTACAAACTACATGGGTTAAGTAAAGTTGAAAAAAAACAAAAACTTTTTAAGTGGAGTATTCAGTTTGATCCCTCTTTTCATTTATTAGTATTTTTTTTTTCATTTTATTGATCAGAACCTAGTGCATTTTGTTCATAAAAGAAATTACTGTTCTGATGTATTCTTTATACAAGTTTCATTCCAGTTTCAGAATGATAATAGGGGGTGTCCTACATTTTCAGTATAGATAAATATATAATAAATACCATTCAGAAGAATTTAAACACGGAAGATAAACTTTGTAATTAATATAAAAGGTACAGCAGTTCAACTTTTATTTTGGGGTATTTTAGTGAATACATCTTTTAACAGTTTTTAAATAATTTCGCTCTTTTGTTACATCCCTCCCTGTGTTAGTTTAACATGAGAATTAATAGTAAACTCTCTTTCTCTCAGCATTAAATCTGTGACTCAACTGGCATCACAAAAACCTTTTGAATTTGTCTTTTTATGCCAATCAAATGCACACTTAACAGTATCTCTATTAATAGTTGGCTTAGCTAGTTAATGACTTTGTACTCCACCCACATGAAATCATTGACAAGGAGCTGGCCACTTAGTTTGGATAAAATTTCTTTTGTACTGCCTAGTCAGGGAAGATATTTGTTGGAAAATTCAAAAAGTCCTTTCAATGTTGCAATCATTGTTACAGTAAAAATGGCTTTCTTTGTCAGTTCCAGAAATGGCCACTCATGCTGAAGCTATAACACAATCACTTGAATAATCTTCTTTGCCAGCCAGTTGCTAATGTCTGAATTCTAGTGCATCCAGACTTCTAAAGCACTCTTACAGACATTGCATTTGACCTTACCACATACGTGGCAAAGTCACATAGTGGTTTCATGAGACTTTTTGTTGACTAGTCTGAGTAGGGTAGAATCTCAGCTGAACACTAGGTGTTTGCTGGCAGAAAATGTGCCAAGTGCTGGATAAATAAATGTGTCCCAGTATCTCAGTTTCCTCCTCCTCCATCTTCTGTTTTTGTTTCTATCCACTGTGGAAGTCACTTTTTATTTATTTATTTTTTACATTTTTATGTATTGTTGTTATTATATTTAATTGTATTATTTTTAGTGCTATCAACAGATGAACAAGGTTGGTAGCGATTTATCTCAAAGCATTCCTAAGGTACATAAGCCCTGCCACAACCATACAAATATCTCAATCCTATGAGGAGTGTATATGCTTATATAATATGGATTCATATGGATATGAATAATAATTGAGTAAGTGCTTTTGAATTAATAAAAATACTATTCAGATATCCTAAACTTGTTTCCTGACAGCTGTGGAAAATATTTTAAGATCATTCATTTTTCCTTATGTTTTTATCATGATAGTTGAATAACTAATATTATGCTAATCTTTGAAGCTAGATGTGGATGCTTGAACTATAAATCTCAAATTATGTGCTAAGAAGACAGGAGTCATTAGTTTGACAGCAAGAGATGGCACAGGAGATTTCACTTATTCTAGCACTTGGCACTAAACGGAATACAGTGTATGACAAACTACTGAATTGGAACACTCCAAAGCCTGGTGGATAACTGTTTTAAACTGTTGTGTTAAATGTCTGTTATTTGTTTGCACACAGGCAAGAGCTTGAAAATATGCATGAAACATTTTACCTCTAGCTCTTCAATGTTCTTTTTAAGATAAATATGATTATTGTATTGCCTTATTCAGTTAACTAGTTGCAGGCTCATCATTGGATCAGGTCTTGCATTAAATGTAATTTCTGTAAGATAATTAGCAGTTACTTGTACTATAGTTTCAAATTGTTGGTTAGAGTGACGAGTATTTTCTGAGATGTATGCATGATAACATAGTAAAAAGATAGTTAAAGACAAGTTGTTTTTTTTTTTTTTTTGTAGTTTTTTCTAAATCCTGCTATATTTTGTAGTCTGCTCAGTGCCTTTATTCTCTAACATGAAGTTGGAGTTGATATTGCTATAATGTTTATACATGGTGAGCCAAAATTAAGTACCATATTTCTCAAGGTCATTGTGTGAGGAAGAGGCAGCTGAGTGGGTTGGGGTGGGGGTCCTTTGATAGGTGATCCCTTGTAGTTTTCAGTCGGCAACATGCCTTGGTCCGGTATGCACCATGCTTTCGCCGTCAAAATGTTCCTCAAAACCAACGAATCCATCACCACTACGCAACATACCTTCCAAATGCACTTCAGCATTCCTCCTAACTGTGACATCCCAAATTGGAAAATAGTTCTTCAGTGGGTGGTAAATTTAGACAGACAGGTACAACATTGAACAGAAAATCTGCAGGCCATACTTGGACTGTACAAACGCCTGAAAACATCCAAGCTGTAAGGCCATCAATTTTGCAGCCTCCTAGACGTTCAGCGCACAAATATGCTTCTGCCTTAGGCATTTCCAACACGTCTTTGAGGAGAATAGTAGTGCAGGAACTCACTGGGAGAGCCATAGAGAGTTGTGTGTGAACATTCTGCAAACTGTCTATCAAGATCTGATCAACATATGGAGCAACGAAACAGTTTTCCATGTTTTCGTAAATAAGCAGAACTTTAGCTATTGGGTTGAAACCAACCCTCATGAACTTCGAGACCCCTGCACAGTGAGCGTGTTATAGTTTGGTGTGCTGTTGCAGAATTTGCCATTGTAGACCCTTACCTTTATAAGAAGAGGGAACAATGGTCACTGTTACTTCACAATGCTACATTGAGATACTAGAGAAGTTTTTGTGGCCCCAACTGGAAGAAATGGATGTGGTGGATGCCTGGTTTCAACAGGATGGAGCAGAGATCTATGCAAGTTTTGCGGGAGATGTTTCTGAGGAAGCTGATCTCCCTGCATGATGATGTCAGGTGGCCTTTACGTTCGCCTGATCTTGCTCTGTGCGATTTCTTCTTGTGGGGATATCTCAAGTCAAAGGTATACACACACTGACCTCAAAACCTCGAAGCCCTCAAGGACGCGATATTTGCCACAAAATCGCTGCTATTCCCCATGACATGACCAAATAAGTCAAGCGTTCAGAAATCGTCTTGAAGAGTGTATCGCTAATGATGGCCACCACCTTGAAGACATCATTTTTAAAACACAGTGAAGAAATCTATTTTGTATACCCTTTCTTGTGTCGTAAATAAATTTATTTAGTGTTTTTGTAGAATAAACATTTGAAATGTGGTACTTCTTTTTTTGGTACACCCTGTATAATACTTCTGACAAAATTGAAAACCTCACAGTCTATTTCTTACCAATGATATTTCTTGTGACAAGATGTGTCTTGTTTTATTGCACTATGAACTAAGCTTGATTGAGTTTTTGACTAGATTGATTTGTTGCCCTGTACAGTTTGTAACATCTTTACTTTTACTTGAGTATGGCAAATCAAAGGGTCTTATATTCTATGAATGGCACATGTTCATAATTTCAGGAAATTTTCTTATATTTGTCAAAACCTAAAACATACAAAAACAGTTTGGGGTTGAAACTGAGGAAAAATCTCTGAGTGTAAGATTGTGCCAGAAGGAGAGAAGCTGACAAAAAAAATGTTCTTTTTTGCTTCTTGAATCCAAGAAAAGATATATAACAGAGCAAGGGAAGCATCATAAGTTTGTGGCTGTCTTTGCCACTGTCTGTCACAGGAAGGTAATGCCAACAGAGTCACTCTAATCTCAGCGGCATGGTCTGCACTTGCTGTTTTGCTTGCTGTCAGGCTAGCTGTGGTAGAGGTGCAAAACCACAAGAGAGCTACCTGTTAAGTGGAGTCTGAATAGAAAAAGTCCCACACTGTGCTTGGTGTGCCCTAGAGAAATCTGTTTGAAGAACCTTTACTAAGCCAATTAAATTTAGCTACAAATGCGTTCCTTTTTTTCTGTATCACAGGATGCACGATATATTGCTCAGTCTCCTAAAGATGCAACTATTATTTTGGTTCTGATAATGTGGATTCTTGAAGACCATGTTTTACCTATTCCATAAAAACTGTGTTTGATATACTAAATCAAGATGAGCTTATTGTCTGAATGTTTAGGTGGAAGGTACGCTCTCCTTTTCCCCACATCATTTTTGTATTGCTGTTTTAGCCCTGTATATATAATGTATGCATTTGTAGTAATATTATTACATGTATGTACAATTATTGCAAAATACTGTAAAGTACTTTATATACAGTTGTTACAAAATGAGCAAGTATCACAAAAGGCATAATACAAAATGGCATCTATTAAATTATTTCAAATAAAATAAACAAGTCAGTTAGTTATTGTCATTAAGTAAATAATGAAAAATTTGTTTTCAGAGTGGCACGGTGGTGCAGTGGTAGCGCTGCTGCCTTGCAGTAAGGAGACCAGGGTTTACGTCCCAGGTCCTACCTGCGTGTAGTTTACATATTCTGCCTGTGTCTGTGTGGGTTTACCCTGAGTACTCTGGTTTCCTCCCAGAGTCAGAAGATTTTTAAGTTAGGTTTAATGACGATTCTAAATTGGCCCTAGTGTGTGTTTGGTGTCTGTATGTATGCGTTTGTTTACACTGTGATGGGCTGGTACGCTATTCCTGCTTGCACCCTTTTGTAGCTGGAATAGGCTCCAGCACCTCTCACAACCCTGTTTAGGACAAAGTGGTTTTAAAAATGACTGACTGACAGTTTGTTTTTAATTTAAATTTGCTTTATTTTTTTTAATAAAGTTTAATAAATTTAATAGACCATCTCATATAAAACTATCACTTATTATGGGAAGGAACTAAAAAGAATAATGTATGAATAAACCTCCGTCCATTCATTCATTTTTTAGCCTGCTTATCCTTTGCAGGTAGTGTACATCTAACCTGACAGCACTGAGTGCAAGGCAACCAATCCTGGATGGATTGTCAGGATAAATGTGGTGCCACATATATTATAAATTAACAAGAATGATGTAACTGAAGCAGTGCAACGTACACTTGTGTGTGTGCCTACTATAGCTGGAGAAATTCTGTCTAGGGGTTTAGCTGATAACGAGATATAGAAAGCTTCATTTCAGTCCAGATGATATTGGAGCAGTGGCAAAATATATTTTGTAGTTTTACTACTACTACTAAACATGGCATTCAAACATATACAGCTGTGATTGAATAAATTGATTTTTGATACTACAAGCAGGTGTGTATATCAAATTATTTTTCAATTTAATATTGTGATTAAAGTTTATTCTGTCTCATTTTTTAACACATTTTTAAACCAGGGTTATGTAGTAAAATAGACTCTCTTTACAGTCTGTATTTCTTTTGCACAAAATGTAGGTGATTTTTTTTTTTTATTTTTCTTTCCTCATTTCCATTACCCCAGTCAGAATTGTTAATAAGTGAGAATAAAGGTGCCCTTGGGTTTTTTCTTTTCTTGCACCCAAGTACAATTAAATAAGATAATTATTTATATTTACATTATTTTATTTGGCTGACGCCTTTATTTGAGATACAAATGGTTACATTTATTTTGTTGTTTCAGTGGTAGGACGGGTAGGCGATGTGACATGCTAATAATAACACATTGTCAGAAGCAGGGTTTGAACGTACAATCTCAGGATTTGAAGTCTAGAAGCCTTAACCACTTTGCCACACTACCCTATTCCTCTGCATTGTTTACAGTGGGCATCAAACATTAGAATATTGGAGATCATATAAAATGCTTCTCCAACATATAGGAATGGCATATATATTGTATAACACCTTAATTAACTCTATTTATACTGGCTGCCACTGTCATGCTTTCCTTTGGTGTGATTAAACAAGAATGTTGGTTAGAACAATAAAAGAAAATCTGATGTGGCCAGCACATGGCCTGTGTGAAGTTGTAATTTTAAAAGTAAAGTATTTCAGGGTAATACTTTGTTCTGTACAATGTAGTACAAGAAATATATTTTGCTGTTTGTTCAAAAAGTTATTTAAAATTATTAAAAGAAACTGGAATGATTGGTCTGATGGGATTAAGTATTGTGTGAGAAAGGGAATGGAATGAGGTTGTGTGGGTATGGAGGTGTTCATGGTTGATGGTGATGGTTGGCATGATGGGATTAGGTTTTGGGTATTTAGAAAAAAATGCCTCTAAAGTGATTGTGGTGTTTTAGAGACATTACCACACCTGCATTGCTCCAGGGTCTAGCAGACCCGAACACCAACAATGAGATATAAATGTGTTGAGGTGGGGCTTACAGTATGTACTCAATAAAAAATTGTTTTGTAAAATGTTCTACTAAGAAAATGAGCCAAGGATATTGAAGCTCAGGTTGAAAAAAGAATTTGTTGTATTTTTTTTAAGCATTGAAAATGTGTCCTGAAGTCCATTCAAGGTTTAAGAATTAAGATGCAGTAACAGCATAAATAGTTATATCCTTATTCATCATTATGAAATATAGTCTTTATTGCTTAATATTTTTAATACTTAGCAACATCAACATTCCTCTCAAGACTGGCCTATGTGGCCTTTTGTTTGCTGTACTTTCCATTTGAAATGAACATTGCAGTTAATTAGCAATTACCAACTCACATGATCCCCTTTCTCAGAAATGGAAATTGGAGCAATGTTAAATGCAAAATACATTTATTGAATAGCAACTTATTATGTGGTTAGTAGTGCTCCATTCTCGTTAATGTGTTATCAGTCAGTGTAAATTATAAAGGTTGATTGGCCAGTCAGTAGCCAGTTTTATTAGTAATTTTTGATCACCCATAGTAAAACACACTGGAAAACTGCAGAGACCACATCATAATCTCAGCAAGTAATTCAGCTTGCATTTCAAAGAAACTGATTTATGGCCATAACAGACCAATTCAAAAGACATCACAGATACGATACAATGAGGATGAGATCATTTACAGGATTAAAAAATTCTACACTCTTCTGCTTTTAAAACTTGTGTGTTTTTTGGGCCCATGGAACATCAAATAAACTGCATGCTGTGCTATTGTTATACTGAAGTTTCTTTCTATATGTTATACTAATTTTCATTTGACACTTGAAAATGAGGTGTATCTGTATATCAGCAAGCAGATTCTAACTGGCCAATAATACAAAAAATGTAATGATCAGAATTGCCTATTAAAACGTTTTCCTCTGTATTTAGTCAAAACAGGTACACTTCAATATCCCGTATAACATCGCTAAGTACAGTACTACATATAATACAGTGTCTGCACAACCTATTTCACACAAGATATTGTGGATTTTAGGTGGCATATAACTATATTGTACATATTTTTTATCAGTTACATCATTTATAATGGTTCCAAATTATGTATTTCCATATTAATGATTTTTCTGACTCTGATCAGAAAGTCACAGAATAGAGCATAGAGGAGGACAGTATATCTAATCCTTTGTTTGCCTATTTTATTAAGATAAAGAAATGCTATTTTTCAGTCTAACAACATGTTTTTGTATGGGTGGTCTAAACTAAATAATGAAACAGTCCAGTTAAAGTCGAACAAATGATGAGTAAAATACAATATCTTCACAGTGCTTTTTATTCATTTTAATACATTTTAATACAAAATGTATCTCAAAATGCTTTACAAGATGTCAAAGAGGAAGTTACAAGAAAAGAAAAAAAAATAATGAATACCGTAGATCCCGGAATATAAGCCGAGAATTTCATCCTATTTTTGGCTTGGAGTTTGGGGGTCGGTTTATACAACGAGCATCGTTTCAGATTCAAGATTTCCAGCGCAATGCCAGTTTTGCCGATCAATACGGAAGTAAATAATGACGAAACCACAGAGCCATCTTTCAGATGAAGAAGTAACTTTGCAGTGATTTACCTATATATATAATTCACTAAGACCATGCAAGCAAGACACATAATTGCTAAGGAAGGATGAGAAGGTAAAGAAAGCAATCACAATCGAAACGAAGATGGAAATTGTGTGGAAATATGAGAGTGCTGTTCGTGTGACCGATCTCGCTAATATGTACAGCATGTCGAAATCCACCATCTTGACAATTTTACAAAGAAAAGATTTGCATAAGGAGGCTCCTTCTAAACAATAACCACCTTCCGTTTCATTCTCCTCCTCCTCCCTTCCTGCAGCCCAAAGATGTCAAATTAAATGGTGAGTACAGTATGAAATTGTTGTTTCTAGAATAGCTATGTTGTCTGGGATGTTGTGCATGTGATGAAAAACACTCGAAAGAGATGTCTGGCTCTGTACACCGATGTCTATAAGGTTCTGACGGGTGTACGCCGAACCGATCGTGCACAAACAAGGGAAAAAAAAAAAGTACAAAAACAACAAAAAAGTGCACTGAAAAGGAGAGCCCTGAGCCGCTGCGCGCCACCATGCTCCTAGCTTAATCTAGCCTACTTCTGGTAGGCTAGGCACTTTTTATATCTTTTTGGTTAGTACATTAGAAAAATTATTGGTGTTTTGGTAAATTATGCACATTATACAACCCTTTTTTATTATGAAAAGGTTAAGTAAGTGTTGCAGTGGGAGGTTCGGAACGCATTATGGGTTAGCCTTCACGAATGAATTAAGTTCTTAAGTCAAGGGTCCACTGTATTGCGTATTTAAGTTAGTCAAATTTATAACGAGTCTCCGGAAATCCACCCGCCGATGTACCGTATTTGTGTATATAGTTTCAACACAAAGGCTTCATTTTACCAAACTTCTCCACAATCACTTCGTGGTTTCCATCAAAAATGCCGGCAGTCTCAAATTCTCGCCAATAAACATGATAAATATACCTGAAGAGACACTTTTAAGGAAATTTAGAAAATTTTGCTTGGAGAAGGGGGTCGTCTTAAATACCAGTCATCGGCAAACACATGTAATTTAGTAGGTAGAGAAGGGGATTGGCTAATATACTGAGTCGGTTTGTATTCCGGGATTTACGGCAAGTAACAAAAAATAAATTTATTTTTTTTAAACGTTTTCCAATATTATTATGAATTATGAAACAAATCTAACAATTAACCGAACCTATAGTAAAATAATTTACATTTATCTACAGAGGCACACGAAAAAATGCTGATTGCGTTTAAAGATGTGATTGAATGCTTGTTAGAAAGGTAATGATGATCTTGATGAAAATCTATATATAGACATTAGCTAGTCTTTTAGAACAGTTTTGATTTTAATTTAATGTGATTTTAATACTATATAAACTTACATTTGATCAAGGATGCACACATCTTGGGAAACGTTATAGGGTAAACATTACAAACTGCTGTTTCTTAAAGCAGCAAGAAGACACTAAGTACAAGTTAACAAGGACAAAACAGAACACTAAAGGAGATGAGATAAGACAACACTGTAACTTAATCATTTAGGAAAGACTTTGTCACAGTCATTAGGAAGCTTTGTTCACCTGTTAAATAAAAAATAACTCAACATTAAATTAAAATATTCAATAATGCAGTTTACCCCATAACTGATACACAAACTTTGAAGAAAGAAAAAGAAAAAAAAAAAATCTCCTAAGCATGCTGCTTTTATTCTGGCTTGTAACATTACAGTAGCAGAGAGTAAAAGAATTTTAGGTGCATACTGCACAGGTCTTAACTTCTGGTGTAATGTGAATTACTTGCTGGTGTAACTAATTGATCACTGACAAAGTACAAGTATTTTCTGGGCGCAAGCTAAATAGGCAAAAGTTGGCTTACGGCAGTCACTACAGCTTTTAACATCCAATCCCTTAACCCCAGCCTCCTCACCTGTCTGTGACGCTATAAAAAGCAGTGTGTATATTTTTTAATTTCCTCTTGGGGACAAATAAATTCTGTCTGTCTGTCTATCTGTCTGTCTGTCTGTCATGCAAATTTTATTTATATAGCACATGAATATATAATGGGATGACTGATTAAAAAGATTATCTGTTAAGGCTGTGTTGATTTTCCTTTGCTATATAATTCACTTCTGATTTCTTTGATAATATTACAGATAGTTATATCTGATGAAGTGAAGTGTGGCAAATGTAGTTACTGGATAGTTGTCTAGCACTTTGTCCCACATATTTTCCAGAAATTTAGGGACAGCTATTAAGTGATTTTTAAAGGTATTAGTTGTCTGTAACCAACACATGAAATATGTTTCAGCTGCGTTTACTATAAGCAATTTGGTTATGAAGCAATGATTTGCGGGTCAGCCAGAAGGTGCTGGTATCAGTGTGTGGGAGTCAGAGCGTGTGTTTTGCAGTGCTGATCTGTGCCATGGTTTTAGTATTTAGTGAGAATGATTTAATGGACTGGAGGAAAATTGGTCTTTTTTTCTTTTTGCAACTTTTTTAAAATTGGTCAGTGACTTTTCATATGAAAATAGCCTTATGACTCAAATATATTGATATCTTCAATTGCTTGCATGGCCAGAAGTGGAAGCCTTGTGTGGATTTCTAGGTAAATGTTAGGGGTGTAGGCTCATGTTTGGACCCCTGCCCTATGCAACATCTGTTTGAATGAATTCCAGAAAGGGAAGTTATCTCAGTGTGTTTTGGTGGTTGGTTTCCACTCTAAGGTCGTCAGTTCATTTTCATACATAGACTTACTTGTCTGCTGACTGAAATGCATCCTAGACGTTTTTATTAAAGCCAAAATGTCACTTGCTAGGTTACTGTTCCTGTGCAACATACAGACCTAGAATAAATTAAAGTGCAGCAATGAAAGTTTCCAGACGTTCACTCAGCACAAAAACACTTGCACATCAGGGAGAAATTTGTGCTTTCTTGGGGGCGTGCTGAAAGATTTGTGCCTCGTGGAAATGTGGCCCTAAATTTTAAAATGATGTGCAAAGCAAGCCAGGGCTCTGGCGGGGATTGGACTGATGTACAATCCATGTAATTTATAGGCATTAGCAGTACTCCTGAGACTATGCAGGTTTTGTCGGTTTGAGTAGGTTGTGTGGGGTTTGCAAGGACAAACTGGAGATGCCATCTGTAGCATAATTCAACTTTCTGGCTTAGAGGTAGACTTTGGCTGAACTTTTCCTTTGCCTGAAATAGTTATTATTACTGACCTGAAAACCTCCAGGAGTCCTGGAAATGAAATCCAGATGTAGTTAGTCACTGGAAAATTATATTATGTATTAGAAGAAAGTGCACCAAAACACAGTTTGACATATTTTCCATGTTGAGTGTGGACCTTCCCACTGTCCTAAAAATGGAGATATTGTTTTGGCAGAAGGCCGTGTTTTTATCTCCCTGTTGTTTTTGTTATAACAGGCCTGGCTTGAAGTGTGGCATTGGCTACTGAAAAGGTGACTTAAATGTCTTTTTTCATGGACAGAGTCATATATCATTTGTACATGTCTTGTTAGAAAAAGCACAACATCTGCAATGGTAGAAAAATTTTGTTTTATATTGGATGTCATCTTTTATTGAAAAAAACAAGTTTCACTTCCTTTGGCCAAGAAGCAACCTTTGCCTCCTCATGGTATACCCCCAGGACATGACCTTTAAATTCCATTCTGAGTCTACTACCTTCATAAGGCCATGGAATCACTTTTGTGGTCAGGAATGCTCTATCTAGCTGCACATCATGTAACACACTTTGATGTCTGGTGACTCCACTTACAGGCCTTAAATGGTTCTTGCATAGACCAGAGCTGTAGGATAGCTTCAGGAATGCCTGCTTTATAGATTGTACAACAGACATTTTGCTTGTGGAAAGACCTTTCACCCTGAATGAGCTCTGGAGGTGTTGTTCTTGCCTTCCACACTTCCTCCATTGCTTTTTCCCCTCTGTTGGAGAGTTAAATTATTTTAACAACAACTGGGTTGCCTCCTGTACTGTGTTCTCCTTTACTTGTGCTCACCAAGCACCACCTTCTATCCCATTTTCTGGGGTCCTAAAGAAAGATTCCATACTGGGACATGACGAGTATATCTGGCATGCAGAGGAGCTCTCCATTTGCAAGTGCAGATGTTTAATTCTGTTTCTCATCTGTCAAGGGTATTTCCTTGCCCTGCACTTGTCTGATGCCACTTATTTGTTAGGTGGTCCCTTGCCAATCATGCATACTCCAATATAGTTATATGGTGAAGATGTTAAAGATTTTTTATTTTTTTGTGTTAATTATTTTTCAAAGGATTGGGTTTGCCTTGGCTTTTTAGACTGACATTGTGATCTAGTGGTTAGTCAGATGCCTATTGATACTGGTGAGTTTCCTGACCTACTGTATGATTTGGTACTGTTTACTTGACTTTAAAATTGTACACATTATATTAACACTCCTTCATATGTTGATTTCCTAAACTTTCTTAATCCAATTCAGGTTCTTATAAAGTCAGAACAACGTGTGGGGCACAGGTCTGTGTGGGACATACTTAGTTGCCCAGCTCACACTGGGTCAGTGTCTTTAAGATGTCAGAAGAGGACTAATTACCCAGAAAAACAATCCCACGCAGACCCAAACCACAGAGCCATTGTGGTACCCTGCTTGTTTTATAATAAACTTAAAAATCATTTTGGAATGGGGTGCTGTATTAAGAAAATAAATGAATTGGTTAATACATCATAGGCATAGTTTTTCATTAGGTAAATACTTTTTACTTCGTTTTTTTGTGCCTCTTTTTGGCATGTGAAGATCTGTATCTATTCAAATAGTAAATTTAAATGAGACTCTCAAGAGTTATAGATTGATTCAGCTCTGAAGTTAGAAACTGGAAGTTGTGTTGAAAGGCTAAAATCTTGTGTACTTACCTATATTACTTTCTTTGAGAAATGATATGATATGAAGCAGAAGACATTTAAATTCATCAGCTGCTGCATTCATTTCCTTGTGCTACTGTTCTCGGAATTCACTTAAGAAAGTATACCCCTATTATAAATGTAGTATGAGAGATCTATTTGAATTGAATGTGGGTAGTTTGAATATGACCTTTAACTTAACACAAATTCTTCCTAATGCTTGACCACTAAAACTTTATTGGCTTTTAAACTAATGAGCATTTTAAGTTTACCTTTTTAAACTTGTGCCTATAATTGTAGTATTTAGTAAT
The DNA here is from genome assembly GCA_026402145.1 of Polypterus bichir lapradei. Taxonomy (NCBI): domain Eukaryota; kingdom Metazoa; phylum Chordata; class Cladistia; order Polypteriformes; family Polypteridae; genus Polypterus; species Polypterus bichir. Next base: position 100,629,647 of record JANRMT010062814.1, read on the forward strand.
TAACTGCATCAAGTTACTATCAACCATAGTTGCATGGTAGTTAATCAAGTTAAAGCAGATATTCCCTTCAGTATTAACAAACTGTTGAGGTATAGACTTGTCAGCCTGAGGAATGACAACACCATTTTAGCTCTCTCTGGTCTTGCCCTGGCTAACTATGTGTCTGGATGTCAGTCACCTTGTAGAAGATACTTCTTTTTCAACTTTAATTAGAGTAACAGTTGCATTGCATGGGACACTGGTAGTAAGCAAGCATAAATGGAATTGGAAGTGGGACTGTGCACTGTAATAATGGTGACACATTGTGTGTTGGTGTGTCCATATAGGACCATGCTTTTAACTAGGCTGCCTAGAATAATGAAATCTGTGTTGAGAGTCTGGCCTTTTAAATCAGAGTGAGGGATTTGGGGTAAGGTAAGCATCACTGGCTATGGCAAGCAGTATTAGAAGCAGCCTAATGGTTACTTCTGCATTTATAGTAGAAGAGTGCATTTTCGACAAGATCTCAGCTGGCAGGCAGTTAGCCAAAAGGAAGTGGCAGTGGAAAAGACAGATAGAGAGAGAGTAAGAGTAAAGAGGAGGGATGGTCTTTGATGCATGCTTTGGTGTTGTTGTGAAGTAAGTTGGTGAGTTGCAGTACTAGATAATTAGTAACCATTGTTGCAGCTGATTTCTTTTGTGTTTGTGTTTTATTTGAAACTTTGTATTTACTCTCTTCATTAAAGCATCTGTTGTGTTTTGATATAATAAATCCTGTAATTGTGAGATGATAGTTATTTTTGGTCTAGTCCCGGGTTAGTGTGGTACACAGAGCTTCCCTATTCCATATTGTCGGTACATCAAAATGAAAGACACACAATGTGAAAAGAGAGTCAAAACACTTGTGTATATTCCTTTTTGACTTCTTTCTAATTTTTTAATTGTCATAGCTTCTTTAAATGACTTTAATTTTCTATTAATAGTATTACACTTTTAAGGAATGAATGTAGTTCTTTCAGTCCAATGCTTTGAGCACACCAGCAGGGCAACAAGAGCCAGCTGCTATGCTTCATGCCCTGTATTAAAGCAAATACATTCAGGAGCCTCACTGTCTGGGTTCTTTGAGGATTTGGTGGTCAGGTGAAGTGTTCACTTTGGTTAACATTTCAGATTGAAATAAATGCAGGGATTTTACAATATCTCTTCAAGTGAACAACCTTTCCTTGTTCTTAGAAGCAGGGTTTGTCTCAGCTGACACTGTGTTTCGTCACGTTTGTTGAGGAGAGGGGAGGGTTTCCATTTTCTGTTTGCAGTGCTTCCTGTTCACATGACTTCACTTAATCTGTGAGGTCTCTCTACATCTCCATAGTAGCTGCGGTCAGCTGGAAAAGTTGTGGTTTTCTGTGAAGCTGTGCAGGAGACATTTTTACTGTGGGGCTGGACTTCTTAACGACAGCTGTTTTCAGCTAAATCCTCTAGAATTGTGATTTAGGAAGAGATTGCTTCATCTTTGGCTAAAATGTTTGCAAAATTTAGATATGAAGTTTATTAAGGGAGTATGTCATGAGCAGTGAAGTTCTGTCTCCTTCAGTTTTCAGTTTCAGGAGAGAATCTCATTGAGTTTGCTTGAAGGACATTCAGCTGTTTAATATAATGCTGCTTAAATGCACAGTTGATGGGGAGGTACTGTTAATGTACTTGAGCAGGCCTCACATTAGGAACTATGATGCTGTTTGGTGAGGCAGATTTGGGCAAGAAGCAATCACTTGGCTTTACCTAGTCAGCCATGCTAACACATGCAAGCCTAGTGGAAGCTGGTTCCAGCGCTGCAAGCAGTTGTGTCTTCAGTACTTGTAAAGGTGGGCCTAGTGTGTGGATGAGATGTTCTGTTACTAACAAGATATTTTCTTTGTTCCCTGTCCCTTAATGTTTTTTTTTTGGTGCAGCATTGACTGTGGCTCTTTGTTTTAAAGTAACTAACATGTTTTTAGCAGGGTGTATGCATGTTTTTTTTCTGTCGCTCTTGGCTTATTTGTCATGTTAAGAGCTCAATTAATTATTTTTCAGTTTCTGGACTATATTGTTTTATGATACGTTCCTGTTATATTTGGTTTCTTTAGTTACTGGATTTTGTTCAGGTTTTTATAGTTACAGTGATTATTTTTCTAACAAATTGTAGTTTTTTCTCTCCTCCCCTTTTATCCTGGCTTTGGTACTATATTCCTTTTTTTTGGTTTTGCCTCTTATGTAAGTTATTTTAAAACTGATAACACTTAAATACATGTATAGTAGTTTATTGATACTGGAGGGAAGATACTGTACTCTCCACCAGCATAGTTCAACTTAAAGCATACAAAAGGCATCTTACAAACTTGCATACAAACATAAGGCCCATACATATAGTGTATTCATAGAATGCATTTAATATATAGTGTCCCCAGAAAAACCTTGTCCCTACCAGTGTCAGTGTATCAATTATAACTGAAAAGAATGAAGATCCTTTATTTGGACTGACTGTTACAAGCCAGTGCTATCTAGAAACATTTCTGAAACTTTTATGTTGACTAATGTTATGCAGTCCTGTGAAATTCACTTTTCTTCGCAGTTTTTTCGTAAAAATACCTGTAAAGTAAAACATGAACAAAACTGTGAGACAAAGCAGGAGATGCAAAGGGAGCAGCAGCATGTTGTCATTTATTATCTATCTGTTTTCTGCTTTAATTAAAAGCAACTTTAGGCAGAGAAGGGTATCAGTAGCACGTGATGCTCTGACAAGCGTTAATTGCAGGAGAAGGAGCTTGTGAATGATGAATGCTGTTGAGAGCCATAGTGAGAGAGAGACAAAACCACAAGCCAGACAAGCTGATTCTGCTTTGCTCTGACACCATGTTTCCCATGTTCCAACCAGTTTTTACTGGAGCCTGTCCAACACCCAGGGAAAAACCCTTTTCAGATTTGCACACATGTGGAGCTCTAATACTTAAGCAAAGGGGGACTGCTTAAACTCTTTGTCCTTTATGTAACATGTCTGCACATAGATAATGCAGTGTTGGTTATATTTGGGTGTGCATTAGGGTTGTTCACACACATATATTTTAAGAGTGGGACTAACATTCCAATTTGCACATGCCATTGAAAGTGCCAGTGTCTGGCAAGGATGCCTGTGAGTCTTGGTAGGTGTTATCTGGCAAGACTGTGAATTGTAATACTTAGCCTTGCTGATAGTGAGAATGCTGCCTTTTTCATTACTGTTTCAGGTGTTGGCCCATGTTTTGCTAGCCTGGGGGCCTTAAGTAAGAGTCAGTGGGTTCAGGTGAGCAGAATTCTGCCATTGAAAAAACATTTCACCCAGATGCAGAACTGCATAAACATACCCGACACAAACACCTAATCATGTGCACTGCGGAGTGAAATTTTAGGTGTGGTTGGGGAAAGATTGTACGTGGTTGTTCTTTTTCATTATTATTTAAATACCAGTCTCTTTCTTCTGCACTGTCTGATTATGTTGGTGTTATTTGTCCATGAGAATTTAGAAGTGAAATAAAACAGACTTTTAATTAAATCAGTGAAGTTTCTGTAAACATAAACTATATATTTTAAAGTCCATATAATTTACATATGAGAGTTGTACATGTAGATGTGAGGCAAGAGGAGTTTTTTTTCTTCTTTGTAACTACAGACATTGTTTTTTTCTTTCAAATGTTTGGTTAATCTCTGTACCACACTTAACATCCTTATGAACTATTCAAGTTATGAATATACAGTATATAAATGTTGGACTTTCTCAATTTATTTGAGTTTGCCAAAATGTTTTCGACACAATTTTAATTTTATGTTTTTTGGAATCGGCCAATTCCAGTTATCCAAAATCGAGAGAGGGGCTGTTTCCTTTTATGTCAGCAAGGAAAAATTAGTCAGTCAAAGAGAAGGCTAATGGGTGAGGAGTTAAGATTGGAAACACCAGGCGTTGCCCAGTGTATGGATTGTGCAGTGGAGACTGTATGTGGAAAGCTGCATGGTGTTGGAGTGGTGTCATAAGCCCAAATCCAGTGAGATTTTGTGTGCTTTTGTGGTGCTGTCAGTCACATGGACAACAATATCTTTCTTGACTTTTTATAAGTTTGTCTGGGGGCTATTCTGAGACACATAGGGACATTTGTATATTGAATTATTACAAGAGAAGACATAGGCACAATTTAGCAGTCTTGAATATCTGTACTTCAAGCAGCATTCAACTGTTTAATTTTGGAGTATTTGCCAACACCTTGGACAAATCAGTCTCAGTTTTGTTTAGATTTGATTACTTGAAATACAAGAGGTTGTTATCAAGTTCTCTAATAAAATAAATAAATATAAATAACACATTAACAATTCACTGCCATCCAGTCAAAAAATATTAAAATTTGTGTTTGAAAATAATGGTATTCTAGGTACTTCTCCTCTAGAACTCTTCTTTCTGCTTAGCTCCGAGCTTAAAGTGAGGTGGTTTTCTGCTTGAGCTCTGCCTGTCTCTCCCTTCATCATCAATAGTGGGATGAATCATTCCAAAAATTTGTATTGCGTTGCAGCTAAATCCCTGCAGGGACTTACCATGTGATTAATTCATTTTGGGAAATTTTTGTTTGACGTAGTGTGTTTGTCTGTAAATCTAACATTACACTGTTTATTTTGCCTGAGATTTTCTCCCCTCCACACACTGCATGTCTTTATTAAAGTTTGTCCTAGCCAAATATAGTACATTTCAATGTTGTACAATAGACACCAAGACTCAGTTTTTATTTTTTCATTTAATTTATTTGTCTGCTGCAGTGGTATTTTGAGAATTCCAGTTGTAAAACCTTTTCACTTTTGCTTTTTGTTTGCATTTCCATTAGCATTATCTTCTAACTTCTACAGTTATGAATTGTGGTGCTCTATACATTATATCTCCACAAGTCTTCAGCTGTAGTTTGAGTTCATTTTAAAATACCTCGCTGCATTTCACTGTGCCTTGTTTTATAAACTGAAAAGCTGAAAACTTTTCCTATGAGGGTCATAGCAAGGCCGACCTGAACATAAAGGTTTTCATACCCGGCTGAGTTATTAACTGGAAGAGTATGTAATCAAGTTAACCATCACATTTCTCTGATGCTGGAGCCTGTGCTCAGTAGTTCTTTGTCGATAAATTGAAGAATTTGCACAGTCGACCACTTGCCCTCAGGGCTGTGGTATACAGTTATTATTACGGTAGATTATTTGCTCATGGAATTTATTGAGTCATAAAGTTGGCCTTAAAATCATCCCACTAATATGATCTATGGACCTCAATCCAAGTTACAGAATATCAAGAGAAGGGAGCAGCAGCTCTGAGAACTTGAAGGCCATTGAAGTTATGAATACAAGTATAAGGAACCATATACAGCACAGTATTGTGTCTATGTGCAAAGTGGAACACCCTAAAAGATGCCCACAATCCTAGAGCTGAGACTGCAATGAGATATTTTAAACTCTATGTTCTACCATTGCCTTCTTCTCTGAGCTTGACAATGGTGAATTTTTAAAGCAGCCTGTGCTGTCATTGTAAGCTACTAACAAACAGTCTGCCATGCCTCATTCTCTTGTTGATTTCCTGTTTGCTGTTGTGTGGCCTGCCCTTGCATAATGCTAGTTGCATCAAGGACCCACACTGCTAACGTACAACAATTTCATGTTTGCTAACTCTTGGTGCAGTCAATAAACCACCATTTTCCTCCTTATGTCTTTCCCAAATACTAAAAAAACTGTTTCAAAAAATTTGTTTCATCATTGAGCATTTACCTTCAGCCTAATTTGTCTTTCATCAGTCATAGTGAAAGTGGTCTCCCCACATTTTCTTCCATAAAGTTGTGAGCCATATGACCAATTTCCATTCATTATTAATGTGCGATTCTTGAATGAGTATGTGTTAAAATTTGTATGATGCAAATGTAGAAATTATTTAGATCTTGCCTCCTTGTGTTCCACAGTTACAACATATTTAAATTAGTAATTTTTTTTTTATTTTGCAGGGTTAACGAAACATTTATATTTTCATAGCCATAAAAAACAGAAAAGTACATTTGCACATATTATAGCAAATTAGAATTTGAACACGTTATTGATAGAAATCCACCTGCACACGCTTATCACTTAATTTGAATTCCCTTGATTTTGTAATATTGTATAAACCTGTCTGTGTGAGACCACCCATTTGGTAATAAAAAGCAATAAGACATAAGGGCAACCCCAGGAAAACACAAGTTGGGTGAGGAATACAGAAACATTTCATAAATGGCAGGACATTTCTCCGTAGTAAGTGTGAAGTGACAAGACTTGGAAAACAATGAAAAATGATTTGACAAAATTTAGAAAGACATTTCTTCTTTTTAACATACGGAGCAAATAAGAACATTTTTTTTACATTTTTTTTTTACATTTTTTTTTTTTTACATTTTTTGATTAGTTCCAAAATATTTTGTTTGAATGTCTTCTTCTTAACTAAAATGATTAGAATCACTACTATATGTACTATACGTGAAGTGAATTTGTGCAGCACTCATGTAATTTTATGAACAGCTCCACTTTTACTACCCTAATTTTATTCTATACATGTTTAACAGCCTAACGTTAACTGTGCAGAAAGTAGAAATTGGCCTTCATTATCTGTTGACATCTGCAAAATCCTATAGCCTATGTTTTGTCTTTTGTATGTAGAATTTGAAATGGATGCACATTCTGTCAATTATCAATTTATGAATAATTCTGAATCCTTCCTTAAAATAAACTATTTGTTTGTCAAGAATGTAAACTGTTTGTTGTATGAATGCACCTTAGGCCATTGGGTTATGTAGCAGTTCCATTTCCACTGATGTTTGTATCCATATTTTGTATGCAAGTCAGAAGCTGCACTTAAAATGAAAGATAACGTGTATATTGGCAAAAATGCATAATGCTTTAGTACTTAATATGCAGAAAAACTTTTCAGTCTTGTTAATAAAATGATAGTAAAGCAATATTACTGTACTTTAAAACACAAAAAGCAAACAATGTAAAAATTAACCATGCATGTACAGCATGCCAGCCTTATGCTTAAACAAGTATGTCATAGGGATGAAAAAGACATTATGGTATCACAAAAATCCACCACTAACTGATGATTGATCCCTCAGCAAAATTGACATTCTGTGTTGAGGGAGCACTGTCACCCCCTCCTCTGAGAAGCTACACCTCATGAAACGGCACAGCTGTGAAGCACACTTAAGACACTGGGAATTACAGTCAATTCCTGATCATGCTACTAATTTGCGATTGACACAACTGCATGTACTGCTGGTTATATTCAGCGACATGTGTGCACAAAAGTGCAGAATAACTGAAAGCAGTGAGAAAGTCGATAGTCTGCAGTACTGTACCTCACTGCCAGTGATGGGAGGCTCAGGAAATCAACACATGTAAGAATATCTAAAATGGTATTGCGATATTTCATTTGTGACACCTTCACAACATTTACTAGTGTTCCCTTTGGCTGTGTATTGAAAAAGAAAGTAAGGATTATAGTATTTATAAATAGAAGAATAAATATTTAAATATATTTTGTGAGACTTTCTGGTGAGAGACTGGGTATAGAGATGACAACTTTAGCTTATCCTGTTTCAGTTAATGGCAAAAATAAGCATTTATTTAATTTTTATGTGTATGATTTTAGTAAGGGTAAAGAAATTCAAGGACATTAGGAATTTCCCTATAAGAGTTAAGTGAAGATGTGAGAAATGAAAACTCCACTACGCATATTCCATCATTTCAAAAATGTTTCATTGACTGTATGTCAGGGTTTTTTTTTTTTTTTTTTTTTTTTGCACTATTCATTTCAGGAAATGTGGCACAATTCCCCTGCAGTTTGAAAGGCGGTTAAGGCAAAGAGCAAAAAAACGTTGCATTCAGCAAGCTGTATCCTGTCGGTTGTACTCGCACACAAGAGGAGATGCGCACAGCGATTAGAAAACACGTGCAACACATCAGTATCTCCCAAACTCTAGAGTGGAGGAAAATGAAACTGCAGATGTAGTGATGTTAGGTGAGCAGTGAGGTTTTGAAAAATGAAATTCTCAGCATTTATCTGGTTTCTTGAAAATCACAAAAAAAAGGTTCACATCCTTGATATATACCTTGTACAGTGGTAACTGCATGTACAGAAATTTTTGCAGCATGACCAATCCCTAGTGTGTTGACATTTGCAGCATTTTTGGATCTCCCACTCAAAATGGGACAGTGTTTTGAGGAAACATTTACTTTAACCTTTTTGATATTATATCTACTAGAAACATGGAATTTTTTTCATTAAGAGAAAATGGAATTATGTGTAACAAAACCATGGAAATACAAAAATGCTAACATAAATACAGAAGGAAAGATATGTCTAGTTGTCCACTACTGAGCTGATGCAGATGTAGTACATGTCCTTCATGTCACCAACAGACAGCCCAATGTCACAGTCAGGACAGTAGAAGCATGTTACTTTACATACTTCATATAAAGTTTTTTTCTGCTACTTCCGTGTGGGAAGGTAGAATGTCACTCACTACCTGATACACACGATCACTGACGCCCCTTGTGTTATTGTTGACTACCAAAATGAAAGGCCCAGTTGACTTTCACATTTCCTCTGACACTAACATTTAAAAAATGCTGCATTTGGAACAGTGCTTACCTGACTTATGTCTTTGTTGCTCTTCTGCATCATTACAATCATTTTTCCTTTTTGCCACATACCTACTTGCACCACGGTGTAATTCAGGCCATTAAATTTCCTGGGCATATCACAGCAGTACAGTCTTATAGTGCTGTAAGCATCAGTTTCCTGAAATCCTGAAATTGTGACAATAGAAATTGGTCAGCTATTTGTTTATGCACCACTGTGTATTGTGGTTTAATGCCCTGCCCCACTCATGAATATTGAGGTGTTACCATAGAGTGGTAGAATCCATAGAAAAGTAATTATTATTTTTTTTTTTGTAGCATGATGTTGTTTCATGCATAAAATGACAGCAGAGTAACGTCCCGAGCATTATTTGGGGTTAATGCTCTATATCTTATCAAAATAGCTTAAACTGTGAAAGAATCTGGGTTAACTTATATATATATTATTTATATATGTATATATATGTATATATATATATATATATATAATAAATAATATATCTCTATATATAATCTTCATTTGGATCTTAATCTTTGTTTGTCCGCGAATGAATTAGAAGAAGAAGCACTAGATGGCAGTAGATAGACAGCTAAAACATAGGCATTGCATTAAGAATCTCCTCCAGGCTTATACTACTGAAGACTGTAGTACTCCAGTCACACCTCAAAACACAGACATTCAAACTAAACAAATTGTTGTGCTTTAAATTAAATAAAGAGATCTTCATTTAGATCTTGATCTTTGTTTGTCCGCGAATTCCACACATGCGTAGACCACCTTCCAGTTTAGTACGTTGTTGTTACTCACGGATGTCAACAATGTGCAGGAATAACGAAAGGGGTGGTGGACAGTGTTACGCTGGTTAGCTCCTGAGGCCTGTTTAGAGAATGAGATTGCCGAAGATAAAAGGTACGTGCCTACGTAACATATGAATGAAAGAAAGACAGTGGGTAAAATGAATGACAATGTTACAGCATGTTCCGGAAATTATTATTGTTATGTTGTAGCCGGCGAGTGCTGCACGTCTCACAGTTGTGCCGTGCCTTGCTCACATGTCAGTGAAGTGATCCCTATTTATGATTTAAAGAGCCTGGATACCTATGTGTCCCCCTTTTATAACCATTGCTCCGTGTATATTGCCTTACTCTTTGGATTGCCACAAAGCAACCTGTGAGACTGGAGAAAGGTTGAGAAGACATCGTGAGAGGAAACGACAGCATCGTGAAAACGAGATGGACTGTGAACGGACAGAAGCAGAAATGCTCCTACACCACCACATAATTACGATTCGGACAGTGATTCCAAGTAGGCCGTTCCTGTCGAATTAATATCTAAGGGTTTTCTTTTGTAATTGTGTTTCCCTTATAAAAAATCATAATGCTGTGCCACGAAGGGCCCAGTTCACGACTGGCAGCCGCGTTTAAACAGGGAGCCCTTCACAGACAACTTTAACACGCGCAACGTAGTTGGGTGCACATGGCTAGTATATATATGCCTTGCCTGAGTGACACTCAAAATTAACACCAGGGAGGTTAAGAGGCACACCTCTTAAGTGCAATATTAATGTGATCCATTGAGCCATTTTTTCACCATTCAGCCAGATATGTCTTGACATGTTTGGCGACATCATAAGGTTTAATATGCTATTGCTAGCATCCTAACTCTTAACATGTGCAACAATCTTATTCACTGTGCTTACTTTCATTTCATCAGAAAATACACATCTCTAATGACGAAATGCATGTCAAGTGAAAGATTACAAAATTAGACAAAGTGGGCTTACTGTGAATATATTACTGATTCTTTTAGAAGTCAGTGTGGAAAGTCTCTATACGTTTTCTTGCCGTTTGTAAAGACTTTTACCTCTTGACTTTTTCCAAGTTGGATATTGTTTGAGGATGTGATTGCAACCTATGCTATCATGCATCTAACAGTGTATAAGGTGTTGTCATCAATTTGTCATAAAGGTGGCATTGTCACAAGGCAAGTGAACACTGGAAGAAAAATGTACTAGGGGCTGGGCAGTTATGAATAGTGAGAGCTTGGCTGGCTTTATAAATATTGTTTGGCTTGTGGTAGCCCATGTTTTCTTGAGGTGATAGTGAGCAAAGAGTTTTATCCATTCAACTATATTGTGAACTGGTTCATTTCAATATGCAGTAATGGTGAGTGGAAATTTATCCTGGAAGCATTGAATACTGATGTGCACACACACACATTCACGTGCCAGTCAACCTAACCTCCACATGATTGTGATGTTGTGGGAAATGTGCTTACTTTACATAGATGGTACTGATCATTTTACCTTTTTTAAAATCTTATGTAATGCAGTTTTAATTTGTGATTAAAATATATAACTTTGTAGTCATACATATGTTTATTCCTCCCCTAAGTTCTTGATAAACCTTATACTTTGTCTAGTGTGTAACCACTGAAAGTTATTTGCCCTCTCTCTTGGTAATATTTGTTTTCCCTGCATGCTCATGTTAACATTTTGAGCTATGGCTGTTCACTCTGGAGGTGAGATAGGGTTTAAATGCTTGCTATTTCGCCATATATCACTCTCCTTCACAGTTGGCTGCCTTATGCCCAGTCATAGACTTGCCCCAAGCAAGCGTCAGTGTTTCACTGTTTTGTGTTTGCCAATAGTCAGATACAGTTTTGTCAAATAGTGGTTATTTGAGCTGAAGCACATTTGGAATTTAACGTGATAAAAATGTAAATTTCTGCTCGTGCTTAGTTCTTTAGCATTATGGTACCTTGTAACATCTTTAAGAGATGGACTTTGTGTTTAGAGTAAAAATAAAGTCCATTTCACACATTGCCTCTGAATGAATTGTTTCAGTCCCCTATGCTTATGTGGGTAAATCCTGGGCTCCATTCATTTTGAAGAATGAACTCGTTCCATAGTTGTCTTTTGGTTCATTACCAAAAGACACAGTTCAGGTACAAGGACAAAGTGGGGGTTTATATTTTTCCACTTTTAGCCTTTTTCGATTTGCTTTATAAATTGCTCAGATGGGAGAGTCTGTCACGGTGCTGCTTGCAGAAAAAATGAGGAAATCCTGGCTGGCAGATAAGCCTTTGAGTCCATTCAGGCTGTACATGTGTGCCGGCATTGTAGCTTCAGCACTCTCTCCATGTGTTGTAAAGGTTTATTACGTTTATCTGATTGCGCTCACCGCAAGACTAATCCATCTACGTGGCCCAGTACAGTGCGCTCTTTCTTCCTATGCGGGGGTGGAAGAAGGAGGACTCCAGATAAGGCTCCCCTTTATTGCAGCTCTTCTCGGGCAGTAGTCTGGAAGAAACGTTTTCCTCTGGTGGATAGTTGGGGAATGCTTTACTGCACTAATCTGAGCCTCTACATCACTTGGATAATTACCCTGCTGAGCAGACACTTTCAATGAGCGACAGACCTTTGAAATGAAAATTCGGCACAGCTCCACTGCAACATTTCATAATACATCCCCATCTCTCCTTTCGTAAGCTGAGTGAAATTAGCTCTAGCGTACATCTTCCGGAGACACGGCTGCTCAGACTAACGGCTGTCAGACTGTAGCCAGCAGCTGCTTTTGAGTGGTTAACTAGCTTTGTGTGTGCATGTGTTGGAAAAAAAAGTGTGCACACACAAATGTGCCAGAAATCTCCCCCTTGGAATTTATTTCTTTATTAATTTATCATCTTCACTCTGATATTGATAACGTGCATTCTTGATAACATCACTTAATAATAAAAAAAATTAAAATAACAGCTGCTCTACACATTCATTAAGTGCTGTATTGTGCTTGTAAAGTTGCACCCCCCACCCCACCCCCATCATCACTTTTGAAGACGCTTAATTGGAAAGGAATGGAGTTACAAAATGGATTCTGACTGGAAGCAGTCCACTTGGCCCACTGTTTTATGAGCAGCTGTAAAACAACCAATTGGGCCCGTCTGCCCATTTTTTTGCCTTCTGTCTTGGGGGTTATTACAGACGTGGCAACTGCAATGGTTTTGGAGGGCGTGTTCTGGGCCAAAGTTTGTGATTTCTTGGGGTGAGTGCATAATAAACAGTTTCCACAGAAAAATAAACAGTCTGAAAGCACAGTTTGAGACAGATTTTAAAGCAGCCCTTACTACCGTAGTTTTCCAGTCCCTGCAAATGCTAACCAAGGAATTTAGGTCTGTGTAGTGGTAGGGCAAATCTATAAGTAGTTTAGGGCTTATCGAGTTTTATTATTCTGTAGTTCTGCTGTCATCAAGCATGCTATTGCATTTAGGAATGTTTCTGGGTGTTTGCAGTTGCTGGCTGTTTATTGAAGTCCATTTATCCTTTTTGTGTGTCCTGTTTCTTTAAGTCGAATTCACTGGTGACAATTAAAAGGCAGGAGATATACTGGATTGGGTACACATAGCCTCTGAGCTAATTTGATTTCATCACCCAGCTTACTATCTCTTGACTTTTGTGATAAAACTCACAAGAGAACACTTGGGTAACATGCTAAAATCTGCTTAAGAAGGCTGTTGATTTTTTTTTTTATTTGAATTTTTACTTGCATTCTTACTTGTGTATTTCATTGTTATGAATGCGATGCATGATTCCCTTTGTTTAAATTATTATAAAATGTATTAACTTGCGGGCTGTGGGCTGCATACTATAGAACATAGACTAATAATGTCTATTAAGCCACTAAAAATAAGACCTTTATATTATTTTTTAATGTACCCTTTTAAGACAGGGTGATTTAATTTTGAAGCTTTAATGATCTCAACAAAGCATGTGTGTTTTTGTTATTTGAGTTTTACATGAATATCTAGTTTGGTGTCACTAATTCCTTTTAACACAGGGTGATTAATTTTGAAGCTTTAATGATCTCAACAAAGCATGTGTGTTTTTGTTATTTGAGTTTTACATGAATATCTAGTTTGGTGTCACTAATTATTCCTTGTTGTATTAAATCACCTGTTCCAACTCTGCTTTTTGATATTATCTGAAATATGACTGCAGATGCCTGGCATATTGTGAGAGAAATATTAGATGTTCAAACATTTTGGGTTCCCAGAAATGTATGCTAATGCTAACAAACTCATTGCATGTCTGTTAGGCCACTGTGATACTGATTCTGCCTGACACAGATTCTCAAGTCATTGAAGCTGTGTAATTTCTGCTAGCATGCCATGATATAATGTTCATGAACCCCATTACAGATGAGAAGCGCTCCATTATGGGTGGGTTTAGGCACAAAGCTACCTTTTCCTACAGTATACAGTAACTGTGTGAACACATGCTTATGAAAAAAAGATGTAACTTTTACACTACTTTCTTGGACCATATTATTTTTACCATTTGTAGATGCATGAATTCTATTCCTACAAGTATAAAATTTCTTTATGAGTCTGTTTAACATAAAACAAGGGCATTATTCACAAAGCAAAAACAAACAAAAAATGCAGATATAAAGTATGCCTTTTTGTCTAATTTGTTTGCACTTTTTTAAAACTTACAAGCAAGTTTCAGATCTCATTTTGTCCATAATGTTCACATTATTCACAGTAAGGGAAATACCTGGATTGGCATGAAAACTGTACAAGATATTTTGTCAATCAATCTAAAAATAAAATCTATCAAATTTTGTTAACCCATTTATTTTGTAAGGATGATTTTAGAAAATCAATAAATAATTAATGACTTGTGTCATTTTAAGATCATGAATAAAAAGAAGAATCTCCTGCACTTAGTATCTTTCAAAAGCATTATCTTTGTGCTTACTGTTAGGCAATCTGTGCGTTATGAAACGTGCTTGCCCTTTTCATCACAAAATGTTGATAGTATAATACCAGCCTCTCCACCATAGTGATGTGCTGATTCATCTTATGAAGTACTGCTTGTGTGTTCTGCCCACTAGATATTGTGTTGTGTTTTAAGAGGCCTGTCTACTGAATGTTAGTGTGTTTTTAAAATGGCTTGTGTGTTTTAAATCGATTTTGCCATAAATTGATTTTACTGGTTAAACTAGACTTGAACTTCTCATGTACTGTACTATACTAAAGTAGATTAGAAGAAATTGATACTTGGAAAGCTGTAGCTTCAAATAAGCTGCACTTTGCAGTAATTTTTGTCTTGATTGTGAAAACCTGGTTAATAAAAATCTTAAATTCATTAATACATTCTCCCTGTGTATTGAGATTCTGCTTGGCCTTTATAGAATTATTGGTTGCTTTAGATAATAAAGCTACTTAAAGCTGATGTAAGGGACTGGACAAAAGTTATTATGAAGGCATGGTGTTCTGCAGTTGTTACAGGTTTGTATTATCCATTGTTTCTCTGCTTCTTCCTATAAGGCTTTATGAAGTACTGAATTAGTATTAAACTGATATGGTCACCTGTAGAAATTAACACATTTTTTTAATACACTGTGTATGTGATCCCATGCATTAAACTGTTTCAATCTGGATTAGTAGCCTTTTGTGATGTAGAGCTGGCATCTTGTCTGGTGTCTCTTGTATGATTTATTAGCCTGTGCTGAATGGGTAGACATTTGTGGAGAGTTGGAGTACTAATGGGATATGTCCTTCTTCAGCCATTTAATGATGAGAAATAGCTATCAGAATTTTTTGTACATAGTTTGAAACTCAATACCAAGGTTATCCCATTATAACATTCACATGTGGTGTGGGAATTTCATGTTCTGAAAAGTGTTGTTTTAGTGGCCAGCTCATTGTACTGAATGCAGAAGGCTAGCGCAATAATTTGAAATCTTCAAGGTCTTGTGTGCATAGAGCAGAACAGGTAAAACCCTATATCTCTTCATTATTCAACAGCACATAACAGGTGTACTGTATTTCTTCTTGATGTATGCAACATGTGAAATATACAATGGGGCCTCCAAAGACAACGTGCAGAGTAAACAGAATGGCAAATCTTCTAGTAAATATTTAGGAAGTCTACTACAGAGTGCCCAAATTTGTAAGTGGCTGCCCCTTAAAGTAAACATGTAATTGAGAATATATGATCAGGAATCCAATTTTTGGAGTAAATTACTTAGTAAAATGATTCTAAACAGTATTTTATTTGCAGAACAATTAGGAATGTGTCACATCAAACATGTTATCTAATTATAGCCTTTCTTTGCAAAATTACCATTCTTGGTATCCTGCTAAATAACTAAATATAAAATTAAACCATTTAACAGTTGCAGAAGCATGTGTTGCTTCTAATTATTTTATATTGTATGTTAGTCTTTTCAGTTTTCCTGTGTCAAATCAGAAAAGTAATTTATTTCTAATGTTGATGCCAAACTGGTGACGTTAGTAGGGGCTACCACATTCATATCTACAGAACAGGCCAAAAGTTTGGACACACCTCCTCATTCAATGTGTTTTCTTTATTTTCATGACCATTTACATTGGTAGATTCTCACTGAAGGCATCAAAACTATGAATGAACACATGTGGAGTTATGTGCTTAACAAAAAAAGGTGAAATAACTGAAAACATGTTTTATATTCTAGTTTCTTCAAAATAACCACCCTTTGCTCTGATTACTGCTTTGCACACTCTTGGCATTCTCTCGATGAGCTTCAACAGGTAGTCACCTGAAATGGTTTTCCAACAGTCTTGAAGGAGTTCCCAGAGGTGTTTAGCACTTGTTGGCCCCTTTGCCTTCACTCTGCGGTCCTTCACTAATTTGTAGAAACTAGAATATAAAACATGTTTTCAGTTATTTCACCTTTTTTTGTTAAGTACATAACTCCAGATGTGTTCATTCATAGTTTTGATGCCTTCAATGAGAATCTACCAATGTAAATGGTCATGAAAATAAAGAAAACACATTGAATGAGGAGGTGTGTCCAAACTTTTGGCCTGTACTGTACTGTATTTTCAGGTATATTCTAATGAGTATTACATTAGTAGCACGTCTAGTACTAGGAGCCTTTATAACATTTGGGATCTTTGAGCACATTTTAGTACCTTTGATCTAAAATACTTGTGATTGACTACATATACCCATGCTTTGTGCTTTTGTTCATAGCACTTCTACAGTGTGTCAACATTTGGCATCATTAAGGAGGACAAGTCAAATCTTAAGCTAGAGGATCAGAATGTACTCTAAGGCCTGGATAGATTAGGGTTGGTGTGGAATGAAGCAGGTGCTGCCACCTCACTTCTTGTGGACACATACTGAGCCCGTACTGTGGATTTCTCATTTAGGATTAAAATGTTTTGCTTGTGTTATATTTATCAGGGTCTGGTACACTGCATATTTTTTTTCCTAAGTCGTTATTAGAGAAGTTACTTAACCATACTCTTTCTAACTAAAACACATCTTGACGTACCTGTGAGTGCTCTTATACTGTACCTGCACCTGTCAAAGTTTCATGCGAGGACCCACATTCAATTGAATGTCATTATATCACATGGCTCACATTGTGAGAGCATAAAAGCTGTTTCAGCTGCTGTCTTGTTCATGGTATAAGCCCACTACTCTTCAGCCATTTACGGCTCCTTTACTACATAAGCAGAATGATAGCTGTTCAATTTTGGGTATTTTAGGCACAATAATGCCAAAAAACCCTTAGTGCCTAATAGCTTAAGAAATGTTGCCAGTACTGTAAGTAAAACTTGAAATAGCACTGATCAGTTAACTAACAAAGGGAGAATGTGCAGCAGACAACATCGGGGTACGGTAATTGAACCCATAACCCTTAACTGCAAAACTGAATACCATAACACTTAGGAGTTGTACCATAGACTAAGAGTTCCTGCAGTATGGCCAAAAATTTGTATAGATACATCACTATATAGTACAAATGGTCATGATTACAGTATATCATGGTATAATCTACGTGCATATGGTTTTCAGGCACTATCCAGTTTAGGTGCTTCAGTTTGCTGAAGTTTATGGATTGACAGTAGGTACTTCTAGTTTGATGTTTCTTTTTATTAGGACCTTTTTAATCAACTAAATTAATAGTAGTAGTAGTAATAATAATAATAAAAATAATGTAAATTTTAATAACTTAGTGCCCTTCCCATGCTCAAAGTGCTTCTCAGAATTTCAAAATGAACTGCGGGGAAAAAGCAGAAAAAAGATCAAATACACAGCACTGGTTATGAAATATTATTATTAGCGTAAAACACTAAATAAAGATAAATACAAGAAACACAAAGCTTTGACCTACAACAGACAATAAGGCACGATCACCTACATTAATAGAAATATTACAAAAAACCCTTGAACAAATAACATAATTTGTGATACAAGTGTAAATCATTCTGAGCAACTGGACAGAGAAGTGAACCGAAAAAAAGGGTCATAATGTTATGTTAAATAAATGCTGCCATGAACAAGTGAGTTTTAAGTTGTTTTTTTTAATGGAATGAATTGAATTTGCTGATCTAATTAGATTAATTCAAAATATCTGTACTATACAAAATAAAAGAATAGGAACTGGTTAAGAAGTAAATAATATTTTGCAAATGCCATTATAAAGACACAGAATCTTTGAAAATGTACAGCAGAAATAAACAAGATTGACAGTAACATTTTTTCAAAGAGCTATTCTCCCCAATTCCATTGGTTTCCCATTAAACAAAAACAAGCAAGCCTAACTAGACTTTAATATTGACTTTAGAAACATCTTTATGAACATGAAGAAAATTTATATTAAGGCAGACTAAAACATTTTTAGATCTCCAGTGACTGAATACTGCTTCAGCAGATGCCATCAAACCAAGCCCTGCTTTACAGCCTAGTAAAGAAAGCTTTCATACTAGTCACATGACTCATTTTCAAAATCCTCCTTTTACAGAAACTGACTTTGGTGAAGAATTTTTTAAAAAGAGATAATAATGAAGAAACCCCATTTGTATGAGACAGAACTTCTCCCATTTCTTTTCTACCTTTAAAATTGTGTAGCATTTCAGCATACATGGATATGGATCAAAAGATGTAGAAATAATGCATAATTATGACTACTTATAAATTGTTTAATAATTATGAACTGTTTTCTCCTGTCTGTGCTGCTATATTTTGCTTTCTAGGTGGCCTAAGCATTTGCTTATTTCGTTTAATGGTTAATCCAGGGCTGCTTTATCATCAGTGTTTAAAGTGGAAGAAATGACCAGTTTTTTCTGGGCTTCTTCTCGTCTTCTTCAGGATCTTGGGAGTGGGAAATTGTCCTTTTCAGAGCCCAAAAGCATGTTTAAATCCAAAAGTTCAAAATCCAAAAATGACAAACAAAACAGGTGTGATATAGTATGAATGAACAATTATTGGCATCTATACGTCATTGGAGTGCTACGAACATAATCAATTAAATGGTAATGGGTCTTTCACGGTATGTGGCTTGATGTAGGTGAGACCTTTGATAAAAGCAGTCACTCATCCGTGACTTGGAATATACATGTGCAAATCACATATTTTACTAATGAAAGAATACATTTTTGGGTATATAAAAATACATTTATTGCTTTTGATTGACTTGTGAGTTATTGCAACAACTCTGAAATATGGTGGTGTCCACCAAAGGGACACCTTGTAACTAAGCGGCTACCTACACTTCTGATTACTCACAGTCTTCTCACTTTTGGAGCCTGGCCTGCGGCTGTTCAACACATGGGCGCATGATATCCTTGCCAAGCAGACATCTCTTTTTTTTACAATGTGCTGAGTCTGCCATCACTGAAAAATATTGCCCTGTATTCTTAAGCCTTAATCATTTGCGCTGATATATTTTGTACACCAATCACAATTATTTTTGTCCAACGTCCTTTTACTTGAGCCTGCCAGAAGCATCTGCCATCAATCCTCAGCTTGATTCACTACAAGTACAGTGTCTCAATGGTTTCCTTCCATTGTGCCACCAGCCGGTTTTATGAGTGGATGCACTGTCTCAAGTTCCATATGGTGCATTTGGTACACCGTGCAGATACTTGTTTATGTATGACAACGATGAGATGTTCTTCTTGCAATGACTTGAAATGTGATACATGTATAAATGCTGCAGTGGATGAAAGTGACCAGTGATGAATGAGCACTGGAGAAGTGGATAAGGTTTATTTTCAGATAGTTCTAGACTGTGTCATACTATTCAGTTATATGCTAGTAGATTACATTGAAAACATGTACAGTTTAAAATGATTGCAATATTTTATATCACAACCTCACAGCATGCATATAAATAGCCATTTTAACACTGGTGCATAAAGTACACCGCGAGTACTTGGAAGATGAAAAATGTTGAGAGTAGTTAAGGGTTAAAATACATTTGACAGCATTTGGCCTTTAATTTGAAATTGTCTGTGTGATGCTTCAAATAGGCAAATACATTCAGATCAGCCGATCAGGTTACTTTTAAAATCAATCCAGTAGAAACACCTATGGTGCACCTGCATGGAAAACATTGTATTTTAGGAAGGAAACACTGCTGTAGATAAAAGAGAAGACTAATTAAATTCCTGAGGTCTCCATTGTGGGATTAATTGGGTGTAATGCACACCTTTTACCTTGAAAACTACTAGAAACAAAACATTTGACATAGCATTGGTAATAGTGCATAGTTAAAAATTGACAATAGGGGAAAAATAATAATACTGTAATTCTTTGCATTTATATAGCACTTTTCTCACTACTCAAAGTGCTCAGCAATTGCAGGTTAAGGGCCTTGCTCAAGGGCCCAACAGAACAGAGTCCCCTTTGGCATTTACGGGATTCGAACCGGCAACCTTCCGATTGCCAGTGCAGATACCTAGCCTCAGAGCCACCACTTCTGCTGCCTACCAATTCAAAGACTACAAAGTCTTTGTATTAAAAATTTAAAAGAAAATTGAAAGCCTTTTTTAACCAGTGGTAAGTTGAATGTATCAGATCACAGTGATCACCTAACTCAAGACAGAATTTAGGGTGGCATTGATGTGGGTTGTGGACACTGTGTTGAGATAAGGAAATGCATGTCAGGAATGAAGTGCTGATGAAGGTGCTGTTTTACAAGTCAGTGCTTGGCTTATCTGTAGTCAGTAAACAATAAGAACAAGAAGTGTTGAGTCTTAGAAACTGATGCAAGTGACAGTTTTCCCAAACTGTATTCTGCATGTGATCTCTAGTTTTTCACAGAGCAGTAGCTTTAGCCTCCTGGAGTCTTGAGACAACCAGTATACTTCGTGGGCGTTACATATAACTATAGTAACAAACAGTGATTGTCTTGATCTTGGTATGAGTAGGAATTGTTTGTTTTACTTTTTTTTTTTTTTTTAAATCAACTACACTTAATTTCAAGACGTACAGTGTGGATACAGTACAGATGTGTGACTATCTGAGGAAGTGACGTTCAGAATTTGTGGGGGATGTGATGGTAGTGGCTTAGGCGAAGCTATGATAACAGGAGCTGAGTGGGAGAACAATAAACCAACTGTGGTTGTGACACAGTTTCTGTGCTAAAAGAGCACACAGTTCAGTGCTTGGAGTCAGCCGCCCCCCAACAGAAGCCATCTGTGTTGTTTATCAGAAGAGCGTTTTTTACATTTACTACATGCTTCCCTTATTCCACAGAAATGTTTTTGTATGAAGAAAGTTTAATGATTTTTATTTATTTATTTTTTTGTAAACATGAACCAAGTACCTTGTAGGCAGATAGTGCTTATTTTTTCGGGTTAAGAAATGGTACCTTCCTTCCTTCCTCACTTCCCCGCCTCTTGCTGCTGAATGCTTCTCAAGACCAGCACCTTTATGAAATTTCAATAATCTGTAAGACATGCACTTGCACTGCAGTTGGAAAGAGGTGTTTTTTGGACATTTGTGTACCATATAAACATGTTATCATTCTTTTTCACCATTTATTCTGTCAGAGCAGGATAAATACAAGCAGTCATCATTTCATTCAGTATTGTTCATATGTTACCACCATTTTATATTGTGTTACAAACAGTATTCAAAACTTTGCAAAAGTTTTCAAAATTTCTTGGAATATAGATGATACCTGCACACCTTGTTCTAGTTTGTATTTATATTTTTGGCAAAATGTATCCCATCTGGTCCAGAGTCTTGGTTTCTAATCTGTCCATACAGTGCCTGTGTGGACTTGCTGCATTCTCTTTGTACTTATTACTTATCTGCTTTCTACATTCAGATGATGTCAAAGTTGGCAGTTCTAAGCTGGCCCTGTAAGAGTGAGTTTGAGTGCTTGCAAGTGTCTCCAAAACAATGATGGCCAGTCCAGGATTAGTTTCTTCCTTGTGTCCAGTGTTGCAGAGAGAGACTCTAGTGCCCATAACAATAGATTAAGCAGATTTTATACTGGATGGATGTTCATGCTGAAGGAAAAAAATAGAGTTTTAAGGACAAATGTGCTTATCCTTATATATAATTTGATACTATCTGTATGTATGGTGTTTGTGTCAATACCCCATATGTATGGTGTTCGCGTCAATACCTCAACTCAGTACAAGTTAGAACCATGCAATGGGACTCTGCCTCTGTAGTTAGAACATAACGTCGCGGACGCAGTATTGCATGATTGGCTAAGATTGTTTGAATGCTTCAGTGACGCTGCTGGACAACCGAGTATAGTAAGTTGTTGTTGGTTCGAGCAGATAATAGTATGTTCGGTTGGTTTTTGGAATGTTGGTTAGGTGGGGCGTACTTTCCAGGACTAACATCGTCAACTGACTTAAACCCTTCGACAGCTCCGGAGCCGTACTTAATTTAGAATGTATCGCCATTTGCTTGGTATGTCGAAATCTATCTTTGGGCAGTTCGGTTTTGGCATCCGTCCTTCTGACAACTATTGGCAAACTGAGTAATGACGGCTGGGTATTAACAACAGTCATTGTTTAAATTTTAGCTGATCTCAGATCTAAAATGACCATGCCAACATAATTATTACTCTGACTCTGATTAGACTCGTAAAATACGGTTTGTTTTGAAAATTTGTTTGCCGGAAAAAATCAAATTTAATCATTATCTCTTCCTATAGACAATTTTGTTCATGTATACTTATTAAAAAATCAAACAAAAGTATCTGAAGAGGACATAACATTCCAAAGGGAATGAAACTAAACAAAAATAAGGCAATACTATGTTAAATGAATGTATGAGAGTGTTTTCCAGGAAGGTACTCCTGATTTTATAAAATTTGCACACCTATATGCTGTGTGAAAGAACAGGTAAGAAGAAACCATGTTCCCAACCTCATTGTGTATTAGTCTTTCTGGTAGCTTGCTTTATAATCTGAAAGAAAAGGTGGTGGAGTGCTTTTGGCAAAATGCTCTTCATCAAAACAATATAAAGCAATCTTTTACTAAGGTATATCAAAACACTAGTGACTTTAGTAAAATCAACATAATTGCCCAAGCAGGCAAATGAGAATTATTTCCGGCTGAAGAATCTTCTGTCTTAACTGTTAAGAGCTGTTAAAAAATATATTTTCTGTCCATGTATTATATAGAGTATCATAAAAGAAGGAGATTTATATAATTTAGTTTCTGTCCTTTTCAGAATTATAGTATTTCTAAACCTGTTTAATCTAATTTAAGGTAATGGAGTCCTGGACCTTAACCCAACAGCAATGGGTGCAAAGCAGTAACCTGTGTTTAATACGTTCAGTTATTTTCCATACCAACTTTGTGCATTTCTGGGTTTAAGGGGACCAATGCCTGACCCCAGCAGTGTTGGGAGGGGGGTTGGACCTCCACATCCTGACCACATCTAGAATTTCATTACTTAACAACATTAAAAGGCCAGGACAGTGTTAAGCACTGCAGCCACAGTGCTCTGGAGAAAAGTTTGGAATCTTTGCCTTCTCGCAGTCTGGATGAAAATTGCATGTTGTTGTTGTGTATGACTGTGTATTAATTCTTCTGGGTAGTTAGTGTGTGTGTGTGAGTGTTTTTTTCCGTCATTCCAAATGTCAGCATATATATTGTGACAGAATTAGGGTTCGCTCGCACCCTTGTACCCTCAGACTA
>JANRMT010062814.1:100653279-100699319 GCA_026402145.1 Polypterus bichir lapradei
GCGGCTTGGGGGTATTGGCCGGGGTACATAGCCGGCCATATCTTACAATATATAATTGACAACTTTACTCTGGCCTTCTATGAATATAACTTTGTACATGTGGGTGTTGCATGCTGTAGAGTACTTGACCCGATCCAGTGTTGGTTTCTGCCTTGTCTCTGATACTATCAAGATAGTTAATGGACAGCATAACACTAAAGTAGATTAAATGGATGTAATAAGGAAATGGATGGAAAAATATTTAAAGCAAAGTCTTGGTTATAATAATAGGTTGCCTGGTGGTTTAGTGGTAGTGCTGCTTCCTTGCAACAAGGAGACTGGAGTTTGCGTCCCGGGTGCTCACTGCATGCAGTTTGCATGTTCTTACCATGTCCATCTGGATTTCTTTCCTCCGGTTTCTTAAGTTTTCTCCTGAAGTCCAAAGACATGCAGGTTAGGTAGATTAGAGAAGCTGAATTGACCCCTGATGTGTGTGTTTATGTGCATGTGTGTTAACCCTATGATTGGAGGGTTCTCTGTCCAGAGGTTGTTCCTGACTTGTGCCTGATGCTTGCTGGATAGTCTCTACCTTCCCTGTTAACCTGTTCTGGATAAGCAAGTTTAAAAATTGCATGGATAGATGTGATAACTTTTGAAGGGTACAGTATGTAATAAGCAAAGGATATTTGGGGTTCTAACTAAGAGGCAGTACATAATTTCATAAATTGGAATTACTAATTTTAGTTTGAGTTGGTTTGCTGAAAAAGTCTGAGCATATACTTTTTATTAAGAGTTAATTGGTTTAGTACTTTATTTTCTTGTTGCGCTCAACCCGCTAAAAAAAATCATGTATGGTATTCCGTACCCAGGATCGTCTTCTTTTGGCTGCTCCAGTTAGGGTTTGTCACATTGGATCATATTTTTTCCATGTCTTCCTGTCGTCTGTATTTTGCTCTGTTACACTCATAACCTGCATGACCCCACTCACCACATCCATAAACCTTCTCTTAGGCCTTCCTCTTTTCCCCTTGCCTGTCAGCTCTATCCTTAGCATCTTTTTCCCTGATATACTCAGCATCTCTCCTCTTCACATGTGCAAACCAATGCAGTCTCGCCTCTCTTGACTTTGTCTCCAAACTGTCCAACCCTTTAATGTACTCATTTCTAGTCCCGTCCATCCTCATCACACCCAGTGCAAATCTTAACATCTTTAACTCTGCCACCTCCAGCTCGGTCTCCTGTATTTTGGTCAGTGCCACCTTCACCAACCCATATAACATAGCTGGTCTCACTACTGTCCTGTAGATCTTCCCTTTCACTCTTGCTGATACGCGTCTGTCACAAGTCACTCCTAACACTCTTCTCCACTAACTCCACCCTGCCTGCACTCTCTTTTTCACCTCTCTTCCACAATCTCCATTACTCTGTACTGTTCAGTACTCAGGATAAAAAAAAAAAAAAATTCCCGCCAGGTATTTTAACTATTTGTTAAAGTGGTGGTGACAAAAATATCTCTGACTGGCACACTGGCACACATATTGTATATAATTCTCAAATGTTGTGATACAGTGAAAGCTTGTTTATTGTTATCGCCTGTTAACATTACCCATTGTCTATTGCAATCAAAACAAACAAAAAAAATTCTCCTTCCTTTTAAATGTTATCAATATTTCTGCCCACTGTTACCAAAAACTACCATCAAGGTACATTCATTTTTCAAAATCTGAAGACATTAGGACAAGACATGAGAAGTGAAATGATTTTTGCTCATACCTGCAAATATTCTTTGGAGACCAGAAAAAACATTTTGTCTTCAACTCCCTAACCTTTTTGTCACTAATTCACATAGGAATATGAAGTTATTTCAAGTATGAATTTCACACGTGATTATATGAACCTGTAGTATGAAGCAAATCTTGTTAATCTGTTGGTAATTTTGCTCAACAGGTAGAATATTTTAAACTCCTCAGAAGTTTTCTTCTGTATACATCATCTTGTTCAGTGTTACCCACTGATGTCCAAAAGAGGTCTGTCAGATTCCATCATGTTCGAGATCTATTGCAAACAGTGAAAAAATACATTCACATCTGATAGATGCGTTTGTAATATTCCACCATGTTTTTTGAGGTTTTTATTTATTTTTTGTCTTTCCTGAGGAACGTGGAATCCTGGGTTTCAGTATCAGATGCTACTTTTGAGTATTGGAAATATAATCGATTCTGCTAAGTACCAGGTAGCATCCAGTACAATACTGTCAGTAGTATTTGCCTGTATTGTAGCAATCCCAGTCTTCTTGGCAGCACTTTTTCCATTGTTTATATTAAAGGGGGTGGGGGTGGTAGCAAAGTGTATAATTCTCATCAGCTATGTAATCACAAAGGGTTGTGGTCACCATCTTTTGTGATGCTACTATTGGGTGATATTTCCTGTTTTTCTTCTTCTTTGGATCGGTTTAATTTGCATCTGCATCATTGACACCTAACTGAATGTTTGAGTTTTGTTTTGGTGGACAAAAATTGCAGGTTAATATGGCCTGATATAGTTAAACAACAACTGGTCATTTTCAATCTTTGCTTCTGATTGATACCTGGACTTTTTAATAATTGCTGTTTAAGAAAAAGCTTTTATAATAAGTGGCTGTTTTATCCTAAATTGTGGTTGACAGGCTCCTTCCCGTCTCTGAGTGACCCATCTAGGATACACTGCAGCTATGTAGCCAGCAGTAACTTGAAGTTTTAGGGTGGTGCAGCTGTACTTGATTATAATAAGACTTGATGTGAATCATAGACCAGCCATGCCAAAGGGATGGCAATTATGTGCCCTTACTGAAAAATTGACAATTTTGACTTTTTAAAGTCAGCTGTCCTTTGCTGCCAGCGTGACTCACTGTGTGTCACCAGAATTGTGCAGTAAGCCATGTTGACAGCAGAAACAGTGCTTACATGCTGTTTTTTTTAAAGGAAAGAATGGGTTTTTTCTTTTCTTTCTACATCTGGAGGGTAGTTCTTTTCTTCATTTAGCATATTTTTTCTTTTTATATGGTTATCAATAAGTGCTTTTTTACATCCCTTATATTTCGAGGTGTATTACTTTTTTCTTGAGTTGAGAATTAAATGAAGTTTTGTAAACTGCTTAGAATGGTAAAAAATATGTATCAAATTTGCACATGATCAGAAATTTATGAGGTAAATACTCATTTATCCTTAAAGGTGCATTTTCCATTTTGCTCTTTGGCTGAGACCAGGCTCCTCTGAGACTTTTCTCTCCATGAACAGACTGTATAATTTCTCTTAATTAGTCACCGCAAAAGCCTGGAAAGTATTTGTGGAATGTGAATGTTGATGGGCCGAGGGCGGAATTTGAAGCAAGTATACAACAAACAGAAAAATTGGCTCCTTGAGCACCGTCAGCAGAAAGACTTCCGCAAAATTAAAAGTTGAGTACTTTTGTTACTCCCCCTAGCTGTTTTAAAATTTAACAACTGAATCGTCCTGAATTGCCTGCGACTCATGTCCAGCTTCTGTCTGGTGCCTTCACATTCACAGTTGCAGCTTTTCTACACTCTAAGTTAGGTCTTGGGCCTCAAACAGGTCTGACATTAATTTGAAGAAATCACTCATTCTTTTAACATGAGAATACAGGAATACAAAAGAAAAAAAGGAAATGTTGCACTTGTACATCATGTGTCAATCTACGATGTTATCCAGTTTTGTAGGTATGGATAGTATAATAGAACATAGAAGAAGTAAACAAGTGAACTAGTCAATTACTTGAAAAATTAAGTACATGCTCATTTTTCCCTTTTGGACTTGGACTTGGCCGTGGCCCTGGTTGATAAGTTCAGTATTCTCTTAAAATATCCAATGTATTCATCCCCATGACATGATTAAAATGTCAGTTTGAAAAGATTTTTTTTTTTTTATAGATTAGAAGCCTTTATTGTCATTATACCGTGTATAATGAAATTACATAACAGCTACTCCTTCAGATGCAATGGAAAACAAAACCAATCATTTTTACAGTAACTATAAAGTACTACATATAAAACTGCTAAATAAAAAGAATTTATATAAAAAAATAGTAATTAATAGGTAATAATATGGTATTGCTAAGCAACAAATGTATTACTAAACAAAAAATATTTGATCATGCAGGTATTGCACAATGAATTACCCATGATATGAATATTACATAAAGAATACTAATAATGTAAAATATTGCACATAGAAAAAAATTGCAGAGTAATATTGCAGTAGACTGGGATTATTACACAGAGGATTATTGCACATCCAAAATAAAAGGTGAACAGTGGGCGGCGTGGAGAGCGAAAGAAGGAGAGAGAAAAGAGAAGGGGATAGAGACAGAGGCACAGAGACAGATGCTCACTATATGTTGAGATTCAGTGCAGTTATGGCTCCAGGAAAGAAACTGTTCCAGAGTCTTCTTGTCCTTGATTTGATGGACCTGTAGCGTCTACCAGAGAGCAACAGGTGGTCAAATAGGTGAAAACCAGGTTGTGAGGGGTCCTTCAAAATGTTTTTTTACCTGCAAAGGCAGCAGCAAAATATGCAAGTCTTGTAGAGTGGGCAGAGAGCAGCTGACAGTCTTTTGAGCTGCATTGATGACACCCTGAAGCCCCCTCCTGTCTGCTGCACTGCAGTGTCTGTACCACACTGTGATACAGTATGTCAGAATGCTCTCTATGCAGGAGCGGTAAATATTCACTAGCAACTTTTGTTCCAGATTTTTCTTCCTAAGTAGTCTTAGAAAGTGAAGTCACTGCTATGCCTTTTTACTGACCACTTTGATGTTTGCAGTTCAAGAAGAGACAGCAGTGATAAAGGTACCCATGAATTTGAATGCTGGGGTCCTTTCCACACAAACACCCATGATGTAGAGAGGGGCAAGGTCTACGCTGTTTTTCCTGAAAAGAAAAAAGGAAAAACAGTGCAAACCTGGCCCCCATATAAGTTCTTCTCATGAGACATTATGGAATGGAGTTTTTCTGAGCTTCCATCTAGTGATCCCTCTAATCCTTAC
This sequence comes from Polypterus bichir lapradei, assembly GCA_026402145.1. Classification (NCBI taxonomy): domain Eukaryota; kingdom Metazoa; phylum Chordata; class Cladistia; order Polypteriformes; family Polypteridae; genus Polypterus; species Polypterus bichir. The sequence continues at coordinate 100,658,299 of JANRMT010062814.1, forward strand.
AGTATATACTGTACATTTCTGAATGCTGACATAGTATTTCCTTCAAGTTGAGACTAAAATATATCAAGGCAGTTAACGAAAAAAAAAACAGAAGTAATTCAAGTCAAAGTGGTAAGGACAGGAGTAATGGCACGTCAAGGTGACCCAAGAAATTTCAGGAATGTTCTGAAGCCAAACTTTCAAAGCAGAGAGACAGATTGGCACATGAGGAAAGTTTCGGCACACTACTTGAATGGTTATGCTGAGGATAGCATAATTGTAATAGATTAGATTAGCATTGACAAGTGAAATTAATCTTTAGACAAACCGTGTAGGGCTGGGTTGAGCGATTTTTGTTTGAATAAATCGTCTAATTCAAATGAATTTTTTTTAACTTATCCTGACAAGTGGCAGAGCATCGTGGAGGTGGTTTAAGCACAGATAAGCTGCATTAGCCTGTTCTTGATGCAAATTCTGCAACCTAGATGAAAAGGGCAGGGATTGAGGATGAAAATGGGACAAATTGGGGAAGTGGCACTCCTTTCAATTTGGATGGTGATAGTGCTACAGTAGTGCTTAGCTGTGTGCGGGATAATGAAGTTGACTATTGTGCTGGAATTGAACAGAGCCTGCAGGATAGTTGCACATAAACCTCCTGCAGACTAGTGTGACTTTGAAACAGTAGGCTGAAAAGTGCAATTTACTTAAAATATAAAGGAAAGGGTAAAGACCAAAGTGACGGTGTTTCCTGTGGCTGTAACAGTGGGAGGGTTGTAAATAGCTACTGATTGTGTTATTGTTTCTTTGAGTGTATATTTTGGTAGAAATATACCTGTTTTGATTTCTGCATAGCCAACTGTCAGTGTGATTTTCTTCCTCACGTCCGTGAAAGGGGCATCACAGTATGATGAGTGGTGCTTCTCTTATGAATACACTTGATCCAAGTAAAGGCTGTAATGTTAAAAAATTGGTTCATATATGAAGGATCGGATGTTGGACTAAATAAAGTAAAATGCAAAGCTCAGTTTCAGAACCTTAAAAGGAAACAACAGACTAGAACTAGTGTGAGATAGCATGGGATGCAGTTAAAGCCTTTCACCAACCAACAGCTCCCGAGTATTCTTTTTCCTGCTTCAGTTCGGGCTACACAAGGTATGCTACCTGTTATAGTAAAATGCCAGATCCATCGTTTCTTCTCACCTTGGAGTGATGGCTAGGCTTCGTTGGAGAGAAGAATAAGCAGGCTGTCTGTAATGCGTGGTCGGAGAGCTATTGGAGTGCATTTGGAGGAAGAGGCTCCTCTAATCTTCTAAATGCAGCTCATGCCAGAGACCACTAGTTATAATAGAGAGAAGATAGCTAGTGTGCTCTGCATCCTAAAGTGTTTTGTACAAAGAAAGAAAAAAAGTAACCTGTGATAAAGGTGTGTCTTAGGTACAGGGAAAGAGCAGAAAACTGCAGAAAATAAAATAGAAGGAAAGGTTGCGGTATGTGATTTGAAAAGAGTGTGGATGCCACAGGGAAGAAGAACAAGGAAAAAAGGTATAGAAAAGACTGCAGAGAAAGATGTATTGTTGTTTTGCACCTTTTCTCATTGACAATAAAACCATTAGGTTTTGAATTTTTGTGAATGATGCAGTTACATTTTCAGTTAGTTGAAATTTTTTTCTGTGTTAAAATATTTAAATAAATCATACATCATCCATACATTAAAAAAAATGAGATTTTTTTGATATATTGCCCAGTCACTGATGCCTCATTTCTCTGCATCTCTTCAGTCATACCTACATTTTAGAGACTTTACATTTGTGTTACACTATACCTTTACATTTGTATTCTTTGTCAGATACATGTTGCCCTGTGTCTGACTTACAAAGATGTCTTACAGGAATGAAGAACAGTATGTTTGACAGCAATGTGCATAAATGGAAATGGAAGATGCGTGGTGGCAGAGTGTAATTGGCTGAGCCTGGATGGCTAAACATGACTTGGTTATCAGAAGAGATACCGCTTCAGTAGATAATGCAACTGGCTGATGAGGGGAAATCAGGGAAAAATTCTTTAACTTTAGGTCTAGGAGTTCTGCTTTACTTATAGAGACAGTAACCTGCACCACCCCCATCAATAGCCAAACACATATTTTACTTTAGCAGAGTATTAAAATATATTGAAGGGAAAGAATGGTGCTTTATGGATTTATATTTTATATGTGTGAGGGGGATAAATGTTATCCCAATGTTAAAATTGCAGAGCAGAAAACTTGAGATGATCAAAGATCTGCAGTTGTCTGATAGCATTAACATTGTTAGTAGATCCGCATCTGTTACTTACTAAATTGCAGTGGTTCTTTCTTTGTTTGACTTTTGGAATTTTGTACAATTAACTTGAACAAGTCTCCTTTATACTCTTCAAGCAGGTTAAAAATACCTATAAGAAACAAGCCTGCATTTCATTTCCCCACCTGAATCCAAAGTCAGTCCATCAAACGCAAAGAAAGTGATTTTGGTGTAAGTCATTTGTTATTTCAAACCAATGTAACCATGCCCTTAAAATCTTCATGTCCAAAATTAATGGACCAAGCCCTTTGTCCAGCTTGCTATGCATTATAGAGCTTGGCTCTATTTTTCTTTTTGATTCAGAATCAGAATTTACTTTGTTGGCCTGATACATTAATGTGTACTAGGAATTTCTCTTGATAGTATTGGTGCAACATACATTAGACAACACAGAATGCAAAAATATAAAATATAAAATGATAAACTATTATCCATTATACAAAGACAATACAAAAACATGAGAGATACAGTAGTAGAATTAAAATGTCCAGGCAGTCCAGTTTACAGGTATACATAGATATTGTGTAAAAGCTCAGACCAGATTAGTCCGAATAACTGCACGTGGAAAAAAACTGTTTAGATGATGGGTTGTTTTAACTGTGACTGCACAAAGACGTTTTTCCAGAGGGAAGTCTTTGGGTGAAGATGCTCTGGGTGAGTTGGATCAGCATTGATCATTGTTGCCCTTTTGCTTCCCTGGACTCAGATAAGACTTCAATGTATGGTAAGTTGCAGTCTGTGATCCTTTCATGGTTTTTATGATACATTGCAGATTGGCCTTAGCCTCAACAGAGGCACCACCAATCCAGATAGGTATAGCTGAGGTCAGAATGGGCTCTTATGATTGTGTAGAATTGAACCAATGTTGTTTGAGGGAGATTGAATTTCCTCAGTTGATGCAAAAAAGAATATCCTCTGATGGGCTTTCGGAATAATACATGCAATGTTACTGTCCCACTTAAGGTTTTGTGGCAGCACAGTGTGCAGAAACTTACATGTTGTCCTAACAGCTCAGCAGATTATGGCAAGTGATAGGTGAGCAGGTGTCTGTTTCCTGAAATCTATGATCTTCTGAGTTTTTTTAATTTTAAGGTCCAAATTATTATGGCTGCACCATAATATCAATATTGTCTGTGTATGAACTCATCATTGTTTGAAATGAGGTCAATTAGTATAATGTCATCTGCAAATTTAAGAAGTTTGACAGACGAATTGCCAGAGGTACAGTCATTTGTAAAAAGTGAAAAGAGTAGTGGGGAAAATACATATACCTGCGGTGCACTAGTACTAAGTGTTAATAGGTCAAATGTGTGTGCCCAACCACACATACTGTTTCCTATCTGTAAGAAAGTCTGTGATGCAATGGCAGATTGAAATGGGCTAGTTGAGTTTCTCATCTAGGAGCTATGGAATGATTGTATTGAAAGCAGAGCTAATGTCCATAGACAAGATCCTCACACATGTCCCTGACATATCAAGGTGTTGGTAAGTAAAGCTCAGACCGATGTTTACTGCATCATCCACAGACTTGGTTGGCTCTGTATGCAAAATGAAATGGGTCCAGGAAGTCTTCTGTAGCTTTCTTGAAGGAATTCAGATTCAGTTGTTTTGAAGTTTTCATTACCACAGAGGTTAAAGCTAGGGATGCTCTGATCAATCGGCCACTGATCTAAATCGGCTGATTTTCACTAAAAAAGACTTGATTGATGATTGTTAAATTAGCCGATCACAAAAAACAATATTTCCTGACCCTGCTTTTCTAGAGCATTATGATAATTCAGTTGTAATGCTTCTTTACGCAAGGTATTATGATTGTTGATAGTTTTTTTTGCAGCAAATTTCCTGCAGTGTAAACAAAGAGCAGCGAGTGGAAGATTTTTTTTATCAGAGAGTGAGAGACAATCGGAATATTTGCCTTTACATTAAAAAAAGCAGAGTAATAAACTGAAAAAAAGGAATCTGAGACGGTCTGAAGGTTCTTGCCTTTTTACTTTGTCCTTTAAATTAAAACGAACACCATTTGAGTTTGGACAGCAGGCGGTGTTTTAGGTGCAGCACCCTTCATTTTTAGTTGGAAAAAGAAAAGATAAAGACAAATTTCAAATTGCTGCCTAATAATCAAAAGGCTTTTTAAAAAGATTTGTACTCTTTAGTATTTGTTGTTTTGTGTCATACAACATAAGTTTTGGTAAGAAAATGGTAATCCCTATTTATTATTACACCTCAAGAATTACAATGTCTGGCAAATACACTGAAGAAAAAAACACCTACAGTATATAAATGTAGTAAATGTATATTTTATTAGCAAACAGCTTTATTGCAATTAATGATTTAAAATGATTAAAACCTATAAGTTTATGTATATTTACATTTAAGCAGCATTCAAAATTCAATTTTGTTAATAAAAATGGCCAGTCAGTTAATAACTGTGGTCTGTAGTTTAGTTATAAAAATACTAAAGTTAACACTTTAATATAGGACATAACACTTCTGTTCGTCTAGTTTTACAGGAGCTTAGTTTTTTAAAGAGAGGGGGAAAAATGAAATGGGTATCAGAATTGGTTGATAAAGTAAAATGAAATTGGTGATGGTATTGTCCTTAAAAAACAGTATTGGAGCATCCCACGTTAAAGCTATTGGTCTGTACTCATTAGATCTATGACCTTTGATTTTTTTGCTTCTGGAATTATGGTGGAGGTCTTGAAGCAGGCAAGGAGAGTGCACAGATCCAAAGATTGGTTGAAAATTTTTGCAAATACTGCAGACAACTGGTCTTCACAGTGCCTGAGCAAAGAAGGGGAAATAAGGTCCTGGGTTATAGCTTTTTAATAATTTGCATTTTGAATAGGCTGCAGATGTCTTTTGCAGCAATGGCAGGAAGGTAAAGCTGAAAAGAAGATGAGTGCGATGTAGTATCAGTGATACTATTGAGTAGATTTATGTCCCATTGTCTTTCAATATGTCTGGAAAACTGATTTAACTTATTAGCCAGACTGGTATCAGCAGAACTGTTTGTTTCTTGTAGTTAGTGACTTGTTTAAGGCTTCTCCAGCGTGATGTGCTGTTTGCAGACAATTGTTTCTGCAGCTTATCTGAGTATTTCCTTTTTACAGCTTTGATCCTTTTCTCCAAGATATATTTGGCTTTCCTTTTGAGCAGTGGCATCCGTAACTATGCTATGCTATGCTCTGCTATACTATACTATACTTGACCTAACCATGTTTTTTTTCCATGTATATTTGGCATTACTCTTAATTGGTTTCAAGTCTCTTTAAATAAATTCAGTGAGTAGACTGTGTAGTTGAGTAAAATACAGTAAGTAAAGAGTTCCTCTTCAAGGGCATATCAGCTCCCATGTATACAAGCCCACCCACGGAACTAAAGACAAAATAAAATCTGATTTTATCTCAGCTAGTTATGCTTGTTGGAGTGAGTCACTGGGTATGTCACATTAGGCGACTGAATTCATGAGGGTATACTGGGTGCCTCTAAATCTATAAGATTGTCTATAAAAAGGCTACAACTAACAATTGCTGGAAAGTCACATAATGTGATTTAGCCTTTAGCTGTTCTAAAAAGATTTACCTCTAACTACATCTGCTTTCTGCATTATTTCATGATAAATCTTGTGTTTGTTTGAAAGTTGAATTTCAAGGTAAGCAAAAAGTTGTTACTAATATTAAAAGAAATGATGATGCAAATGCTAAGACATCACACACTGCTGTAGGCTTTCTTGCACATATTAATTGGCTGATGCTTGTATTTCTACCAAGACTCCATCTTAAGCAAATGTCTGTGTTTCTGCTACACTGAAGTTTTCTGTTCACACTGAACATATCTTTGAATACCTGTGTTTATTAAATACTCCAAAGTACAGTTTAACACAAAACTGTAGAACCACAGCCAAGAAAAACTAAACTGACATGGTGTTACATCAGATGTAACTGATGTTCTCTTCATTCCATGAGGATGGGAGTGTAAATAGGTACCGCTTTCACAATAATGGACTGGACAGCTTATTTTTGTGTTTTCAGTGCAGTAAAGCAAAGTATTTACTGAAGTCTTGAACAAAGAAATTAGGAAGGAAGCTTATGAAATCTAAATCATGGTGATATGTCAAGTGTATTGTTGAGTTTATTTTCTTGTCATTTGCTTAGTAAAAGTGATTTTTTTTTTCTGAGCAAGTAGGAAGAAAGTTACAGTAAGAAAAACTATACATATATATATATTTGGGTGGTCTCTGGGCAAATAGGGTATTTAACACTGCCTACTTCTGCCATACCTTCTTGCAGGTATATGAACATCTTTGTTATTCAGATTTAGTGAAGCAAATTTTTTGGGAGAGGTCCTGTTAGCCAGTTAGTTTTACTTTCTTGTATATGAAGTATAGGGAAAGTTTTGGAATTCTTCATAAACTCCATTTCGAGATTTTGATCAGTCTCGATGTTTTAGATCTCCCTGAGTCCCAAAATGCCATTTTTTGGAATTCTGTCTGTCTGTGTGTGTGTGTGTGTGTGTGTAAACATGATAACTCGAGTACACTTAGGTCAACCAAATTTTGCATACAAGTATTAGGTACAAAATATAGATTTCTGTCAGTCTTTGGGCTATTTCTGCTAACCAGAAGTGGTACTTTACTTGAACACATACTCGATTTTTTTTTTTTTTTTATAAATTCATGCAGCTGCAAAGTCCGATTTATTCAACTTTACTTCTATAATAATTATTCAATATATTATTAATTTTATTTGTTTTGTTGTTGATGGTTGTTTAATGTACATAATATAAAAATATAATCATTGTCTTGTTTACTCCTCAAATACCCATCCCCATATCTGAGTATATGAGATTTTTTCAGATGTTTTCCTCATGCCTGCTTGGTTTTTCCTTTAGTATAATTTTGATCTATTACAGTGCGTGTGCTGTTGTGGCCTTGGTTATCTGTTCTAGGTTGGTTCCTACCTATTTAATGTACTTCCTGATAGATAGGCAGTGGCTCCCTGTAACACTAAACTGAATAGGTGAGTTAGAAAATGATTGAAAATTGCAAGGCTTTAGTGTTTTTGAAATTTTAATCATGATCAAATTCCCAAAGTATTTCATTACATCTTGCCTGAAGAAGGGACCTGAGTTGCCTTGAAAGCTTACATATTGTAATCTTTTTAGTTAGCCAATAAAATGTGTCATTTTGCTTGACTTCTCACTACATTCATAATGGCTAACACGGTACAACACCCTAGTACTACGAAATATTTATAAAACTGCATTTTATCAACCTTGAGTTTTTTTTCTGTTTTTAATGGTAAATAAAATTATTTTATGAAAAATGTATTTCTCCAGAAGGGACAGTGGCTCAAGTTAAACATGTTCTTTGATGCATATTTTCTTTTTTCTTGGCATTCACACAGAGAGTACTGAGTAACCAGTTTTGCATTTGTGTAGTGCCTTTCATAGTATACAGCTCGCTTAACCTTCACATGTTTAGCATTGTACAGAATTCAAGTACAGTGGGTACGGAAAGTATTCAGACCTCCTTCAATTTTTCACTCTTTGTTATATTGCAGCCATTTGCTAAAATCATTTAAATTAATTTTTTCCTCATTAATGTGCACACAGCACCCCATATTGACAGACAAAAAAAAGAATTTTTGAAATTGTTGCAGATTTATTAAAAAAGAAAAACTGAAATATCACATGGTCCTAAGTATTCAGACCCTTTGCTGTGACACTCATATATTTAACTCAGGTGCTTTCCATTTCTTCTGTTCATCCTTGAGATCACCTTCATTTGAGTCCAGCTGTGTTTGATTATACTGATTGGACTTGATTAGGAAAGCCACACACCTGTCTATATAAGACCTTATAGCTCACAATGCATGTCAGAGCAAATGAAAATCATGAGGTCAAAGGAACTGCCTGAAGAGCTCAGAGACAGAATTGTGGCAAGGCGCAGATCTGGCCAATGTTACAAAAAAATTTCTGCTGCACTTAAGGTTCCCAAGAGTACAGTGGCCTCCATAATCCTTAAATGGAAGACGTTTGGGACGACCAGAACCCTTCCTAGAGCTGGCCTTCTGGCCAAGCTGAGCTACCGGGGGAGAAGAGCCTTGGTGAGAAGGGTAAAGAAGATCCCAAAGATCACTTTGGCTGAGCTTCAGAGATGCAGTCAGGAGATGGGAGAAAGTTGTAGAAAGTCAACCATCACTGCAGCCCTCCACCAGTCAGGGCTTTATGGCAGAGTGGCTTGTCGGAAGTCTCTCATCAGTGCAAGACACATGACAGCCCACATGGAGTTTGCTAAAAGACACCTGAAGGACTCTGAGATGGTGAGAAATAAGATTCTCTGGTCTGAGGAGACCAAGATAGAACTTTTTGGCCTTAATTCTAAGCGGTATGTGTGGAGACAACCAGGCACTGCTCATCACTTGTCCAATACAGTCCCCACAGTGAAGCATGGCGATGGCAGCATCATGCTGTGGGGGTGTTTTTCAGCTGCAGGGACAGGACGACTGGTTGCAATCGAGATTTTTTTTTTCCTTTCGTTTATTGGATCCTTAACACATCAGTTTGATTGGCTGCCAATGTGTTTCACTGATAAAATGACACCAGCATGGTATGAAATACTTTAAAAAGTTGTGCTGAGTGTTGACAGCCTATATAATAATATTGACACTGAAATTCTGCATATGAAACAGGCAAAGGAGAAAAAAATGAAAATGTGTATTTTCAAGTGGTACTTTTAAAAGTTAACAGTAATGCCGTGTATATAGCAATATGTTAAAAGAACACTAAGTTATATAGTATGTTTTTTCAGCTTACTAAAACCAGTTTAACCTTAGGTACTACTTGGTTCTGTTGCAACAGATTGGTGCTGTGACTGCTATTGACTGCATGTAGTTAGGGGCTGTCTGAGCAGAGTCTTATCTAGGGCAGCTCTCCATATAATTCAGCATAGGTGTTGTGCAATATTATTTAAATGTCTGTACATATGTTTTAAGTGTATTTTCTATTTTTGACTAGGGAGATCTGTCAACATATAAGATTAGCCTTGGAAAAGACTTGCTCCTTAAGGGCAAGACGAACATTTATTTGTATACATATGTGCTTATTTGCATGTTTACATGCACATAGGCAAACAATATATATTGTTTGTAGCTGTTAGAGCATGGATCCAGGTAATTTTGTAAGTGTTTAGGAGCTTGACACTTTGCTACCCAGCTGCTAATTCAAATGAAAAGCTGATCTCCTCTGGTTTAGACGCGAGCTGTATGAAAATGGCCTAATAATATTTCCCGTTGCATATGCAGCTGATAGCATCTGGCACAGGCAGCTCTCGGGGGAGCGTGGTAATCTGTTCCATCAGCGTTTACTACTGAACAAATTAACTAAGACAAGCACCACTGCCTGAGCCAGCAAAATTCTTCCATTAGGAAAATTATAAAGCCATTACATAGTACAATTTGGTCTTTTATACACAAATCCTGCCCTGTGAGTCAAAAAGAGGGTTTCCCACCACTTTGCCTACTCCCTAGGTCATTAGGTAAGGAGAGATTCTGCTCCTGGACATCTTTAGTCCTTTTTAGCCTTTAAGTTGGATGTTAGGGTGAAGAGGAAAGCTTTTAATTTTTGTGACTGTAAAGAGATAGGTTATTGACTTCAGCTTTTCTCGGGTGAAACTAATGACTTTGGAGGTGATTTAGCTTTTCTCGGGTGAAACTAATGACTTTGGAGGTGATTTGCTTTCAGATGTGTATGTTTTCCTTTGCAAAGCGTAAAATTGTGACTTTTTTGTTTGCTGGGTATCACTGTACTGAGTTCTGTTATGATCCTCTGAGGTGTTTGTGTTCAGATGACATTTGCATAGTGTAGTGTTGGTTTAATAAACAAACATCAAAGAAATAAAGCCACTTTCCAGTTTTTGTTGGATGAGAGAGTAGAGAAAGTATATTTCATTTTTTAGGCTGCCATCTAATTCTGTATGTGTGACAATGAAAGCAACTCTCAGTAGATTGAAAAGTTGTAAGAGTTATGTCATATGCTGCCTGTCACTGTGCTAGTAACAAACCAAAACCCCTTCATTTTTTAGCAATTATGAATCAATAAGTGATGGCAATAACAACTGTAATTCTTTTAATTTTACAAAAGAAACGATGTTACCCATATTTTGAATAAACATTTATCTAAATCATTTAGGTGAAGTCAGACTTCATGCATTGAACATTGTGGCACTTCATTTTGTTTTCGCACCTTTTGCCCTGAAAGCCTCTCGAAAGGTGTGTCTGACTTTATTTTTCTTGTTTTAACCTGCAGGGCTGTAGTCATTAATCTTCTACATTTTAATGATTTTTTTTTTTACCTATATTCTTTTTCATAAGGACATTGAAAATTCTAGTTCACTTAGCATTTATACTAACTTTCATTTAGGATTATATAAAAGAAGTGTTAATTTGATTGACAATCTTATTTATCTGTAATTGACATTTTTTTCTAAATGGAATATATTCCATACAGAATTATATTACCTACAGTATCTTAAAAATAAACTTAACAGAGTTCAAGATTCTTTCACTACAATGACCAGGTTCAAGTATTTGTGCTCCATTCTGGGTCCGTCCCTTCTTTGTCATACCACTTTGCGTTTCTTATGGTTGTCATTTTTATTCTGTTAACCCACACTCTGTGTTTCTTTTATGCTGCTAGGTTGAGTTTTTATTCCATGTAATATTGTTTAACGACATTAATGTAGGCCATATCAGAAACAACATCTCATACTTTTTAAATACAGTGTCTAATACATTAACCCCCAAAAAAGCAAAGAGCAACCTAAACATCTGAGTTGTATTCTTTAGGTTACTTGAAGGGCTGTAAAAGCTGTACTTGATAATTCATATACATTGACAATATCTAATCAAAAATCAAATAAATGTGAAATACATGATAAAGCACTTCTGGATAAACACTAGGGGGTGTCTGAGCAAGTAAAAGTGACTTTAACACAAATACTAGCACTGCATCAGTGCAGTGGGGGTGAAGGAGTCAAATTGAAAACAATATAAAATCAGGAATCACTTATCCGTAATAAGGAGAGAGATCTGAGGAGTTTTGCAGGTAAACACTGGCAGTATGATAATCTTGCATGCTTTACTTTGTTGTCTTAAACAGGTAGAAGCATAACATCTAGGGCTGTCATGATTATGAAATGTTAGAGGATGGATTGTAGTACCAATAATTGCAATTAATTTAATTGTTTTTTTCTGTTCATTTTATACAACTATTATAAAGTAAGCCTAATAATATCCATCAATCCATTATCCAACCCGCTAAATAGTTTAAATATAATACATATTCACTTTATAAATAAAGAAGAGCCTTTCATTTGTATTGAACATTGGAACATATAAATAAAAATTGCATTTTTGTTTGCCTTTTAGGCTTTCTAAACAAAAATGGTACAGGGCACAGATATGACATAAATAGCAACCAATGACCAAGGTACCATAATCAAACAATGTACTGTGGCCAAAACATGCCATATCTTGGTCATCCATAACCACAGCCAATCATGCTCCTCACTGGCTTGGTAGATTCTGGGCAAGGAACACTAACATATTTACTTTATCTGGCTTAAGGCAGCATCTCACTGGAGTTGCAATGTTTACCAGCCGTACTGAATGTTCTGTCAGAGGTAGTACTTGCACATATGTACGAGGTGTGGCAGAAAAGTAATGAGACTGATTTTTTATTTACCAAAGTTTTTATTTTTTTCAAACATCAATGTTATCCCCTTCAAAGTAGTTCCCTTGGGCAGCTACACACCGATGGAGATGTTGTTCCCACTGTTGGTAGCAGCGCTGGAAGTCTTCAACCGGTATGGTCTTCAGCATGTCCGTTACACTCTTTTGGATGTTTTCTAAAGTCCCGAAATGACGTCTTTTGAGGACATTTTTCAGTTTAGGAAAAAGTCACACGGACTGAGGTCAGGTGAATAAGGGGGCTGGGGAACCACAGGAATGCATTTTTTCAATTGTCCTTCTGCTCAATTGTGAGGTTTTTCGGCACCATTTTGGCACAGACCTTTTCGCATGTGCAAATGTTCAGTCAAAATTTGATGAACGGTAAATCTGTTCAAATTTAATTGTTCACTCAACATTCTTAATGTTAAACGACGGTCTGATCTCACAAGAGTGTTCACATGTTCGATGTTTTCATTGGTTTTCGAAGTTGAAGGCCTCCCTGAAAAACTTGAGCTCGGGATAAAGAATGTTCCCCATAGGCCTGTTTTAACTTTTCAAACGTCACACTTGCCGATTCTCCAAGCTTAACACAAAATTTAATGGCACAATGTTGCTCCAAATTCCGCTGTTCCATTTTGCATGACGCACAACCAAAAACACAACTTCGCTAATAGCAGTCACAAAAATCACGTAGTTAACTGAAGGAGTTGAAACTCGCACTGAGCTATGGGAGGGTACTGATACACGTGCTCTATCAAGGACAACAGCGCAACGTTGCCAGATCGCTTGCAGTGTTGCCAGTCTCATTACTTTTCTGCCACACCTCGTACATGTATTTCCTTTGCTAACTTCATCATCAAAGGGAACCTTGCTTACTTTTTAAAGTAATGAGTAACGTAACATAATATCCATTTTCTAGAAGTAACAATTCCTGCATTACATTATATTTAAAAAAAGCAAAACAAAAAAAGCTGTGGTACAATGGAAGATTATTCCTGCCAACTCCCTAAAAAATGGACTGCATTATTTTACAGATCTACTGCCTTTTTTTTGTTTGTTTGCAAAGACATTGCCTGCTGTCATTGGAGTAAACCTGATTTACAGTATACTTTCTGTGTGAAACTTAGTGACCAAATAATACTTTTTTTTTTTTCTTTATTTCACCTTATACAATTTCTTATTGTGGAATCTCGGGTCACAAACGTCTTGGAACACAAACAAATTGGGTTATGACCAAAAAGTTTGCCAAACTTTTGCATCTGTTCACGACCAAACACTCGGGTGAAAACAAACCAGTTTCCCTTCCGGTTTGTATGCGCCGATGATTTCCTCACGTGTTCAGTCTCTCCCTGTGCATTTGCTGTGAACTCTTTGTGCTCTATTTCGTTTCCCTTCCGGTTTGTACGCACCGGTGATTTCCGCACATGTTCAGTCTCTCCCTGTACAGTACATTGTTCTCAGTCAGACGTGCATTGCGCAGACGGAGTTTACCTCAAAACTGTAATCTCCTCTCCACCCACTTCCTTCATGCCAGAACTCGACTCGTGCAAGGTTAGTTTTCTTGGTTGTTTATAGTTAGTTTTTGTATAAATTAAGGATTTTTCAAATGTTCATTTTTTTCCCTGTGCTTAAGACTCATTCAAAAAAGTGTTTTTACAGCGAGCAGATCATAAGGCTGTAGCGTGAACTCTTGCAATGTTAGTTTTCTCTGTTCAAGGTTTTCTCATTGTTTTTCAATGTTTTTACATTTAGTTTACTATTACACTGTGCATTCTATGGTATAATTAACTATTTTTATGCTTAAAAATCTTTTAAAAAATATATTTACATACAGGTTGTATGGTCTGGAATGGATTAATTGTATTTACAATATTTACATACAATCCTATGGGGGAAATGACTTCGGGTCATGACCAAATTGGGTTGCGACCAGAGTTTTGGAATGAATTACGGTCGTGACCCGAGGTTCCACTGTATTAGGAATTTGTTAGTTTTCGCATACCCCTTGGGGTCAGAGTTCAGGTTCAGCCATTGTACAGTGCCCCTGGAGTAATTGCAGGTTAAAGGCCTTGTTCAAGGTCCCAGCAGAGTAGGATCTCTTTTGGCAGTAACGGTGATTCGAACTGGCAACCTTCCAGATACCGGCCCATTTCATTCATGAGTTGATATTCTTATATTCTGCAGGTGACAGTGTTTGGTCTATGTCTCATACCTTACAATGTCTCTTTTGGCAATAATGGTGATTCGAACTGGCAACCTTCCAGATACCGGCCCATTTCATTCATGAGTTGATATTCTTAGATTCAGCTGGTGACCGTGTTTGGTCCGTGTCTCATGCCGAACAATATCACCGCAGAGGAAGTGACACTCTACTGATGGAAGAAGAGTTGTGCCTGTTATTACTGGCTTTGAGAGGAAAAGAGAATAAGTGTTATAACCATTAAACAAAAGCAGTAAATGGAGGAAGGGTATATTTTTGTGGGTGGGAGACCTACATGATGAACACTTCAAAGTTATGAATGTTTACCTTTAGCTTAGATGACCTGCTGCATCCTATTAGCCCTTTGTATATCATTTTGACACCCACATAACCAGCCTCTACTCGAAAATCACTACTGTATGTGCTAAGGGTACATTTAATCCATCCTGTTTAGAGTTGCAGGGTTCAGCCATTGTACAGTACCCCTGGCCAGTGATCACTGCAGCACTTGGGTGTAATGCAGAAGCTAGGGAGACGCGATAGCAGGGCTCTGTATGCGCCCTCACTCCGCTACTCAGGTAACTGTTTTTTATAGCCGGCCTCTTCAGGCATTCCGCCCTGTTAGACAGGTCTTGGCTGCCAGTGGAGCATGCTCCTCTCAGATTCCGACCTAGTTTAGCTACAATATTTATAAAGCACAAGAAGATTATCAAATTTGATTGTATGTCTGGTTGGTTTTATGTAGGTTCTTGGGTTTTGGATTTAATAACAAATTCTGCCCAGTAAAATGTGCAGTTTCTCATATAAGAGAAGAAAGAGTAAGACAAAAGTAACACACTGTTTGTAGTACATTATATTTTATAATAAGTAACATGAGTAATGTAACTAATTTGCTTTTAAAAGTAACCTTCCTTTGTACTGAACAAAAACGAGCCCCAGTCAAACATTAAATGGTGTAAAATGATGTGGAAATACTGAGAGAAATATGACGGTCCTGTTTCATCCTGCTATTATACAGATTAATAGAAATGATTCTATTGATTATGCAAAATAATTATGGTCAAGTCAAATAATCGCGATCAGGTGATTATATAATATTGATAGACCTAATAATAATTTCATCCAGCTGCACACATTTTTTGCCTTAAGAACTTATTCACAATAAGCAGTTGTTCCATAAACTACATTTTTTATATTATCTGGGGAAATGGTTGTTATGGCTTGTCTGTTCATACTTGCTTTCATATTTTTAGTCATATGTTCATATTGTATGGTTTTGTGAGTTAAACGGGCACATAATTAGAGAACTCCTAGTAATCTTTCAAGTTAGATTACATATACAGTATATATAACTTTTTATATGTTTCATTTCCTTCTTAATGTTTGTCAGACAGAGCAGGCTGTACAATTTTGTAGATTGTTAATTACAACAAGCAACTGAGTTTTTGATGTCTTACACAAGACCAGTTTACAATCGCCAATTAACCTAACCAACCCGTCTTTGGAATATGGAACTAAAGCTACCTAGAGAAAAACACACATGTGGAAAAAGTGTCAGCTCCACACAGACTGCAACCAGGCATGGGATTCCATTCCAAAATGCTGCATGTGTTAGGCAGACGTGTTAACCAGAGTGCAGTTTTGCCACCACTGTAGGTAATATAATAACTCTGAAATGGCCCAAGGTGAGTGAGTGTTGATTGCGAACCTGTCCAGGGTTTCTTTCTGCCTTGTTGCCAGGGTTGCTAAGATAGGCACCAACTCCCTGTGAATCTAGACTGGAAAAAAATAGTTAACAAATCACTCTAGTGTAGTTTTTTCTTTTATAGATTTGCTACTGCTTTTCTTTTATAGAGGGTTAGGAAGCCTTTGTTTTTATAGTTTGGTTTAATTCAGCTTCCTTTTTATGTAGTGTTTTTCAGTGAGTACAGATTCAAAGCACAAATATTTTCCACTACAGTATAATGGAATGACTGAAATAATTGAACCATCTGTTTTTTATATATATATATATATATTGCTTTTTTATATATATATATATGCACAAATAGTACACAGTAAAACAGAGTAGTTTAATTTGATAAACAAAGAAATCATGATAAATCATGACATTATGATTAAGATGTGGCCAATTGACAGAAGAGGAGAGGAATACGAAAACAAAATCCATTAAATAGCATTCCAGGAGAAGATAACTTTTGGGGTAGTTCATGCATGGGCAGTTATGAATGACAAAGTTTCGGTTCTGGTAACCAAGGCCAGCTCACCATCCACCATCTCCTAGACATCCTACAGTAGTATGTGTATGTGCTAGGCAGAGATATAGATTAACTCCTTTCATCCTTAGGTTTTAAGACTCACTCGATCTTTGGTATCACTTTCCATGGACAAGAGTAGCACATTGAACACATTTTATAAGTGGTCAGAAACTTGTAAATAACTCATTAAAGAATAAAGTTACGTTAAAACCAAGCACACCATTGTTTTTCTTGTGAAATTCTCAATAAGTTTGATGTGTCACATGACCCTCTTCCTATTGAAAAAACAAAAGTTGGATCCAAAATGGCCGACTTCAAAATGGCCACCATGGTCACCACCCATCTTGAAAAGTTTCCCCCCTCACATATACTAATGTGCCACAAACAGGAAGTTAATATCACCAACCATTCCCATTTTTATTAAGATGTATCCATATAAATGGCCCACCCTGTATATTAACTTTGTGCAGTTTGTCTTATTTGAATTTTAAAATTACCAAAGCCAAGTAATCTCTGGTAGTCTGCTATTGCAAGTCTCAGCTCTTCTCTTTCCAGCTAGTTTTTAGGCTTTAGACCACACATGTTCACGTCAGGCTGGAGCAGAGAGGATTTACTTTGTCTAGTCTGTTTTTGAAGAAGACACTGTATATACGTTGTTATTTTCTTTCACAATATACTGTGTATATAATTAGCATTGTGTGGTTTTTGAAATTTTAGCTTGCATCTTTTTCAATTTTACTGTTAATACAAAATGTTGAGTCCTACTTTTAAGTTTAGTTCAGCTTACATTTAACATGTAACACAAGATATTTTTCATAAGTATCATATAAAAAAAGAGTGTTAAACCATGTTTTGGAAGAATTGTATCCATTGATAACTACCATAACCAGATTTTAAATGGCAAAATATGCAGAATTCTTGTCAAATTCTGTGAGTCATTTAAGAATCCTGGCCCAAATTCAGCAAAGTGCTTGTTGCCCTTAATTAATACATTTTTCCTTGCATTGATTGTAAAATTGATAATTAATTTGATTCTGTAATTTTAAAAACAATCTTTGTACATTTACTTTAGATGCAATCTGCATTCACAAATATCTTATGACTGGGCACAATTTTGCAGTACGCTGAGCATCTGCTGGCTAAATCTGGTTTTTGTACAGGTGGTACAATTTTATCTCTGGAAGATGTGCTGCAATCATGCAGATAAGAAAGATTGTCACTTTCCACTGATGGGGATTGCAGAGTGTAACTATTTTAACTGGAATGTATTATTTTTAATGAGTTACATCCTTATGCCAGTGGAGAGAGTAGCCTTAACTTGTGACAGCTGGCCATCTTGGACAGCTGATTCTTACGTGACAGTCATATGTCATTACATTAAAATTGAATGGGTGCATGTGGCGGATATGTTGCAAATAAGTACAATGTATGCCAGTCACACCGGGAGCAACCTCACTGCCTATAAGGTATGCAGAGCTGCTGAGATGCTGGCCATTGTTCAGAAAATCTCTCTAGCATCTCCAGTGTGCCATCTCTTTACGTGACCACATCAGTCAGAATTTTCAGAGCAGCCTGTGATACCCAACTGTTCCATTCATCCAGCACCACTGTCAACAAGCCTCAGCACTAGATATTCATTTTAAAACACTTCCTTTTTTGTCTGAGGAGGAACTGTGAAGACACATTTTCGAGACTGATTAATTCAACAGTTACACGTGAGCAACTGTATGTGTAAAATTATAGAATGACACAAATCTTCCTGCTATATCTTTAATTTCAAGATTAATTAATGTCCAGTAGGGGAATAAGCCAATAAGCTACTGAATAATGCTTATTATTAAATAAGCAATATTGTTTTTAATAATAATATTTGCTAGATGATACAGGCATTTTATAAAGCAGATGTCACTGCTTTGTATTAACAGAAGGAGACCTCCATATAATGTGTGTGGACTCTGATGTGGAGATAGATATATTTGCTAAATTATGGTGAATTTTCAATGAGTGCAGTGCTGAGAAAAAGTTTAGCGAGCATTGATATTTTGTTCAACCTCTTGCAAGTATTCATGTTAACTGTTCATTACGTATCAAGAATTGATTTTTAAATGCTGTTCAATGCTTGTTTGTTATGAAAACACTATGTAGACACCCTTCAAATAAAGTGTTATTGAAATTTGTCACATTATATTAATGTTCTCAATGCAAGGTTTATTAATCTCTAAAAATGCCTGCACTTCAAATATATCAGTGCATGCTAATTAAATAATTATAAAACCGATATTGAATCGAATCAGGACATTGTGAATTGAAATCAAATTGAATTGGGACATCACTGCCACATGCATATGTATTCATATAATGGTGCATTTTGCATAGCAGTTGCTTCTGCCTTAAGGTGTCCCTAGTCCAGTCTTTTAGCCCTGGTCCTGCCCTCAGCATATAGCACAGAAAGTAAGATGATGTCCTTTACAGGTAAAGGAAGCTGTATTGTGTGTTCATGACTGTACATGACTGTAGATACACTCTTGTAATAGACCTTAGTAAGAAAGGCAAACTATTGGTTGGTTGGTAACTTTAAACTTTGTGACAGTGTTTAGTGTGATAATAACTTTTGTAATATGCTAACTCTTAACCTGACACTTAGTCATTGCTTTTATTAATTGCAACCTGTAATCGGACACATCCCTCTTCTCTAGGCTATACAGTCAGTTGTGGCTCTTTGATGGTATCCAATTGTAAGTACAACTAACAAAATAACAGAGACATTGCAAAAGGTATTATATGTATTATATTATTGATTTGAATTTCTTTAATCCAGTAGGCAACAATATACTGTGCAGCTTTGCTTAGGGATAGTGCATTTTAACTAAATTATTTAGCACTACAGACATTAGTGAGTTGAACTATTTTTCATTTCAGTGCCAGAAACTGTTTAAGAAGGGAGAGAGATCTGTGCAAGCATAGGGAAGTCAAGAAAACTACATCTTCATTTTCATTCATCTCATTAGCTTAGAGCTTCATAGTTGCTTAAAGCAGTGATGTGTCTTGCTACCACAGAAGTGCATCTCCTACATCTCTTATATGATTACTGCCTGGAATGTTGTGCATTTTTCATAGGTTACTGCCTGATGTCCATTTTTTGAAGGGTGATTTTTGGACTGTAAAAAGAAGTGCTTTTGAATACAAATCTATAGGGAAATACTCAACTGTATTCAACTTTGCACTGAATGGAAACTTGCTGCTTAGTAAATCAAAACACATGATCTCTGTAACGTTCACTGACTTCAGTACATTTTATCACTTGCTGAAGATTGGGAACAGACTTGCTTTCCTTTATCCCTGCCACACAAAGCTTGTCAAGTCTCATTCATCTGTTGTTAGAAAACCAATATCCTGTCTTGATTATAATGTCCATGAAGTTGTACTTTTAGACATACTGATAATTCACAGTTCATTTCATGAAAAGATCTTTCATAATATTTTACATAAGCTTGCTGTAATTGTTCTTATTAACCTTATTTATTGTTTT
This sequence comes from Polypterus bichir lapradei, assembly GCA_026402145.1. NCBI lineage: Eukaryota > Metazoa > Chordata > Cladistia > Polypteriformes > Polypteridae > Polypterus > Polypterus bichir. The sequence goes on from JANRMT010062814.1 coordinate 100,678,335, forward strand.
AGTTTTGTGAAATACTTGTATCTTTTTATTTTCCGTTTGTGTAGACTGTAAAGAATCAGCTCCTGAATTATACATTGGTAATTGCTGTCTATAATTTTTCTAATTACATTGTTAGGGATGAATTTGAACTACCAATAAATTAAAAATCCAAAAATTCCAGTTACCCCTATTATTTTGATATCCAAATTGTCAAATTTGCATTTGCCACTAGACATTTAAGGTGTTTTGAAAGGCACTAGCTGGGCACATCTGTCTTTCTGAAAACAATGGCAATGTAGTGTGTGTTTTGCCTACCCGTGGGTGAAAGAAAATTAACACTCCCAAAAAGCAGAAAATGCGCTCATCAGCATTTTGAAATGCTGCAAAACGCTCGCTGATCACTCCATGTGTGGTTATGTGTGTTTTATGTAATATATACTCCAAGATATAGTAGGATCCACCTCAACATGCACAAGCTGAACTGTATGATACAAAGAATGAGGTTATTTTTGTTTTTGCATAATTTCTAATGAGCATTTTGTTCACTTTTTCTATTTTTCCCACCCTTTTCTCTTATTTATTTAGTTATACCATTTAAACATTTCCAAAAATGTATCCTATTTTAGGTTTTAAGTATATTTTCTCCTGCTGTTATTAGTGCTATTTATTTATTTTTTTTTATTCTAAAGTCTCGGTGAGGGAACAATCTCGCTGCTCTCTCTCTCTCCCCTTTTTTCTTTCTGCATGAATGCCATAATCTACTTGGCTTATGGGAGCTCAGTAGTGCAGTGGCATTCAGCGAGACTTTTTTTTTTTTTTTTCTTTTTCATGGAAGCACTTGGCCGCCTTGGTGTTCTAATGCAAATGAGAAACCCGCAGCAAGGCGCTATGCGTAATGACAGACTTGTGTCTTGTTTTGTTCCCAGAGAGAGCTTGATGCTACCGCCACTGTACTGGCCAACAGACAAGATGAGAGTGAGCAGTCCAGAAAAAAGCTTATTGATCAGAGCCGCGAGTTTAAGAAGAACACACCAGAGGTGAGTCTCTCAGCATTGGTTGCTTTGGATGGTAAAGGAGAGGGAGGGTAATGGTGATCCTTTGGTGTTCTTGTAAGTAGTAGTTAGGGCAGCCAATTACCAGCATATTGTACAAGTCAGCTGATGGATAAATAAAAGACTTTGTCTTTTGAGCACAAGGTGTAATGATACTTGACAACATGGTTTTATAGCTAAAGGAAGGGTTAATGCAAATTTTCATTCCAACCTAGGTATTTGACTAACTTTATTGTCTTAACATTTCACTACTAAAGTGATTTCATAATTTTGCTGTAGACTTCTATTCCATCCAGAACAGAGCCATGCCTTGTGCCTGGTTTTGCAGAGCTAGCACTCATTATTTTCCTCCAGCTCTGACAAGGTTAGACAGGCCTTACTGTTCAAAAAAATCTGGCTATGTCACCAAGTGTCTTGAAGATTATAGCTTCATACCAAGAAGTTGCACGCTATTTATTCCTAACTACAGTATGTGGCTCTGAGCTGGTCATTTAATCTTTATTGAGTTTGTTTTGTTATTATATTGAACACACATAAATGAATACCTATTATCAGTTTTTTCATCACAGAATTTCTTCATTTGCTAACTTCATACGTAATTAGCCATTAATGTTTTTCATTTTCTGAGTGGCAACAACTTGTCTTAAACCCTGAACCATTTGGCATGAGGGATAGTGAGGCTGTGACTTAAGAGGCTGCATCAAGAAAAGCTTTCTTTATTACTGTATGGTTCATGCTTTTTGTACTGCATGGTTGTTTTGGGCACATATATTGTCCGTATTCTAAGTGATCTCTGATTTATATGTCCTTTACTAGGCCTTAACTCTGTTTAAGTTTTAGCAGGTACTTTATGAAGTGGCATGATGATGGTGGTGGTGTGTAAATGAAATACCTGGGGTTTGGATCAGTATATCAAGATGGTTTAAATCTTCCATCCCATTGCTGTGGTGATGGTGTGCTATATCAGATGAACATACAATGTAGTTATGGCATTAATTACCTTTTAGAATCTGCCACAGTATAATTTTGACTGCGTGGTTTCTTTTAAGGGCGGCATGGTGGCTCAGTGGATAGTGCGGCTGCCTCGCAGTTAGGAGACCCGGGTTTGCTTCCCGGGTCCTCCCTGCGTGGAGTTTGCATGTTCTCCCTATGTCTGCGGGGGTTTCCTCCGGGTACTCCGGTTTCCTCCCACAGTTCAAACACATGCAGGTTTGGTGCATTGGCGATTCTAAATTGTCCCTAGTGTGTGCTTGGTGTGTGTGTATATGTGTGCGCGCCCTGCGGTGGGCTAGCGTCCTTCCCAGGGTTTGTTTCCTGCCTTGTGCCCTGTGTTGGCTGGGATTGGCTCCAGCAGACCTCTGTGACCCTGTAGTTAGGATATAGTGGGTTGGATAATGGATGGATGGATGTTTTCTAATGTGTTAGTTACCAAAACATCTGGCATAGTGTGCAAAGCTCTTATGTTTCATTTGAAATATATTTCAGCCATTATTAAGTATTAGCTGAGTTTTAAAAGAAAAAAAAAACATTCTGAGTGTTGCATTGCATTTTATATACAAACACTCTTCAAGACACTTTAACACAATACATTTAAAAATGACTTAATCCTTTTCTTTAATCTTCTTAATCCAGTTCAGGGTTTTAGATAGCCAGAACCAGTCCCTCCAGAATCAGGCACCTTCCAGAAATGAATTCTTGTTACTAAGATTGGGTATCAGTACTTTGAAGGGCATAATCAAAAACACAACCACAGAGACTGGAACAAAGCAATTTTAAAGTCAACAGCTAACCTAACTGACATGTCTTTGGTATGAGAGAGGGAAAGCAGAGTACCTGGAGAAAAACCCTATGCTTACATGAGGAGAATGCTCAAAGCCCTAAGAGACAGCTCTCAGTGGAAATTCTTGGCATGGTCAGTTGTGGGTACAAGTGTGACTCTTAGAGTTCTTGGACTTGTGAATGAGTCTTGTTCAGAACCTTCTTTGTGGTGTATCATCATTGTGTCAGCTGGCAGCTGTCTGACTCTAGCCCTGCCCACAATTTTTAACACCAAGGGAACTGAATAGAAGGACACAGTCATTGCATAACTGATAAGGCATGAAGAAGTAATGGCAGCAAAACTAATGAAGGGAAATTAAATGGAGTTTAAAACCTTGGGGATGGCATCACTGTGTGATAATGCAGGCCTTGACATTATTGCATTTTCATTTTTTAAGTAAGTCTTTTGGGGGAGGGGATTTTCAACAAAAGGACATTGAAATCTCACGAAATTCAGAGCAGTCTTGGGCAGTGTATAGTATTTACTGGTGTGTAGGTCTGGGAAATTGAACTTGGAAATTAAAAGTAATTCACGTTACTCCTTAAGGTAGCTGCTACCAGTGATCATATTTTTGTAATTGTTTAAAATAACATGAAGATCAATTTCTATCATGTGCATACATTCTTTTATTTTTGTTCTAACTGCAGACTGAGACACTGGGACAAAATCTCTTTATTCCTGGTATGTATGATAAGTGTGAATTTTTAGATTAGCTATGCCTGTTTATATGCCTACCAATGGTGCTGATGAATCAGCGTGGTGTGGCTTCTGTTTGGTCCTGCCATTGCTTAGATCCAACTATAAAAGTGCTGTCTACCATTTTGATCTTTTAACACCATGTTAAGTCATTCATAAATGTTGGAGAGTGCTTGTAAACAGATGGCAGGTTGGATTTCTGAATTACTCGATTGTACACAGAAAAAAGTTATCTTGGAGCAAGGGTTTAAGTGACAAGGCTGAATAAAAGAGTAAGAAGTATCAGCTATCATTTCATAGAAAACTGGTGGATTCAAAGGCATGATTAGAACTGCCTTGTAAGGCAAGTGCATATTACTTATTTGCTTATTCTTCAAGGGGGGTTGTATGAGAAGTATGGGACTGTGCTGCAGTACTGTGTCTGATAACTCTGTCGGCTGTTCTCATGTTAATTTGTTAGGGCTAATCATGTGCTTGTTTTATTTATTTATTTATTTATTTTTTTACCAGATACATGCATATACATGTTATCGATGCAGGATAGGTCGAATTTATACCTTCATTAAATAAAGGAAAATGTCAAGTTAGCTTTTGTTACTTAACTGTATTGTGTATTGCATAACACTGAAGTTATAATAATACGAAAGCATGAAAATATGTAGACTTGTTCTCCCTCTCAACACATTAATCAGGATTAAGATAGCTGGAGTGTGGGTTGTTGTGTAACTGACTGCAAGTGATGGGTGGGGGTAGGGTTAGTATGTGTGGGGCCCTTTTTAAATGGGAAACAATCATTTCTTCCAAGTTCAGTCAAATGATCTTTACTGAGTTGTGTTGCTTATGGACTTTGTGAGAGTATATCCTTCTTGGAGTTTCCTACAGCTCAGGAACTGGTCTTCTGCACCAGTGTATTAGTTAGACTGTACACAGACAGAGTGAGTTCGAATCCTGAGGATGTAAGGCTATGGGCTTGTATAGATACCAACACAGCAGCAATTTTGAGAACTTAAACAGTATGGTGTTAACCTCACTGAGACACTGGGAATCAATATTTGTGTCACTTAAATAGACCATAGGATTGAAACAGCCTAGTTTTGTACTATACAGTATAACTATTTAAAACATATTTGGATAGGTTTTACTACCTGTACTTCAGATGGGAAAAGAGTTTGAAGGCTTCCCCAGGTACTGCATGTTGCTAGTGTAAATCTCTTTCTGACTGCTAGAGATGTCTATGACGACGAAGACGACAACAACAACAACATTTATTCATATAGCACATTTTCATACAAAAAATGTAGCTCAAAGTGCTTTACATAATGAAGAATAGAAAAATAAAAGACACAGTAAGAAAATAAAATAAGTCAACATTAATTAACATAGAATAAGAGTAAGGTCTGATGGCCAGGGAGGACATAAAAACATAACAAAACTCCAGATGGCTGGAGTAAAAAAATAAAATCTGCAGGGATTCCAGACCATGAGACCGCCAAGTCCCCTCTGGGCATTCTGCCTCACATAAATGAAACAGTCCTCTTTGTATTTAGGGTTCTCATGGAAGGACTTGATGATGATGGTCATGTAGACTTCTGGCTTTTAGTTCATCAATGTTGGAGCATCATGATGCTTTGAGTAGGTGGTGGTGGCGCAGGCCGCCACCACAAAGAAACCGGAAAAAGAAACAGAAACAGAAGAGAGAGTAGGGGATAGTACGGATTTTAAAGCCACCTTGAATAGTTATTATAATGAACTGAACATACAGAGTATCAGGATTAAATTAAAGTGAAGTTATGAGAAGGCCATGTTAAAGTAACATCCTTCAACACCTGAATAGTACAGAATAAAGGACAGTTGATGAAAGGGATTGAGGAGCAAAATATAGCATTTAGAAATACATATCACCTTTCTACCTTTATGTATTAAACATCAATTATAGATGTTGAAAATGAATAAGGTAGCAGAAGTGGCCCCATAGAGTGAACATGCCTTACCCTTCTCCATCCTGGTTTAATATGACAGTATCTTTGCCAAGAGCAAGAAGCAGCTTGTGAGAGTGGTGTGCACAATCATTTTCCACCTGCTCATTGTGGACTTGCTCTAATTTTGTACATTATAGCGTAAAGTTATTGAGATCCCGCATGTTCCATTTTGTCCTAGTACTTTGTTCACTGTCCTGTGTAATAAATAGCTCAGGTTAGTCAAGATGAGGACTACCATATTTCATCATAATACTTACCCACAAGGTGTGAGGTGCATGAGTTTACTATCGGGACCTTAAAAAGCTAGAATGATTTGAAGAATATACACAACCCCAATTCCAAAAAAGTTGTGACACTGTGTAAAATGTAAATAAAAACAGAATGCAATGATTTGCAAATCTTATAAACCCATATTTTATTCACAATAGAACAAAGAAAACATTTCAAAAGTTTAAAATGAGAAAATGTACCATTTTAAGAAAATAATAAAGTAATTTTGAATTTGATAGCAGCAATATATCTCAAAAAAGTTGGGACAGAGCCATGTTTGTCACTATGTAGCATCCCCTCTTCTTTTAACAACAATCCGTAAACATCTGGGAACAGAGGAGACTGGTTGCTGGACTTTTGGGAATGTTGTCCCCTACTTGTCTTATATAGGATTCTAGCTGCACAACAGTCCTGGGTCGTCTGTCATATTTTTTGTTCCATGATGCGCAAAAATGTTTCAATTTGATGAAAGGTCTGGATTATAGGCAGGCTAATTCAGCGCCTGGACTCTTAGGGCTCATTTATACTTCACGCTCAGAACGCATACACACTCACATCATGGCTACCACGCGTTCCCAGCGTTCATTTCACGCGTCCTCTGAGCAGGTCCTCAGAAATTAGCGCGATGTGTGCACGAGTTGCAGTACCAGCAAAAAGTCAGGGAGCGCAGCGTGCTAAAAGTCGGAACGTGACGTCAATGTCTCTGTTTACTATCTACATGTGACAGAAAGCCTCTATGCAGATCCTACGGGATGAATGCTTCGAAGTGGTGAAGCAAAATGCCGACATATAGATGCATTCATGGTGCTTTTATATCCAAACGTCGCATATTCCCGATCGTAATGACACAATACATTTTAAAAGTCTCACATACCATCTTTTGTGCCATCTTTTTTTTTTTTTTTTTGCAATATAACAACATCAACATAATGAATAGCGCTGTATTTGAGCCACTGAGAAAAAAATTAAGGACACGGTGAAAACGTGTATTTTGTGATTAAAGTGGAAATTTCGGCTTTAATCTCGAAATGTCCACTTTAACCTCGTAGTTTACTTTATCATTAATGCAGACCATCGTAAACGTCATCCCAGTTTTTAATCGCTACGAGCTTCTTGGACCTGACAGCAGCGGCAAGCAGCAATAGATCACCACACAGAACAAATTAAATGTATGATATTCCAACTCTCTGCACATTTAGAATCTTTAGATTTGTACTTGATACCAGTTTCATGATGAAATGCATTAAAGTGTGTATGTTACATTTTACATATAATTTTGTTTAAATAATGAATACTGTTAATAATTACACACATGGGGGGAATAATTACACACATGGGGGTGTCAATGTGGTGGAGCGATAGCACTGCTGTCTCTTAGGGAGTTATGTTGTTGGTATTTCCTGCTTGTATTCCACACTGTGCTCCGGTTTCCTTCCAAAGATATGTAGATTTGGGGATTTGGTGCCGCTAAAATGACGCTAGTGTATGCGAGTGCTTGTATTCACCTTGCGATGAGCTGAGGCCTCGTCTAGGAATTGTTTCTCACTCGTGCCCAATGCTTGCTGGAATGGACACATCCCTGGATTTATGGATTTAATCAATAAACATAATTTTTAGAGATATTGCAGTAAGGTGTCATCAGAATTTAATGAGTGTTCCAGGCAATTCACAACACAGAGAAGCCGAACATGTTGTCACCGTGATAATATCTTTCACTGCCACCTGGTGGATTCCTCCAGATTTACATAAAGTACGCGTACAAGTATAAACACTACAACGCTTGCACAGCAGCAGCGTCCGCTGCAGTATGCGTCGCGTCGTGTCGCGTGAAGTATAACTCCGGCCTTATACTACGAGGCCGTGCTGTTGTAATAGATGTAGTGTGCAGTAGCATTGCTTTGCTGAAATATACTAGGTCTTCCCTGAAAAAGATGTGATTTGGATGAGAGCACATGTTGCTGTAAAACCTGTTTATACGTTTCAGCATTGATGGTAACTTTCCAGATGAGCCATCTGCCAAATCCATAGGCAGTTAATGCACCCCCATACCATCAGAGATCCCAGGTTTTGAACTGAGCGCTGATAACAAGACAAGTGGTCCCTCACCTGTTTAGTCCGGAGGACGTGGCATCCCATGTTTTCCAAAAAAAAATTCTAATTTTGATTCGTCTGACCAGAGGACAGTTTTCCACTTTGTCTCAGTCCATTTTAAATGTGTTTTGGCCCAGAGAAGACAGTGGTGTTTCTGGGTCATGTTCACATATGGCTTCTTCTTTGCACGATGGAGCTTTAACCTGCATTTGTGGATGGGATGGTGAGCTGTCTTCACTGACAGTGATTTCTGGAAGTGTTCTTAAATCCATGCAGTAATTTCCATGACAGAATCATGCCTATTTTAATGCAGCACCACCTGAGGGCCCGAAGATCACAGGCATCCAATACTGGTTTGTGCCCTTGTCCCTTGCATACAGACATTTCTTCAGATTCTCTGAAAGTTTTGATAATATTATGTGCTGCAGACGATGAGATATTCAAAGTCTTTACAATTTTAATGTCGCAGAACATTATTCTGAAATTGTTCCACAATTTGTAGATGCATTTTTTGGCAGATTGGTGAGCCTTTGCTCTTCTTTACTTCTGAGAGACTCTGCCTGTCTAAGATGCTCTTTTTAATACCCAATCATATTACTGACCTGTTGCCATTTAACTTAATTGGTTGCAAAATGTTCCTCTAGCTGTTTCTTTTCAGTACCACTTACTTTTCCAGCCTTTTGTTGTCCCTGTCTCAACTTTTTTGAGACGTCTTGCTGCCATCAAATTCAAAATGAGCTAATATTTTTCATGAAGTAGTAAAATGTCTCACTTTCAACATTTGATATGTTTTCTGTGTTCTATTGTGAATAAAATATGGATTTATAAGATTTGCAGTCTGTTTTAATTTAAATTTTATATAGCGTTCCATCTTTTTTGGAATTGGGGTTGTATGTATAAAATATATATAGAATATATCCATATCCATAGGTCTAAATCGCAGTCTCATTATTTGGGTGGTCACTTACCAGGTAACGCTTCTGGTTTGTCAGCCAGTCGGCAAACATCTGCCAAGCCCTCTCAGTGGAGAGAAGCAGATCACAGGCAGGTTATAGAGTACCTGTCAAATAATACAAAGAACACACAACACGTTCTTCACCCTAATTGTGGCTCATCAGGCATGAGCAACTTCGCTTCCCTTTCCGGGGATCGAACCTCAGATATCTGCGCCTGAGGTGAACCCATACTGTTTGTGTGCATGTTTGTATATATATTAAGGGCAATACTACAACAACTACTATTACTACTACTATCACCTTAGAAAGCTCACCACGGTTATCTGAACATTACAGTTTTCTTGGACCATGTCAACTGTGTTGTAATGCATATGATGGTAACTTAGTTCTAACAAAGACAATAGATACTGTGCATACTGAGTGAAAATGCTGTTATAGTTTGTGTGTACTTTCAAGCTAGTGTCTTAGATTTTTTATTTTTTATTCTTTATTGAATTACATCAGCTTGCGTTCCTTCAAAAGAGCCAGTTATCTTTCTGGAAAATATAGAAGAATTGTTGTAATTGAGGCAGATGCATTTTACTGTCTTCAGTTCACCCTGGTACTCCCTCGTCATGTCTGTCACTTTCCACCAACTGATTGCCAATGCCCTCTCCTCAAGCCTCCACTTACCACCAGCAGTCAGTTCTTTAATCTTTTGCTTCCTCCTTCCATCATTCATCTCTTCAGTTCACACAGCTTTCATTAATAGTAAGACTATTTTTTAATTGCTTAGCTTATTATATTCAATTCTTGCTATTTTATACAATGTCTTGTAAGTTTTTTTCCTGTGTAATGGTGCTTGATCCTATTACCTATGTTGTAACCTATTGCATAAAAACAGGATAATTATTTGCAATTTCATCAACCATTTTACATCAGTATTTGGCTTATTTGATGATAGTTGCATTCTTTATTAAGCTTAGAAAAGTATCCCTTAAGTTGTTAGCTGCACCATCATTTCTGAGCAATCTTGAATATGATTTACGTTTTGAAGAGATTATCATTTTTTGCATAAGAAATAATTGGAGCAGTCCTTTTGGTATTCAGATTTCTGTCTTTTATATTAATCTTCCAGGAACAAATTAGGTCTATGAATCAGGGTAACGTAATTTACTTTTTTTTTTTTTTTTTTTAAAGTGATCCAGTCTTATGGCAAAAAAGGTGTTTTTTTTTTTTTAGTGGTAAATGATACCTGGCCAAAGAGATTTGTGATTGGAGAGATTTGTGAAGGGCACAGAGCATATTCATTTTTACAACACCTGTAGTGAAGTTTAGTTCAAGAAAGTATTTCCATGCAGGAGTAGATGTAACATGGAGTTGAATCTTTTTAGGATGTTTACAAAATCAGTGCCATTCTAAACATATGAATAAATACATCACAATTCTGAATGTATTCAAATTCTTTGACAATTCTTCAATAGGGTTATCATAATAATGTTATTGGTTATGAAGTATAACCAACAGGATTGAGAGAAATAAATGAAGAATAGCTATTTACCGTTTTAATAAATGGACATCTGACATTTAGATGTCAGGCTTCAATAAAAGTCTATTCTATTGCAGGCCAAGTTTTTTCATAATGCACTTTCTATGTGCAATAAATTACACTCCTTATCCTTCTTAGCTCATTGTATATAAAACGTCAGTGTAGCTCATTCTTTAAAAACTGAGAGCATGAGACACTTTTAACCTACCATTTTGTTATTTATCTGGCTATATCTATTCAACTGCTATGATAGGTAGGCTACTTATAAGCATTGCTCAGATAGCAGAAGGCCATCACTTTTGGAGTTTTAGGCAAAGCAGCATAAAACACCATTATTAGTTTTTTGAGATAACCACAAAGTTAAAATTGCAAATTTATTTGTATATTTTAAGCTGTAAGCTTATTACCAGAACCTAAAATTAAAATGAAATAAACCAATGCTGTGGAGAGTTCAAAGAAAAGCTGCAAAGAAGGCTAATATTTATTTACTAATTTTGATTTGTTTCATTAATTTTTTTTCCCTACATCTTTCAGTTTTTTCATTTAACTGTACGATAACTTTATGCATTAAACTGTATGATAACCTTATGTCAGGCTCTGTCGTTCTTATATAGCCGCTTCTTTCATCTTATTAAAATTTACTTAATGCAGCCTTTTCTGCCCAGCATTGATAATTAAATAGCGTTCAATATGTGAGCCTGTTTGGTACAACATAAGCGCTGTACTACAGATAACATGAATGCTGCCCTGGCTGGCTCCAAGGGTTGTCAAAGTCGCCCCTGTTTTATGTAAAATAGAGTACTTCTTGTGTAAAAATGAATGTCCTTGTTTTTGTGAATGTTTAAAAGCCATTTCACTCTTACTTTTGTGTTATTTGAGAAGAAGATAAATCTCCAAAGGAGTTATAAAATGCAAAATTCATGCAAAACATCACAGAACAGTCATCTGATACTTTTTCTCTTTTTATCTCCCATGTTAATTGTTTAACTTAAAAGTAACCACAAAATGTGCAAAGGCTTGATGAAAACATTTTGGTACAGGTAGCACAAGTTCTGTTCTGTAGTTAATTAGGCTGGGTATGCTGTGAAATTAAGACTATGCTCTTGACAACAGATTGACGTTAGCTTCCTTTTTTTAAAATATATAATATGCTATGGATACTTGTTTATGGTATGTATGCAATTTGCATATTGGTAAGGTGATTGTGGTTTCTTAGATGTGAACTTGCATGTTTGTTGAGCACCCATGACACCAAATTGGCTATAACTTCCCATTCTGTTGAGGAAGATGCATTATCATAATTACTGTTTGAATATTTATTTATAATGTAAGCCATTATGGCCTTGGGTTTTCTGCATCTGAAAATAGATGGAGGTCTGCTCATCAGAGGCCATCAAAAGTTCCTTTTGGTAGGATGAAGAACAACTTGAAGTTTCAGAATCTATGCAAGTAGTTTATCATTGCCCCGTATAATTCTATTATTTACCTGCTCCTTTTGTATCAATTCAGCTCCTGCAGGTGACTGGGCTGACCACTTTTGCTTCATTGTAATTCATTCACAGTTAACAACAGTTGACAAAAGACAAATGTAGTTATGTAGTTGGATGTTGTAGGTTTTCAAGTTTTGCTACAGATAAAAACTGGATTTCAAACAACCACTGATTTGGAATGTGACATGCTGGTTTCTCCTTTCTTGCATACTCTCTCTGTCATGATTCAAGCTAGCTTTCAGAAAGCAGTCTGTCACATGTTGCATGTCTTACAGATAAAATATAACTCTCTTTTGTTAACATACCAAACCTCCTAAATTAATTTGGATTATGTAATACTCTGGCAACAAAATCATACTTACCTGACTTTCCTTCCTCTTTTACATTTGGTTTTAATGGTTGTAAATTAATTCTCCAGTGCACTTTTTGTGGGTCCTAATATCTGTGGTTTACCTCCCTGATGGTAGGTAGAATGAGTGCAAAAATAACCAGATTACATCCCTGCACCCAGTGACATTTGAATCTTCTTCTTTATAGTTTATAGTGCCCATCCTCTTGATTATGTGTTGTATTTAATCCCCATCTGATCAAAACATGATATGGACGTCTTCTGATTAAATGCATCTAAAGAGTTTTCCCATTGGTTTCTACATATTGTAATTTTCTATTTCAATGTCCAGCAATTTTGTTTTCATATAAACTGAGTTTTTTGTTTAATGTGTTCTTGTTTTCAAATGTTGCTTAACTCTTTCTGACCCATATATTACTGCTTTCTGTATTGTAGCCTTACCATTGTTATGGAGTTTATTTTATAATGACTTAGGAGGAATATGCATTGTTGCACTTAACCAGAGACACTTAGTAGCCCATTTTAGGTGGTGGAGTTTTTTATTTTCATTTCCTTGTGTTCCTTTTTCTTTTTAATAGCTTTGGTCTTCAAGATATGAGATATTGTACGGTTTGTTTTGCCTCCCCCTCCAAAATTCTTTCTGAGTTAGCACTATGAACAGTGTTGATGAATAAATGGAAAAAAAACACTTCTCTGCTTTGTCTCCAATAATGCAATAAATCAGACATCTTTTCCTTTTAAAATGTCCGTGGTTTACAGTTTATGCTTAAACTCAATAACCCATTACTAAATTAATTGCATTTGGGCTTTGGCTAAGGGCAAAAATTATTAATAATTTTTTTCCATAGGAAACTTTGTTTCAGAATGTTTGAGTGGGCTGTGCCTTGGTCCCAGGTTTGAAATTTCTGCACATGCTTTTCTGCTCACAGAGAATTTTACTCCCATATTAAAAGATATGCCAGCAGGCATACTAAGAATGTGAAATGAACTGTCTTTTGTGTAATGAGTTACTGCCATTCTCAGGATGCATTTTTCTACAATTGGATCCAGCTCCCTCTTTCTGTTTTTAAAGAACGGTATAATACAATTAATATTAGTTGAGTGAGATGTTGCATATGCAGTAGTCATCATTTTGAAACAGTAAAATTTTAACCCCATTCGATCTTCCCCTCCCCATAAAAAAATTCTCAACCCATTTTAGTTTATAAACTCATTTCTGGTATTCATTATGATCCCTTTCATTTTGTTTGACCACATATACCAGCAACCCCCAAGTGTTTGACAATAAAGTAATTGTTTTCACTTCCCAGTTACTGGTAGTATCTCTCTACTTGAACAGTTATCTTACATGAATTGACTTCATGGTGATTCCCTTGATATTGCCTTGCACTTTCCAGACCTGAAAAATATCCAGTAATGATTATTGTCTCAGCTAGTCTAAGAAAATGGGAAGCAGTGTTTGCTTAGAACAGTTTTCCACTCTTCAATTCGATAGGTGAGATCACAGAAAAAGCATATAAGCCATCAAATTCTTGATTATAAATGTCTTACTATGTAAGGTATTTAATGAAATGAATTTGATTAATAACTGCATGGCTTCTTCATGGAATGACAAGAAAATTCCAATGTAAATGGATTAAAAGAATCCTAAATTATACCTTGAGATGACCTAATCCAGGGTTTGGTCATTCCTTTGGAGATGAAATGTTGCTGACCACACACAAACATCCCTAACAGTATAACCAGTCAAGGTATATACTCTAAAAGTTATTTATTCAAACTGCATATGCCAATAAACAACCTCTTTTTTTATATTGCAACTTGGTATACTGAAAACCATCCCAAGACACCTTACTAGCACACATCCATAGAACAGCTGTTTATATATACATTTTTTGCTGTGGGTGTTCAGGCAGGTATGGTGATTTATTCAGGGTCTCACAGCGAGACGGAGATGTAACTAGTAAGTTTGTACTTTACTTTAATTTCCTTAACTAGTATGCCATGATGTCTAGAAAGTAATAAGGATGAGGTAAGTGTGACAGATAAAATATCAGTGCTCCAACAGTAGCAACATTTATACACATGTACACGCATTCAGTGGTTGGGCTTTTTTTGGCTAATCCTGCTACAGCCTATATACAGTATCAGAGCTGTCAGACATGGCAACAAGCAAAGTAATAGATGCACATTTACTTGAACTCTCAGTATTACTGTAGACATCCAGCAGTTTTGCTTGATGTTTCTTGTTTTGGCCAACAAGCATTACACTTAATTGGCTATATAAAGATAGTAAAAAAAAAAAAAAAAAAAAAGATAGTAATAATAATGATGATGATGTAGGAGAACATTAATTTGTATTTTAATTGTGCTGAATTTAGGTTAAATGGGACTGAAACATTTCTCAAAAATGACAGGCCCTCTTGAAAGGCTAATTAAACATTATTCAAAAAGTCAATAGTAAAATATTTCTGTCTATTATTCTTAACTGTGTTATGCCAAACCCTCGCACGTTATCAGGTGTGATACCTTCCTCCTATATGCCAAATCTAGAGACACAGCAGTGCCCTCTAGTGTATATAGGTGCAAAGTGAAGCCTAATTTACAACCTGTCAGTCTTGAAAGACTGGTATAGTTTTCCACCTTGTGAACTATATTTTGTTATTTTGTTCTAAAATTATAGATATTGAGAAAACTAAATTCTTTTAGGTTGCATAGGTATGATTAGCAAGCCTTTGAATACATTTTTTGATTCATTATCCCCCATTCTACCAGTGTTCCTTCGAAGAAAGCAGCAGGTCCTGAAGGGAGATGGATCAATGTCTGTTGTTTTTCCAGTATTTTTTTTATAACTTGAAAAGCTTAGTTACTTTCTTCTCTGTTTATAAATTGATGTGCTGTTAAATGTTCATCAGCATGAAATATTTTTTTAAGGTTTGTCTTGAGCTGAATGTACTACATTTGTCTGTTTCTTTTTACATTGGTCCCAGTTAAAGTGTTACTGTTGTGTCCCAACACATTCATCATGATGCCTCCTGTTTCTCACTTTTGATATATATTCTTGATGATGATACATGGTAAGATACCTAATGAGTGGTGGTGGGGATGAAGTCAAATCAAAACGCTGTGCTTTGCCAACCAAAATGCAATGTAGCATTACTTGGTGATGGGAGTAAGCTAACTGGAAAAAGAGGCAATGTTGCTCAGTGGTTTGAGAAGGCAGAATGGAGTGTGTGGGGGTGATGCTCATTGTGTCTCAGATTTGAAGATTCTCCCTATCTCTCCAGTCTGGGTTTAAAAAAAACTCCATTTGTGGTGACTGTGGTAGCTGATGTGAAATGAGTATGTAGCGAAGAACTGGGTGAAGTGACAGGAAAAACCTGTTTGATGCAAATGTGTAACATGTACATGTAAACTGATTTTTATCAGTGACAATGCAGCTTCATATGCATGTAATCAAATAGTAGATAGAGATTTTATGGGGAACAAAGCCTTATTGAAATGCATTGATGGCAATTGTTGAGTCTTCATTTAACAATATGTCAGTTTAATTCTAAAACAAATTCTCTACACACTTCTGTGTTTGAATATAGTGCATTGAGTTTTTATTTCATTAGTTAAACTACATCATCCCAATACATTCATTTTGTTTTCTGAGCCTCTTTTCCCATGACAGGGTCACAAATTCTATCCTGGCACCACTGGTTGGACTGTCTATTACAGGGCAAACCCAAGACTTAAAGTTTTTTTTTTTTTTTGTTAATGTAGTATCATAGGGAGCTTCCACCTCAGTTACTACTTGTATCACAATTAAAATTGGACTAAGCGTGTGAAAGGCATCTGTGTGCTGCAGTGGTAAGAGTGGATAGATTGGGAGACAGTTTAAATGAAAGAGAAGAGTGGGGAGCCTTTAGTACTCAGTGGGGGCTTAGTTTTTCAGAGTAAGCAGGCTTGGTGGTTATATGGTGGGAGTGGGCAGACTGAAAGATGCAGTATTGCCTATTGACAAGACCGGTGCATTGTCACAAGAGCAGGTAGATTGGGAAGCAGTGTAGTTTTATTAATGAAAGTAATCATGCTGGGAGGCTCATTTATGAGAACAAACAGACTTGAAAGCAGACAGATCAGTGGTGAGAATTAACAGAATGGTGAAACCTGACAGAAATATGTCAGTTGTGGTTGAATAAGGAGGCTGGACAGGCTAGTGGGCTGTGTGGCCTAGTGATGAACATGATCAAATGCATAAATGATATGAATGGGGTAATTGAGCAAATTGGTAGGCAGTATTGCTTAGTAATAAGAATGATCGTATAAGGAGGTGGCATGATTCTTTGATAGGTGGACAGGCTAGGTGGACAGTGTGACTGTATCAGTGAGAGTGAACAAACTGGGAGGCAGTGTAGCTTAGTGGTGACACTAGATAGTCTAGAGGGGTATGGCTCAGAGATGGGAATGAGTAAGCTTATAGACTATTTGGCTGTTTTTGGAATAAGCTGGGAGAGAGTATTTGGAAACTTGATAGAAAAGAGAGTGGTGTGTCTCAGTAAGGGGACTTGTGCCATCCCAGAGGGAGTGTGATTTGAAGGTAGCTGTAGATGATGAGCTCTGAATGCCTGCTTAATTTAGTTTACAGTGGAATGCTCAGATCTATCGGTTTCCTAAATATGTGAGGTGCACAGGGAACTTTCCTGACATGCTTGCGGTGGGCTGTCTCCACTCTGCATTATGGTGGTGGGGGAGGATTTGGGCTAGTGTTCATGACTGGCCCCCCTGATCTCTCTGGGTGACCCCAGGAAGCCTGGTATCTGCCTTGCCTGGCTGACTCCCTAAAGCTAGTCGCTTATGATTAAAAGCCCAGCCGTTGGAGGATGTGATGTTTTGTGATGAGGGATTTGAGGGGCTGCCAGGGCGAATCAGAAGGAGCTGTAAAGTGAGCGTTCCTGACAAAGTGAATATAGTAATTAGGGCTGATCTGCTGGCACTGTGCCCGCTCTGACTGACTGGCGTCTTGCACAGTTAATTATAGCTCTGTTTAACACAGCGCACAGATATTTTACCAGCCAGACAGTGAGAAGCCCAGCGTGGATGCCTCTCTAATGAAACAAGCTATTGATTTAAGAGGCGTTCCTTTTAATCCGCTTGAGCTTGAGTGTTTGTGGGTGGAGGTGTGAGGGGGGGCAGTCAAATTCAATTCCTGACTTAACAGAAAAGTCAGCACTTGTGGACTCCCAACCAAAGCCAGCAAAGGATTCAGCTTTAGAGATGAGGCAGGCTATCTGGGAGTGCACTGACTTTTATAGACTTAGAAACAGTTTTTTCCACTTTACATTTCTTCAGATTAGCCTAAGTAGAAGTAAATAAGTATACATTTTTAGATGAAAAATTAAACTTCAGGGTAATCCATGTTATGTGAGGAGTTGGCAGTAGGGGTGGGCGAAAATTCTGCCACATCATTAGTGACTTCAAAGCTCAATTTGTATTTGTAACAGTGGAAGTAGTTTAGCAAAAAAAGTCATTAATAGACATGGGTAACGTGAAATTACATAAGTGGGAGACAATCCGGGCTTTTTAGAAGAGTCATTTGTATTGTATATTTGGTTGATAGAAGTGTATATCCTGCTTTTGTCTCTGTGAATTTGATATATTTGGTTACATTCTTTGGTTAATGATAGGCTAATATGAGTACCACACCTATGTTCAAATAAGGGTGTCTACTGCCTCTTAATTTTAAAAGATAAAAGGAGAAGGAATACACAAGAATTGCTGATATTGAACATACTTCTGCTTATATTTTATATCTTATGCTTGGTCTTTAGGTTGGAAAGATGAGGGTTCAAGGATCACATTTTATTTATTATTAAGTGTATAAAAAAGCATAAAATCAAATTACGCAGCATATTTTTGGGGCATTTTTAGCAAGAAGCAGGTGCATCTGTCCGTTGGTGTTTTCTTATGCTCCCTATTACAGTAAAATGGAAAATACAACATTTTATCTCAATCTTCACTTACATCAATCTAAGAAAGAACTTAGTTAAGCAGTGACTATTTTGCTCATATTTTAACAGTACACTGATCACTTCACATTTAGTGATCAAATTTGATGGCCAGGTCACATTAAAAAATTAAAGACATAACTGCATAACAAGATGCATAGATTAGTGCACACATAGGCATTCTTAGTTTAAAAGTTACATCCCTCCCTTAATGCACCCTGGGAGCACAGGCTGTATGGTCTTGAGCACTGATATCAGTTGTTTAATACACTACATGGCCACAAGTAAGTGGACGCCCCTCCAAATTTTTGAATTCAGATGTTTCAGCTGCATCCATTGTTAAGAGGTGCATAAAGCCAAACACATAGCCAATACAATTTCCATTAATGATAATTGTTAATTAAATGTATATAGCAGTTTTCTAACTTATTCAAAGAGCTTTACCACTTCCGCCACCATCAATATTTGGCATCCACCTGGATAATGTGAAGGCATCCATTCTTGCAGCAGTATGATCGCCACACATTTGCTATTTACCTAATGCTCTCCTACATCTGTAATTGCTGCTGTTTTAAAGTAGAATTGTTTAGGAGCCAGAACAGTTCAGCCACAAACAGAAACTCACTGAGCCGGACAGCTAAGTGCTGAAGTGTACAACACACAAAAATCACCTATCCTTTGATGCATCAATCGTAAGAAAGTTCCAAACTGCCCCTAAAAGCAACATCAGCACAAGAACTGTGCGTTGGGAGCTAAATGAAAGCCTAAGGTCACTATGTGTAGTGCCCAGCATTGGCTGGAGTGGTGTAAAGCATACTACCATTGGACTCTGGAGCAATGGAAATGATTCTCTGGAGTGATTAACAATGTTTTACTATTTGACATTATGATGTGTCTAGGTTTGGCAAATGCCAGGAGATTGCTACCATCTGGACTGCATAGTGCCTGTTATAAAGTTTGATGGAGGGTGGATAATGGTCTGGGGCTTTTTTCAGATTTTGGGCTAGGTCTGTTGGTTCCAGTAAAGAGTACTCTTAATGCTGCAAAAGAAAAAGACATTTTAGACAGTTCTGCAATTCCAAAATTGTGCAACAGTTTGTAGAAGGCCCTTTTCTGTCCTGGCATGACTGTAGCCCTGTGCACAAATCAAGGCCCATAAAGACATGTATTAGTAGGTTTGTTGTGGAGAAATTCTAGTGGTCTGTATAGAGCCCTGACTTCAACCCTTCTGAATGATACCTTTGGGATGATCTTCAACCCTTCTGAATGATACCTTTGGGATGAACTTGATCATTGATTGCGGGGCCAGGCCATTTTGTCCAACATTAATGTCTGACTTAATTGCTCTTTTGGCAGAATGGGCACACATACCTACAGACAACACTCTAAAATCTTGTGGAAAACCTTCCAAGAAGAGAGAAGGCTGTTGTAGCCATAAAGGAACGATGTGGCAGTGGTATGAACTATAAGCTCATATAAGTGTGATGATTAGGCGTCCACAAGCTTTTGGCCATGACACTTTTGCAAAACACAGTGAAACATCCAATCAAACTGGCTAGACTATTGTAGATTTTTTCCACTTTGTTCAGAGATCCATTTTGGGATGATTATATCCTCCTTAAAAACTCGCACGCACTCCTACATGCTGCTTTATGTATATGCTGTATGTTTGAGAATTTTGGGAGACAGTCTTTTAATACCCCTTTTAATCTTATGTGCCACAATTAGACTTACTCTGGGACAGTTTTCAGATGCATGCTGTCTGTGAAGATACCCAATCATTTTTACAGCTGTTTCAAATACACTGCACTCTGTGGAAAAGGGTGGGGCTAGATTTTTGAAGAAGAGCTGGATGCCAATGAAATGCAAACACAGAATCGCACATTCTGAAAGCTGATGCTGCATTCACTTTGCTGTGGTACACTCAGATTATCATGTGTGTTGCTCAGGGGTCTTCTCACATTATATATTGAGCATCATGGCTCTAAAAAAAGATTGTGAAAGAAAAAGTGAAAAGCAGTATTTATTCAAGATAAATGTCTTAATAGGATTTCTTTTTATGTCTAATGTTATTATTAAACTAATTTAGCTCAGTTTTCATATGTTCTAGTGCTATTTTATATTCATGTCAAATTCATTTGCAATCCTGCATGTAAAATACAGTGAAATGCAATGCATATTAGTGTCACACATTTTCCTTTGGTACATTTATTGGTGCCATATTTAAGTAGGAATCTGTCAAATGATTCATTGCTTTTCAGTATGGTTTGTAATAAAGTTCATGGAATTTCTTTGGACAACCATGCGTTAACTATCCCAAAACTAAATGAAATCAAATTACTAATGTGTCAGGAAGTGTGGCCAGGGGTGTGAACAGTAGGGGTAAGAGGCTTTGAACTCATTACTGTGAGTGATTTTGGTCTGGTTCAAGAGAACATTTGAAATAAATAAATATTATCTTTTACCTTTTACTACATTATAAGCAAAAGACTCTTATTATTAGCTATTGATAATGTCTGTCATAATACAACAGGCACTATACATTGGATAGAAAAGCCTAAAGTACTTATTTTTTCTTGTTTCCTTATGTTTACATTGTATGCATTGTACTTCCAACTCATTGTTCATTAGTTGTCAATCTTTGTACAAAAAGGACACATTACACCGTGAGACAAAATCAGGCTGGAAATATCACACTACACGACCAACATTCATGGATGCATGCCACAGCACATCATCACTTGCTAATTTATATTACAGAGGACTATAGTACAGATGCAGAA
>JANRMT010062814.1:100766933-100783876 GCA_026402145.1 Polypterus bichir lapradei
CCCCCCCCCCCCCCCCTTTGCAGCAATAACTGCAATTAAACATTTCCGGTAACTTTTGATCATTCCTGCACACCGGCTTGGAGGAATTTTAGCCCATTCCTCCATACAGAATAACTTCAACTCTGAGAAGTTGGTGGGTTTCCTCACATTAACCGCTCACTTCAGGTCCTTCCACAACATTTCGATTGGATTAAGGTCAGGACTTTGACTTGGCCATTCCAAAACGTTAACTTTATTCTTCTTCAACCATTCTTTGGTAGAACGACTTGTGTGCTTAGGGTTGTTGTCTACCTTTTCTTGAGATTCAGTTCATGGACAGATGTCCTGACATTTTCCTTTAGAATTCTCTGATATAATTCAGAATTCATTGTTCCATCAATGAAGGCCAGCTGTCCTGGCCCAGATACAGCAAAACAGGCCCAAACCATGATACTACCACTACGTTTCACAGATGGGATAAGGTTCTTATGTTGGAATGCAGTGTTTTCCTTTCTCCAAACATAACGCTTTTCATTTAAACCAAAAAGTTCTATTTTGGTCTCATCCGTCCACAAAACATTCTTCCAATAGCCTTCTGGTTTGTCCACGTGATCTTTAGCAAACTGCAGACGAGCAGCATTGTTTTTTTTGGAGAGCAGTGGCTTTCTCCTTGCCACCCTACCATGCACACCATTGTTGTTCAGTGTTCTCCTGACGGTGGACTAATCAGCATGAACATTAGCCAATGTGAGAGAGGCCTTCAGTTGCTTTGAGGTTACCCTGGGGTCCTTTGTTACCTCGCCAATTATTACACACCTTGCTCTTGGAGTGATCTTTGGTGGTCGACCACTCCTGGGGAGGGTAACAATGGTCTTGAATTTCCTCCATTTGTACACAATCTGTCTGAATGTGGATTGGTGGAGTCCAAACTCTTTAGAGATGGTTTTGTAACCTTTTCCAGCCTGATGAGCATCAACAACTCTTTTTCTGAGGTCCTCAGAAATCTCCTTTGTTTATGCCATGATACACTTCCACAAACTTGTGTTGTGAAGAGCAGACTTTGATAGATCCCTGTTCTTTAAACAACACAGTGTGCCCACTCACACCTGATTGTCATCCCATTGATTGAAAACACCTGAGTCTAATTTCACCTTCAAACTAACTGCTAATCCTAGAGGTTCACATACTTTTGCCACTCACAAGTATGTAATATTGGATCATTTTCCTCAATAAATAAATGACCAAGTATAATATTTTGTCTCATTTGTTTAACTGGTTTCTCTTTATCTACTTTTAGGACTTGAGTGAAAATCTGATGATGTTTTAGGTCATATTTATGCAGAAATATAGAAAATTCCAAAAGGTTCACAAACTTTCAAGCACACCTGTATTTTTCAAAACTGTTTTTCCTAGGATTTTGTTTTATCATGTACACATCTCTGTCCAGTATGTTTAGTTCAACATTGTATTGACTAATTAACTGCTTTAAATTAAATATTGAAGGTATTTAAGCTACTTTTAAAAACTCAACCACCCCATCTCTCTTCTAGTTTATAAGGTTATAATTATTTCTAAAAATGGTCCTGCTGTTAGGCTGCATTAGGGTACACAGTGCTTAAATCTTGACTTAAAAGTTTTCTATCTGGAGATTTGTTCTCTCTATGTTCACATGCAGTTTGCCCCAAAAATATGCTGTTAGATTGACTTAGAGCATCAAAATTTGCCCTGTCTGAATAGTTCCTATATTAATTTCCATCCCTTTCATTTTTAACCTTGAGCTCATCTTTGCAATCATAGTCTTTTACTCTCTGCAACTTTATTCCTGATACATTGGGCATGCAAGTAGGAATTTTACTGCACTCTATACATGGTACTTACCAGGAAATGACATTCATGTCTCTTGTGGCTCTTCCCATGAAATCAATAGACTGATTGGGAGAGCATGAGGGGTCATGAGGTCGCTGGAAAGGGTTGGGGGCCATTCCCGATATCTATGCAAAAGGATGATGGTCCAAGTCTTTAGAGACCTTGTGCTTCCTGTCTTGCTATATGGTTGCGAGACATGGATGCTATCCATTGACCTGAGACAAAGACTGGACTCTTTTGGTATTGTGTCTCTTCAGAAAATCCTTGGGTATCGCTGGTGTGACTTTGTGTCAAATAAGTGGTTACTCATGGAGTTGTGAATGAGGCACATCAACTGCATTGTGAGGGAGAGTCAGTTATGGCACTATTGCCATGTGGCGCGACTCCCTGAGGGTTTTCCGGTTCGCAGGATCCTCATTGTTGGGAACCCAAGTGGTTGGACCAGGCCAAGGGGATGCCCACGTAACACCTGGCTGCGGCAGATAGAGGGTCATTTCTGGAGAGTGGGACTGGGCCGCGTGTCTGCCTGGGGGGGTTGCCAGCCAGGATCCCAAGCTGTTATGTTGTGTGTTGGGTGCAGCACCGTGCTGTACCAGTGCATGCTCCCCAACCTGACTTGACCTACACATGTGACAATATTACTAATACGACTAATACTAAAGCAATTTCAAAAAATTGATATTTTCTATTAAACATGTCCCTCTACCTTACCAACAACCATTTTTTCTTTCCCCATCATAATTTTTCTCTCCAAAGTTTCATGAAAAAAGTGAACAATCTCCAATGTTAAGTTTTAGGTTTGTGTTAAGATATTGAGCAACAACAATAGAGTAATAACCTAAACAAAAGAGTAGAGCAGAGTAAATTGCTGAATAGATTGAATATGGACCATTAGATGATTTGACAGTTTTTTTTTTAAAGATGTTGGCTGCATAGAACCTTGTCAGTATAGTGACTCTGGCAAAACCAAAAATAACAGCAATGCTAATAGCCCATGAAAAAGGTAATCTTCTTTATTTCTTCTGGTTAGTCCACTACACAGCACACTGGAGTGTACAAGTGTTTCATTTCAGATATTAGATTAGCTCCAGTGGGCACAGTTACAGGAATCATAAACCTTTCGACATCCTAATGGAGTTCCAAATATTTTTATCCTTTTTCTTAATCAGATTTTTTTTGCCTCAGTGCCAAGAATTGTGTGTATTTGAGTATCAATAAATTTACTTTTGAAACATTAAAATGTAATTAATTGAATATATTTACGAACCACGTGTGTTAAATGAGGGTAGTAAAAGTGCTCTGTATTGAATTTTCTGATGCTGTATATAAAGGGGCCTTTTTCTAGCATGAAGTATAGATAATATGATGAGATTTCAAATCATGTTGTAGTGGCCACAAGCACTGATGCCAGGTTTTTTGGTTGCACACTTATACGTATATGAGTGCGTGTGAGAGGTTGCCTGCTTGGTTTCCCTTTGCAATTGGAAACAGTCTCTTCATATTGCTGCAATGGGGCTGTCTTCTTTTACTGTTGAGAGATGAGGGAGTATAACCTTCCGTCACATAGGAAATAAATGGTGGAGAGGAAAGCCAAATTTAATTTGAGTCAGATATCTTACAGATCAGACCTCTGTTTGGTGGAAGCTGACCAAGTGCATGAAAGAGAGAGAGAGAGGGAGAAGTGGAGGTGGGGGGAAGACTCGGCAGGCCATTAATCACTGTCAGTCCATTTCTCAAACTTCCAGCAAGAGAGTGCTGCTCTCCCCTGCATATAAACTGTGGGCTGTATGCTCATGTCTATTGCCTGGCACCTCTCTTCCATGCTTTGCGACATTCTCTTAAATTAATAAAGTTCTACCTCATTTTATTTAGACTCCTGCTTCCCTGCATCATGGCTGCTCTTTTATTATAAAACCTTTTCCTGATTTTTACAAAACCAGAAAAGTCACCAACCATATTGCAGACAAATCTCATTAAAAGAATTTTCAGCATATGAACTTGTGTGCGTTCTTGCATGCATGTCACCCTGTGCTTCACACCCTAATGATAACCCTGCACTCCTGTTCCTCATTATTCTGTGATTTTAAGAAAGCAAGCACTTAAAACAATGAACAGAAAAGAACTATCTGGCACAAGTGAATACCAGTAATTGGTCAGTTGCTGTTATCAGCAGCTCTGCTGCTATAAATACAGAGAACTTCAGACAGGAAATCCCTAATAAGAAATCAAGTGCAGATGGGATTTAATAAAAAAGAAAAATAATGTTGGCTTCTGAGAGTCTCTAAAAATACCTTTCATGCCTTGAGTACAGCGCCTCTGTCTACTTTCTTTTGTTGAACAAAAGATGTTTTGCCTTTTTCCAGCCAGAGTCCCCTGAGCACCTTGTGTTCATCTGAATATCTCACACTAGAAAGTCTCACACACACATTATTGTTTTTTAAAGCTAAAATCTGGTCTTCCAACCTAGCATGGCCAATAAGCAAGTTAGTCCTTTATGATTTTCTTTTGTTGTATTTTTTTTTTTTTTTGGTTATATAGATGCTCTGGATATTGCTGTTCACCTGTATGGTCACAAACTGCTGCAATCAAAATTTTCAGTGATGAATCCATCCTTCACAACTGAGTTTGGGTTTAAAAATTTGTATTTGATGCTCATATCAGTTTTGACACTTTACGGCTAACCAGAATTTGGTATTAGTTGACTCTTTTTGGCCAAAAGTGGGTTTCAAATTCAGCCATATTTGAAAACTTAATTATTGCTACTGAGACTTACTGGAGGAGTACTGACCTGTAGCTGAGTCTTTTACAACTTCTTTGTGAAATTTGCCTTGGGTTTCAAACCAGTGGTCACAAACACCACAAAAGAATCACAGTCCCTGCAGAGACATTGCCTAGGCTGAAATCCCTAGAGGCGTGAGGCAGCAGTGCTTTCCATCTTGCTCCCTTTATTAAAACATAGTTTGCATTTCAAAAATTATATAAAAGAGAATATTTTGAACAAAAGCTGTTCTTGCCAGTGAGCTCTATTGGGGATACTAGGTCTATATTTGTAGTTCTAGCTGGCAGCAGATTTACTATTTACTAGCTTCCGGTGGCTATGAGTTATTTCAAGGAATCTGAAGCTGTTAACAGCCTCTATTGGTACAGACCAGTCATCTACAGTGTTGTGCTCCCAACAAGACCCAACCCTTGTATGGGACACAATGTTATAGAAATGGGAACATCCACACTCAATCACAGCCAGTTTAGCAGGGTATGTATATATGTGGACAAAAAGAATAAAAGTGTGCAACTGTGCACAAAACATGCCAAAGCATTAATCTATGATTACTATGGCTTGTGAAAGAGTACTTTTCTGTCATTATTATGTGTTTAGCCATTTATGAGAGATGAGAAGAAAATGGCATAATAATATCTATAAAAGATTATAATTGAAAGTTTTTGCTCTTCTTGCATACTTTTTTGTCCTTTTATGTTACTTATCACATTTTCATCACCTCATGTGCTAAACATGTAGAATTATGAATGGTAGAAAATCCTAAAGGTAGAGCAGAAACACTGCCATTATATCAAGCCAAATCTTCCAATAAAATCTTGTTGTGGTTAATGTTTCTTCTAAAAAATTGTTAGTGGGTGACTGTGATTGCAGATGGAGGTTTGGTGTGTCTTGGGTCATGTTATTATCTAAAGGCAGTGTAAAATTTACATCTTGAAATAATTTGCAATAAGAATTAAATGCAAGGCATGTCATATTTAGGAACTGCAGTTAACAAAATCTCACCATTTCTTTGCCCCTATAACGGTCATATTAAGTGAATAGCAGTGCTTACCTACTTAAACATTTATTTCTGAGTTTTACAGAAATTTCAAGTTGTGTAGTGTGCCATGTGTGCTGGGGGGCAGTTGATGCAAAGAAATCCAGAATAAGAACAAGAGCTCTGTGCTGAAATTATCAAACACAGACAATCCAATTGCAGTGTGCTACCTTAAAAAATTCACAATGATTTAATAAGTTAATTTGCTTCAAGACTGGATTCTCCCTCCAGTGAAGGTGGCAAGTAGCCTAGTGGGTCGCCTTTCACTAATTACAATGACAGGGGTAACACTGGTATTCATTCCTAAGACGTGAAAAGAAATCAATTAGCTATTGTGTCAGTCTGAAATGTACTAGACTGAATTTCTAGGTAGACACCCAATCAGTAGTTCAGTATGAATGTAAGGAGTAGTAACCAATATGCACCTGTTATCTGGGAAAGTTAACTCTTGCTAAACAAACATTAATGCAAAATGAAAACACCATGCAGTATGTTTACGAAAACATGCACATTTATAATCGAGTAAGTTTCTTAAAGCATCAGAAATTCTAGTCTCAGATTAAAATTGTATTTGGCAGGTCATTCATTTAGCCCCACTTAATCCACTTTGCTGTGCCCCATGGTGTAAGCAAATGAAGCTAACTATTCCAGCTGTATATGGTATCTGTATATAATTATGCTTCATACTGTCATTATAATACTGTTGTGCTTGATCATTTTTTGTGTATTTGGCCTTTTTTGGATGGAGGGCACATTTCTATGCCATAAAATGTAATTATACGTATTCCTGTAACATAAAATAAGTACAAGTACAGAGTCAGAAGATGTTTATGTTGTGGCCTCAGTTCTGAACTGTATTCTTGTTCACTTTGTAAAATACCTTGTGATGGTGCTTATACCTGTGTAGTTAATATTTTTCCTTTCTTCTTGGGGATGTGCAGAGGTCCAATGCTTCACCGGTACAAGAATCTAAAAGACAATATACCGTATTCGCCATTATCTGACATTTAAAGCACACACAGCTGGATTGCCTGAACTTCATTAAATTTAATACCTTTGTTTAGAAAGTCTGAAAAATCCCCTAATCTTTCAGCCAGAGATCTTATCCTACAGCTTAAAAACAGTCTGAAACTGCAAGGCACTTCAGGTCACTTACTGTAATCAGTTGGGCTATCATTCCTTACAAGTATCTGAATACTGCCTGGGGAGGTACTGTATGTGAATGGAATGGTAAGGCCACTCGATCAGCTTTATGATGAAAATGTTGGTTCCAGTGAGTATACTGTTGTATTCAGAAAAGCAAAAACATGGAAATGAAAGACCTTGCACATACATACACCTTTTACAATTACTACATGATTGCCTGATTACAGTTATTTTAGCTGTCTCCGATCATTTTACGTAATCATTTGAATTCACTATTTTACTTTCAGGGTGTTAAAAATGAAAGGAAATAAATTGAGATGTGAAAATATGCCCTCACAGGAAACTTTTAAAAATCCATTTATACTAACATTAATGGGTAAAAAAAGTTTTAATTTGCTAGAGTATATTATTGAGTTTGAGCATCAGCACACATTTCAGGCGGAATGCTTCAGAGGCTCTAGAATCAAAGAGGATTTTTTCTCCATTTTTATATTTTCCATGCTTGATGCTTTTAAGCTTATTTTTTGAAAAATTATGTAGCTTCCAGGTTTTCAATCAGTCTGTCTTCGGGGTTTGAAAAAGTACTGAATTTTGTATAATATAGCGGTATCTCATACTTTAAACAGTTCTGACTTTGAATGTTCCAGAGTTTGAATGCTAAATTCAAGTGAAATATGATCCAGAGTTCGAACAGTTCTTCTAAGTTCGAACTGTGCACACAGTGAAAAAAATGCAGTAACAGGCGGCACTTACGCAGCGAGTGTAAACATCTTCGATTGTGTGCCCAAGTTGTCTCTTGCTCTTGCTGTAAAAGCATCTCTTGGGTTACGCTCATGTGTTTTAAAAGCTTTTTTTGCTTTATTTTTTGTGTGTTTGGTTATATACTGTATATAACCCCTGTCTTTTAACCATGGCATCCTAGAAGAGTGTGGAAGCAAGGAAGCCTAAGAGGAAGGTTGTAATAAAAGATTGAGGTGAAAAAGGAACTTACTGCGAAGTACAGTAATTTGGCATAAGGTGACCCACCCACACCATTCTCTAAACGGTAACCATTCTCTTCCTTTCTACCAGACACATGGGACTTCGGCACTCCTCACTCAGGAACAGTAAATGCAATTTTCATTTTATTATGCATTATTTACGTATTTTATTTATTGTTTTAACGTTTTAATTTATTATTTAGTGCTTTGTGTTATTTTTACCTTAAATTATGTGTATTTGCTGTTTAAGGTTATAAAAGTGAGTATTGTTTGGGGTCTGGGAATGAATTAATTCACTTTCCATTATTTCAAATAGGGAAAATTGATTCAGACTTCAAGCAATTCAAGTTCAGCTGGCCTCCTGAAATTAATTTAAGTTTGAAATATGAGGCACTACTGTATTATTTTTGCTCCCTACATTATATGTTTTGATTTTAGAATATCTTTTTGAACATGACGTGTTTCTTTTTTTTTTTTTTGTTTTTTCTGTGTATTTTGCCATTTCAGTTTGCAGCCAGGTTTTTATTTCTCAGCTTTTAGTGCAATCTTCAATAATATCTATGTGAATGAGGTATAGTGTAAAGGGATTATATTACAGTTAGAACTACAGGTTGTAAGTCAGACATTGAAAATCTGGCTGTCAGAATTCATCCACGTTATTTGCGCAGGGATATAGAATACATCATCCTTATTTAAGTTTATATTCCTTCCTCTTCAAATGGGAACCTAGCAATGGAAATGATTAATGAGGACTTGCTCTGACCCTGCAGTTATAATATGTGCTGACTTCAACCATGTGACTTTGGTACAAATGATGACAAATTTCTATCAATTTATGATTGGTTCCACTTGAAATAAGAAGTTGGACCTGCAGTATTCAAATGTTAAAGATGCCTTTAATTGTTATCTACTAACACCTTTAGGCAAATCTGACCCCATCCTGATTCATCTTATTCACAGCTACAAGCCTGTTATTAAATAGTAACCTGTTACCACCATATTATAGAGGAAGTGGAGCCTCTATACTGAAATGGCTCTGAATGACTGTTTCCAAATGACAGACTGAAAAATTATGTTTGAATCTAATGGGGACAATACTGAGATCACAGACTTTATATTAACTTTTGTGTCAACACAGTGGTACCCATAAAAACAGTCTGTTGCTTTTCAGACAACAAGCCCTGGATTACTAAGGAGCTAGAAGGTCTCCTGAATGAGAAAAAGAGATCATTTAAATACAGAAACAAAGAAGCTCTGAAGGATGTACAGTGTGTGCTGAAGAAAAAGCTGAGTGAAGGAAAGGAAACTTAAAAACCTAAAATAGAAAACACACTTACTCAGAATAACATGAAGGATGTCTGGATGGACTGGGTATAATTACTGGACTGGAGCAATCCAGGGCTCAGGTGGTAGAAGGGAATGTGGACAAAGCTAATGTCCTGAACCAATTTTTAATAGATTTTCTTTCCTGCTACAACCTTCTTCCAATGACCAGTCTTCCCACATCACCCCTACTACATCAAGAAGTCCTACTATGTCAAGTGGATTGGCCAGTGACAAGTCCAACTATCAGACAAAGATTGAAGTGGAGGATGCAATTATCTAACTGCTTCACAAAGCAAATTCTCACCTGGACCGTGTTTGCAGCACTGTGCAACAATTATGTTTTTTGATTTCGCAAGCACCTTCATTACCATCCAGCCTTCCTTGTTAAAGGGTAAACACAGAGATATGCAGGTGGATAAGCCTATGGTATCCTGGATAATGGACTGTCTTTTAGGGAGACCGCAGTTTGAGCAGCACTGGAGCACACAAGGAACAGTCCTGTCACCTTTTTCTTCACTCTTTACACTTCCAACTACAAATACAATATAATAGCAGGTCATGTTACTTACAGAAATTCTCAGATGATTCTGCATTTATTGGGTATGTTGATAAAGGGAATGAGACAAAGTATAGGAGTCTGGTGGAAAAGTTTGTTTCTTGGTGTGAAGGGAATTGGCTGCATCTTAACATCCGTAGAACTAAGAAACTGGTAATTGACTTTTGCCACACCAAAGAGCCTCAATGTCTGGTTACTATTTAACTGTAAATTATAAATAAATGAAAATCTTTGTACATTTAGTCTTTATTGATCAGCATATATTTAAAATAGCAGTATTACTGTAAACACTGTCTCTTTATGAATAATGCATCAAATGCATATGAATATTGGTTCTTTGGTCAGTTTTTTTTTTTTTTTTATCTTTACTGGAGGCTTAGCCTGTCTGTGCTTACAATGAAATGTGGAAATGCATTAACTAAGCAGGAATAGGAGGAAGTTTTTGTATAACCTGTGGATGAGGAACATTGTAAGAAATAGAATAAACAAATAATTTTAAAGGAAGGCTATTGATTTTTGGTTAGAAAGCCAAATTTTTCCGACTGTATAAGGGCTGAGGCAATGTTTTTTAAATTGACTTACCCTGCCTTTGAGAATACCCATCCACAAAGCACAGATAAAGCCATGGGTAATTTTTTTTTTCCCCCCAAAGTTGAAGTGAGTTCTCCAGCTGTGCAATGTTACTGTGGATTACAAAACAATTGGTGTAGAAAGAATTGTCTGCAACATAACTTCAGCAAAACCAATGAACTGGTTATTGACATTGGCCACACCAAAGAGCCTTTATGTCCATTAACTATTCAAGGAGTAGATGTAGAGGTGGTGCCCTCCTACAAATACTTGGGTGTTCGAGTTAATGACAGGTTGGGCTGGTTGCAGAAAGGGCAGACCAGGCTCTTTTTCCTTAGGAGACTGCATTCCTTTAATGTGGGAAGTGACATCCTTTATATCTTGTATAACTCTGTAATAGCCAGTGCAACTTTCTATGTTGTGGTGTGCTGGGCCAGTAACTTTGCTTCAAGAAAAGCCAATCAAATCAACAAGCTAATTAAAAGGAAAAGCTCAATTATAGGATGCATTGCGGACCCCCTGGAGGTAGTAGCCAAGGAGACAGTTAAAACAAAACTGAGTGCCATTATGAACAAGGCTGCACATTCTCTCTCTGACACACTTAAGAGTACTTTCAGTCAATGAATCATTCAGCAGAAATGTGACAAGAGATTACACTGTGGCGCCTTTATTTTTTTATTGAGCTTCTGTAAAAAGCCAGATTTCCCCCATGAACAAAGACAGATCTGTCTATCTTACGTAGTACTGAACATATCTATCTGTCTGTCTGTCTGTCTGTCTGTCATTTACCAACTTGTTTGGATTTTAACATCTCTGTATAGATTTACTGCCCATGAACAACTTTAGCAAGCTGAAGATTAAAAAGTAGTGTTGAAGTTTCCCCATATATTGATTGAGCTTCTTGTTCTATAATAGGTGCTACCTGTCCACTGATCTCCAAGAAATACAGATTTGGAAATTTGAAAATATCTTTTAAAAATATCTTATTTTACTGATGGACAGCATGGAGAATTCTGTCTTTGTTGATCTGTTTTATTCATTCTGAAAAATTCTTAGCATTATATACTTTTTGACACTCTTTCCTTTTATTCTTGTAACTTGACTGTATATATTTTAAGACTTACCCCATAGCTTTTAAAAACATATAAGTGGGTACAATAATGGTATTTTCTTTTTTATGCATATTCCTTTTGCCCCAAACGGTACAAATTTAAATAGCTCAAGCTGTAAGGAAAATTGGCCTGTGCTGTTTTTGTCCAGATGTTTTTCTTCAGGAAACATCTGAAAGGGTTTAATTTCCTTCCCATAGGACTGAAGAAAGAGTGACTTTTTACATGTTGCCTATTTGTAGTAGTAGCTGCATTACACCGTAAATCATACAGGGCAAGAACTGGGCTAAAAAAAGGAAGATGCAGCAGCACATTTGTTCCTAGGATGCACATGTTGCTGTTTAAGTAATACCTTTAAAAAATACAAAGCAATGTGTCTATAACACATTAATTCTTACGGTATATTTTCAATTTTCCTTATGCTCTTTACAATGTTGTAGTAACTATTCATCTTTAAATTTTTGAATTTTCATAAAATTTCTGTCTGTGTGGTTATGTAGGAGATTAGTGTAAAAAGTTTTTTAAAAGGGCAAAAAAATATCTAAAATGGTATCGCCTGATCATGTAACTTGAAATCAGTGATAGGTATCGACCTTAAAAAAGCCTGATCAGACCATTACCTGGTACTAAGAATATGAATTATCTTTCTGAGGCCTGAAAGTGGGCAGTCAAAAAAAGTTAAATGTATCTTATTCAATTAAACTGGGAATGAAGGGCTTTGATGGTGATGAAAATAAAATGTGTTATAAGATTAAGGGTTAGTTTTATATTGTTAAAAGAGATCTTCTTTTCCAGTTCAGTATTGTAGTGTGTCAACCATCACTATAACTGTTACCGTTTATTATTTAAAAAAAAAATGTAAAAAGGATAAATATTCTTAGCCAACCAACACTCAAGGAAGTTAACTATTTACTGGTTTCAAACTGGGGCAAGGTTATCTGTATGGAAACTAAAGGCTTATCAGGCTTGATAGAGTTCATTCGCCTTTGTAGCTGCTTGACAGAGCTGATAACAGCTAAATACTTTAAGGTTTCTGGTTGGTTAGTTTTTTCTCATGAAGCAAAGAACTTTACTAAAAGTTTCAGAGTAGCTGGTTATGATTGCCCTGAGGTTACTTTTATAGAGCTGAGCAAATCAGACCAGGTTTCAAAAGATCATTGTTGAAGAAGTTTGGTGGAATTTTACGTGGGAGAATTAGTAAGTTCATGACAACAAGAAAATAATTGTCTTTTTAAAAATTACTTTGGTTATGGCTAATTTTGATCCATACTTGGTTTACCTAAACAGTTAAGCAAGAAGACAACATGTACATCCACCTTTATCCAACCCACTATATCCTAACTACAGGGTCATGGGGGTTTGCTGGAGTCACTCCCAGCCAACACAGGGCGCAAGGCAGGAAACAAACCTCGGGCAGGGTGCCAGCCCACCGCTGGGCACACACACACACACACTCTCACACACACACACACACACACACACACACCCACCCCCACCCACTAGGGACAATTTAGAATCGCCAATGCACCTAACCTGCATGTCTTTGGACTGTGGGAGGAAACCCACATAGACACGGGGAGAACATGCAAACTCCATGCAGTGAGGCCCCGGGAAGTAAACCTGGGTCTCCTTACTGTG
Source organism: Polypterus bichir lapradei (assembly GCA_026402145.1). NCBI lineage: Eukaryota > Metazoa > Chordata > Cladistia > Polypteriformes > Polypteridae > Polypterus > Polypterus bichir. The sequence goes on from JANRMT010062814.1 coordinate 100,779,919, forward strand.
AGGCAGCAGCACTACCACTGCGCCACCGTGCCGCCCACAACATATAAAAAAATCTTGGAAGGAGACGAGACGTGATTGTCTCAGAGAAGCCCCGCGAGACAAGAGCTTATGCAAAGAGATTTAGAAAAGTCTTGCATTTTTATGTCAGACACATTTCTTGTAGAGAGAAAGGAACAATATTCACTCATGGGCAGTTATACGTTGCATTGTCACAATGTAATTCCAAACACGGAATCAAAATTCAGCGCGATATAAATGAAAAGGTAAAAGCGAAAAGAGATCAGATATATGGACATAGATGATATGACAGAAGTGCGCTGCATGAAATGCAGATCACACAGCACGGCAGCAGCAGTAAGCCAGCAGGTGATCGAACAAAGAGGAGGTAAAAAAAAAACTGTATGTTTCCCCCATTGTATCACCGTTTAAGAGGGGGTGTCGGAGGAGCGACTGCACCTTTTATAAATAGAAAAGACTCCTTCAGGAGGAGCTTAGAGAACTGGAATCACTTTATAAACAGAGCAAATGCCATGTGATAGCCATGCCCATTTTCAATCATAAAGGCTCATTGTAGTATGTGGTAAAATAAACACATGGGTTATGAAAAACAATGGAAGGTGCATACCTAAGTCATTTCTTTTGAAAAGCAAATGTTGTAGGTGAAGATGAGGCAGATTTATCCACTTTCTCAATAAACTAAACAAGGTAAAAGTCTCTGTTCATCAAAGAATTGTTAGCCTATAGAAGAACAAGAAGTTTTCAGATACCTTTCCGTTAGGCCTGAGCTATAGATTACTGTAATCTTTGTGGGGCAGAGCACAATGTAACAGACAAAAAAGAAAGACAAGAAGTAGAAAACATTTATGTCAGCAAAAATCCGCAGAGCATTAGTCCGTTTTATTTTTAACAAGGATGTATGTATATGGCTGCTTGCATACATCCTCCTAAAAGTCAGTCTGTTCTATCTCTGCTTCATTTAAATAACGTTTAACTGTATGTTACCTTTCTAAACCTGCAACATTTCCTTTTGTTTTTAAATAGTTCTTTCTTGCTTTAGCCCATGGTTGTTCTATGTCTAATGCATATGTTTAACAGGCACAAGCAGATGTAGCTGCATACACCAGTTTTTGTTTAGATACATAATTCCATGATCTTTTTGTTGGATAAGGCTGACAGTCTGCTTCTTCTGACAATATTGCTTACTTTGTTATAAAGATATTAAACTGTCAGTAGATAACAGCACTGCTCCTTGCACCATCCCTATTGATATTGTGAATTCATAGTTGTTCAAACTACTCATAATGCTATTTTTATGTTGACACACTTGCCTCGAAATGCCTTTTACTCCAGATTTTTACTCCATGTTTATAAAGCAGAACCTTTTTGCCACTATTATATTTTGATCTCTTATGGTTTGTTTGTCCACCCTTTCCTTGTTATGCTTGCATGTGAAATGATAACACAATAGTGTTATGCCCATGCCTCTGTGCAGTTCATAATAGAAAATTCTACATTAAATGTTTAAGATCCATTCTTAAGGGCCTTAAAGAAAACTTAAGACAATAAAACATACATTAGGGCTGTTAGATGAACATTTCCCCTGCTTTGTTTATTCTTTCTCTTGAGTTTAAAATTCCCCATGCTAGTTGACATGTCAGTTGAAGCAGAGCGGAAATGATCTGTTTTGTTGCTTTAACATTGTGTTTTTAAATAATTTCCTTTTACATTGTGTTTTTAAATAATTTTTTAGTGAAAATATTAATGTTCAGATTTTGTCAAGTTTGATAAATAATGAAAATAATCTCTTTTACTCAATGTGGCTATATTTATTGTATTTCTGTTAGAAAACTATACAAAATAACACTGACACAGTTTAATGAGTTCAGGATGCATACTGAGGATTGAATATAAGAATCTATTTGATGCAGACATTTGTAAATGTTTTGTTTTAAAGCTAGTTTTATTATAAATTTTAAAAGATTGTACAGTCGATATGATTGTGGAGATTTTATGGCCTAGATATGAGTCTCGATATTGAGTCTCTGATTTTGTTTTTAGCATTGCAGATTAAAGGCATCACATGTCAGGTTTTTGTTTATACATTTTGAAGCTGTTTAATCGTTCCAGTTCAGGCTGGAATTATTTCTCTATAAAATCCGATTCTTCTGATGGAAAGTCTTCAATATTTGTTTCTTTCTGACTGTCCTGGTGTCTTTCTGTTTTATTTAAAATTAGCCTTCCTCAATTTCTCCACCCACATAGAAGTGAAACAGGACAGCGAAGAGGGTCCTGCCTGGCTTCCTACTTCTGACGTCAAGCTTCCCTCTCCTCTCGGCCCGCAGCCTCTGTCTTGGATTTGTGCAAATAAATCATTACCACAAGCGACCTATGATACTTGAGAGCGGTCGCAAAATCAACTGAAATGTTCAAGCAAACTATAGAAAAAAACCCAATCTAAATCCGTTAAGTAGTTCTCTCGTCAAAAGCAGACAGACAGACGGAAGTTGGATTTTATATATATATACTAGCAGAATACCCGCGCTTCGCAGCGGAGAAGTAGTATGTTAAAGAAGGTATGAAAAAGAAAAGGAAAAATTTAAAAAATAACGTAACATGATTGTTAATGTAATTGTTTTGTCATTGATATGAGTGTTGTTCCCATATCTATATCTATATATATATATATATATATATATATATATACATATATACACACACAGGTATATCTATATAAATATATATCTATATATATACATATACTCAGCCTCCCATCGGTTTTTAAAGGCTCTATTTTCAGAATCAACTTTTCTCTTCGGCATCGTGTGGGATAGCTTCGCAATAACTTGCAGCAACGCGGTAAGTGTTCGGCAAGGCAGTTGAAGCGCTGCATTATGGGATCTGTAGTTCATTGTGTTACCAGCGCTTCATATACCCGGGCCATTAATAACAATAATACAGTATATAAAATGATCTCGCGGGCCAGATATAATTACACGCCGGGCTGGATGTGGCCCGTGGGCCTTGGGTTTGACTCATATGGACTAAATAGAACTTGAAAAGAAATATTTTTTGGAATGTGATCACGCAAGTCAGATCTAGTTGACGCGCACTACAGTACATCGAGCCCGCGTGCTATTGTGGTTTTGCTTGTGTGCTTCAGTAAGTTACCGTCCCCTCGCTCTTACTTTTTTACCGTTCATCTAATGAATACACTGAGTATGGCTTTACCAAAACAATCATTGATCGCGAATAAAGTATCCATTATTCATGAAGCTTCAATAGGTGATCTGTCTTTCTGCGTTAACCGCATGCGTTTTCATACATCTCAAACTAAGGGGATGCGAGGTTAAAAATAAATCGAGAAGCGCGCGTACATACTTAGTGCATCCCCTCTCGGGAATCGAACCTCGGACGTGGGCGCTACAGGCGAATTCTCTACTATTGCGCCACGGCGTGTGGTTTGTCTATTTGAGCGTAGCAGTGTAATTCGGTTTTTGTTCAGCACTCTTTGGAACTGTTGCTATTTGTCTGCGCACTGCGTCAGTTCACGTGAGCTGCTGAATATGGTTTTATATGTCACTCGCTCGCTTCTAATTGTTTCGCTGCCTTCTTAATTATATAATGCATGTTTTCTTCAGCGCGTTTTGTAGCTCTTCCTGGTTTTCTATGAAACTCCGCCCCTCGAGCTGAACTCCATTACAGTAAATGGAGAAAAATAGCTTCTAGTTATGACCATTATGCGTAGAATTTTGAAATGAAACCTGCCCAACTTTTGTAAGTAAGCTGTAAGGAATGAGCCTGCCAAATTTCAGCCTTCTACCCACACGGGAAGTTGGAGAATTAGTGATGAGTGAGTGAGTGAGTGAGTGAGTCAGTGAGGGCTTTGCCTTTTATTAGTGTGTATATATATATATATATATATATATATATATATATATATATATATATATAATAGTTG
>JANRMT010062814.1:100783976-100830710 GCA_026402145.1 Polypterus bichir lapradei
TCGGGATTGGGGGAGCTGTACACCCCTGGTGGTCCATAATATATATAAATTTATAATTAATATTATAAATAAAAATAATAAATATAATAGTTGCGGATGGCTGGCTGGGCTGTTCCTTCACTACATGTTCAGGGGGAGCAGCCCTAGACAGTGCAATACCTTCCCCTGTACACTGGATGGCCACCCCCCCTGGGTTGGAGCAGTGCCTTAACCTTCCACAGGGCTCCATGGGTGATGGAGTTCTCCACAGCCCTGTTGGGTTCCGCAGGCGCCACCAGGAGGTGCTGCAGCAGTTGCGGCTGGCCCTTTTTGGACACTGGTTTCATCACACCTGGAAGTGCAATAATATACAAGAATGAGCTGTGTGCACTGTTTGCATATGCCAACCCTTTCCCTACACCACCCAGTGAACACCCAGTATAATGTTTGCAAGGTATTGATTCTCACTTCAGCTTCACAAGTGACAGGACCATTTTATACTACCTTTTTTCCAGCCTGGAACTAGTAGGAGTAGCTGAACCAAAAAAATAAAAATTCTTGTCCAATCAGTTACAGAAGCATTGGCAGATCATCTATGATTATCATAAATAAGATCTTAATGAATTGAATAATAGTTGGGCAGTGTTAACTCATGGCAATCCCAATTGATTGAGTAACATAAAAAACTTTGTATACATGAATACATTACTGACATAGTTTGCCCTATGTATAACGTCTATTTTTTAACAGGTGAAGCAGTGAAATCTTCCACCTTTACTGTATTTTCAGTAGTGTGTAATAAAGAGGACTCTGATCTCGAATCCTAACAGCTGCCTGCCTGCTAATATCCTGCTTCCGCCCTGTCTATCTCTCAACCAATTTTAATATTCAAGCAAGAAAAAGAGCCACATTACACCCTGGTTGTTTTTAATGTGAAAATGAATTTAGTATTTGAAATGTAACCTTTAAGGCCTTCTTGATACATTTACTTTTTCCCCTTTTTTATGTATGCAGAAAAGTTTTGATGCTTTAGTATTACCAGTTTCAATTTAGAATTGTTTAGATTGTGTATATATTGCATTGAGTACATGCTTGAAATAGTGTAATGTTTTACTTAGTCCTGTTTAGTAGTGAATCATTATTGAGAGGCTTAAGTTTTTATATTTCCCTTGCTCTCATAGGATGATAGTTGGTAAATTGGTTCAATTTACCTACCCCTTTAAATACAGGAACTGAACCCCTAAATATTTTTGAATATGCTCATTTCTCAGAAATCCTAATACAAACACTGTATTCCATATTGTATGAGAATTCTGGGTGAGATGTGTGAATACCTTTTTAGGTAATGCATATACTTTACCATGTAATATAATAAGTGCATATTTTATATTCTGGTCATTCTTTTATTCGTATTTTTTCACACACTGTGTACCATTTAGTGTATTTATTTTTTTGTTATTTGTCTTTGGCAAGATTTATTAAAGATATTTACCAAGGTTGAACAAAATAATGTATCTGCTCTGAGTAATTTTACATTTGTTAAGCAAAAATGCTTCCTGTCTTAATGTGTTTGTAATGAGTAATTTAAATACAGTGGAACCTCGGTTTGCGAGCATAAGTTGTTCCGGAAACGTGCTCGCAATCCAAAGCACTCGTATACATTATCAAAGTTAATTTCCCCATAAGAAATAAGGGAAACTCAGATGATTCGTTCCACAACCCAAAACTATTCATATAAAAATGATTAATACAAAATATATATACATAAAATAAATTAACCTGCACTTTACCTTTATAAAGAATCATGGCTGGTGTGAGCGAGTTTCTAAACTCTTGTGGGATTCCACCCAATGGGACGACACGCGGAAGAGCGTCACAAAGCAATCGCAGTCTCCCAGCGCTGTAGCAGTTTGCCGTAAAAGTGTATCCGAAAAGATCGCGGACATGCTGTAAGCGCCTGCCGTCGATGGGTGATCCAAGGAACATTATAAAGATCCTGCTACAATAAATAACTGCGCTGTTGCTGTTTCAAGCTGAATAAAGCTGGTGTTGTTAAAGTACTGAGACTCAGCTTCGCTTTTTGGGGCGCATGACGGGGACTCGCACTTCACAGCACACATGTACGCACACACACACACACAGTCACAATGCTGTAGTAAGCAGTATACGCTCGTACAGATGTTGACTATATGAGTGAGGCACGCAGACTCAGATGGAGAATAGTAGACGATTGCCCTCGGTGGGGGGGGGGGGCGCGCGAGAAGAACCATCAGCTCAGTTGTGATCACATGATGCTCAGCAGACAAAGTGTATCCATACTACTCGTATTGCAAGACATCACTCGTTTATCAAGTCAAAATTTATTAAAAAATTTAGCTCGTCTTGCAAAACACTCGTAAACCAAGTTACTCGCAAACCGAGGTTCCACTGTACTAAGATCCACGTTCAAATCTTGTATGCCATGTCGTTCACACAATAGACATGCCCTAGTGTAGCCGGGATTTGTAATGTGGGCATATTTCAGTATTATATTTTTATTACTTCGCTTTTAAGTTTCTAAATCCTTTCAGGTCCTTTTCCATCCATCCAGCCATACATTAATTTACTGCACCAGCAGAAGCAATCCAGAGTTTCCTTTGTGTTTTTGGTACAGTATATCAGGCCATCTGCTATGTGTCCCAATGACGGATGTATTTCTTTTTCGCACTCGTTGCAGGATGCTGCAAATCTTTTAATTTATCACAAAACAATCTAGTGCATTTTCTTTTAAGTTTGCAGTGATAAATGTTTTGTCTTTGCTTTCTATAAGTTTAGCTTACTAATGCATAATCATGTTTAGGACGGACCCTGGCCCCTGTAACCTTGAGCTGGATTTTACTGGCTTGAATTTGGATGTGTGGAGGAATATACAAGTGCTACATATACAGGTATATGGATGGCTCTTTTTACATAATAACCCACTTTTAGTAGTGTACTGAACACTTTAATTCTCAAGTAACAAATCTGCTTACAACTCAACAATTACCAGTTGTATGACATAAAGGTTGAGTGGTAAGTGCACGCTTTAATTTCAGGTTTGTTTTTCATATTTTAGAGAGCTAAAGAATTTTGGATAGCAGATGGTCTTTCACATTCAGTTTTTCATCGTTTCTGAACGGGAGAGGTTTATGAATAGGAGCTACCTCAGACCTTGTAAGCTCAATATATCTGGGTATGAACAATTTGCTTCATGTCTGTGGCACTGGAGATTGCTTTTAAGCAGGGGATGCTATTGAAGAAGTAATGAATTGTGTTTATTAGTTGTTGCCTAATTTTATATAAAGTAGTTAAAATTAACAAATTAGTTTTTCTTCTATGTTTTCTATAAATATAGATAGTGGCAGATTTGCATAATTCTCAGGCAATAAATAGATATAAATAAAGCATGCAACAGTGAAACATCACTGGCTAGCCATTGTTATGAAAAAGTTACTACCCAAGTGTTCACTTCTCTAGGGGGACCGTGTTTAAATATTGATTCAGCCATTGTTTGAATTTGCACACTTTCTCTCTGCATGAGTTTTACAGCTTTTGTTTTTTTCTGTCCCACATCCCAGAAACATACAGGTTAGAGTAATTGGAGACTTAAAAAATTGCAGCTGTTTGATTATGTGTGTTTGTGTGAAGGTGTATGTTTGGTTTGAGAACTCCTGCTTTCCTTGTAATGTAGATTGGAAAGACTCAACTCCTTACCAATGCATAGTTGAACTAAGTGTGTCAAGAATGTATGAATTATTCTATGAATTTCTGAGTACTTTTCACAGTGTTTTCTCTTCATGTGCTTAATGTTTTCAAAGAAGTCACATTCTAATCATAGCATCTAGAGATCTGCAAACATTTTTATATTGGCTTTGGTCAGTGTTCCTAGCTTCACCCTTAGGAAGACACTGGGTGACAGTGTAGTCTGTGGTTGAAGTACAGGATCTAAATCAACACTCAATAATAAGAACACACATGCTCGCCTGAAGTTACAACAACAACATCATTTATTTATATAGCACATTTTCATACAAACAATGTAGCTCAAAGTGCTTTACATGATGAAGAAAGACAAATAATTAAAATTAGAGAACACTAATTAACATAGAATAAAAGTAAGGTCTGATGGCCATGGAGGACAGGAGAAAAAAAAAAAAAAAAACTACAAACGGCTGGAGAAAAAATGAAAATCTGCAGGGGTTCCAGGCCACAAGACCACCCAGCCCCCTCTTGGCATTCTACCTAACATAAATGACTTCAATCAGATGTCATTGTGTGCAGAGTTCACATGGAGGAATTTGATGATGATGGTCATGTGGACTTCTCGTTTTTAATCCATCAATGTAGGGACATCACTGTGCTTTGATTAGGTGGGGGTTGCGCAGGTTGCCACCACAGAAAACCGGAAATAGAACAGAAGAGAAAGTAGGGGTTAGTATGGATTTTGGAACCACCATGAATAACAATGATAATTAATTGAATATACAGAGCATCAGGATTTAACTAAGATGAAGCTATGAGAAAGCCATGTTAAAGTAATGAGTTTTCAGCAGTGTTTTAAAGTGCTCCACTGTATTAGCTTGGTGAATTCCTTTTGGCAAGCTATTCCAGATTTTAGGTGCATAACAGCAGAAGACCGCCTCACCACTTCTTTTAAGTTTAGCTCTTGGAATTCTAAGCAGACCCTCATTTGAAGATTTAAGGTTACGATTTGGAGTGTAAAGTGTAAGACAAAACCATAAGCACTATTTTAAAGTCAATTCTAAATGGCACAGGTAACCAATGTAGTGACATCAAAACTGGGGTGGTGTGCTTGGATTTTCTTTTCCTAGTTAAGATTCTAGCAGCTGCACTATTTGCAATCGATTGATGTCTTTTTTTGGTAGTCCTGAGAGGAGTGCAGTACAGTAATCTAGCCAACTGAAAACAAAAGCGTGAACAAATTTTTCAGCATCTTGATATATTTCTTAAGTTAAAAAATGCTGTCCTAGTAATCTGATCAATATGTGATTTAAAATTCAGGTCAGAGTCAATAGTTACTCCAAAATTCTTTACCTCCAACTTGACTTTTAATTGTAATGCATCAAGTTTATTTCTAATAACCTCATTATATCCATTATTGCCAATCACTAAAATGTCTCTTTTCTGTTTATTTAGTTTGAGAAAATTACTACTCATCAATTCGGAAAAACAAGACATTGTGTCAATAAATCAAGAGTGTTGGGATCGTCAGGTGCTATTTATAAATACAGCTGTGTGCCATCAGCATAGCTGTGGTAGCTCGCGTTATGCCTTGAGATAATCTGACCTAAGGGAAGCATGTAAATCGAAAAGAGCAGCGGACCCAGGATAGAGCCTTGTGGAACACCATATAGAATATCATGTGTCTTTGAAGTATAATTACCACAACTAACAAAGAATTTTCTACCTGCAAGGTAGGATTCAAACCAATTTAAGACACTGCCAGAGAGGCCCACCCGTTGACTAAGGCGATTTCTTAGAATATTGTGATCAATGGTATCATATGCGACACTCAGATCTAAGAGGATGAGAACAGATAAACGGCCTCTGTCTGCATTTACCCGCAAGTCCTTTACTACTTTAACGAGTGCAGTTTCTGTACTGTGATTTGTACTGAAACTTATCAAGAATAGTATGTCTATTGACGTGTTCATTAAGCTGCATAATGACTGCCTTCTCTAGAATTTTACTTAACAAAGGCAGGCTAGAATTAGGTCTAAAATTTTCAAAAGCAGAGGAGTCAAGATTTTTTTTCTTCAGCAGGGGTTTAACTACAGCAGTCTTAAGACAGTCTGTGAAGATCCCCGTATCTAATGATGAGTTTATTATGTCAAGAATACTATAAATTAGCACGCCCAATATTTCTTTAAAAAAACTTGTTGGTATTGGGTCAATGACACAGGTGTAGGGTCTCAGTTGAGAAATTATTTTATATAAATCAGGTAAATCTATCCTGGTGAATGAATTTAATTTGTTTATAATAGAGTACTGGGGTTTAAGAGGGTCAGTATTGGGGAGCTGTACTATATCATTTCTAATACCATTAATTTTTTGATTAAGAAATACAGCAAAAGCCTCACAAGTTTCAGTGGAAGTATTTTGGAGGTAATCGATTGAATGACCTGGATTTAGCAGACGATCAATTGTAGAGAACAAGACTCTGGGATTACTAGCATTGTTATTTATAATTCTAGAGAAATAACACCACCTCTCAAGACGGACTATGTTGTTGTATTCTGTTATTTTAACCTTTAATATTTCTTAGTGGATAGTTAGTTTAGTTTTTCTCCATTTACGTTCCACTCTCCGGCGTGTTCTCTTAAATCAGACACTCTTTGGGTTTTCCATGGTATTATAGTGCTAGAAGATTTTTTAACTATTTTTTCAGGTGCGACTATGTCAGCAGCACCTCTCGCCTTAGTATTCAAATTTTCCATCTTACTATTTACATTTTTCTCACTATTGTAGTAAACACTACAAATGGACTGGTTTCTTAGAGTGTTTGTAAATTTTGAAGCTGCTGATGAATCAAAGAAGCGTTTTTTAACAATATGCTTCTCGTGAATATTTTCTGTCATTAACAATATGCTTCTCGTGAATATTTTCTATCATTACTTCTATATTAAATAGTATGAGAAAATGGTCTGATAGACCAATATCAACGATCTGCTTCACATCAACTGTTAGTCCTTTTGTAATTACTAAGTCTAACATATGACCTGCTTTGTGTGTAGGCTGACTAATGTGCTGGCTCAAATCAAAAGAGTCCAGGAGGTTCATGAATTTTTTTGCTTTTAGGTCACACTGATTATCGATATGAAAGTTAAAAGTTACCCACTATTTAGGAACGTGTCATAGTTCATAATTACAATTGACACCAAGTCTGAGAATTCCTCAAAGAAAGACGCATTGTATTTAGGAGGTCTATACACGGATAATACTAGAAACTTGAAACTCCATGAATAACAACGGCAAGATACTCAAAGGACTTGAATTTGCCAAAGCCGACATCTTTACACTTTAACCGGCTAGATTAAATGTTTGCTAAACCGCCGCCTTCCTTTCCATGCCGATCCACATGAGCAAAGCTGTAATTCGGAGGCGCAGATTCGATTAACACAGCTGCACCTTCAGAACTAAGCCAGTGCAATAAAATCAATTTTCCTATCACTAAATATCTTGTTGTTTAATGCTATAACATTTAATAAAGCCATATTTAATGTTTAGGAAGAGCAGAACTGAGTTGTGCGTTATGGGCATTCGAGATAGAAATTATGCTCTGTGCATATTTTTTATTTAATCTATAATCTGTTTTTATAGTTTTAACTAGCGACTGGGAGCCCAATCCAATCGGGCTACAAATTCTACGTTTGTGAAATCCACTTTCTCTGCAAAGAATTATTTGGTTTTTTTTTTAGTCCTTGAAATGATTTTGTTATCATGGCACTGATTTGTGCTTAAAATAGACCTTTTCTGCAGATGTAATGAAGAGTTTACTTTTTAAATGTGGCTGTGAGACGTGAACTCAGCTCTTCGGCGCACCTCATTTGATTTTTTCCGGCAAACAAATTTTCAAAACAAACCGTATTTTATGACTCTAATCAGAGTTGGAGTAATAATTATGTTGGCGTGGTCATTTTAGATCTGAGATCGGCTAAAATGTAAACAATGACCGTTGTTAATACCCAGCCGTCATTACTCAGTTTGCTAATAGATGTCAGAAGGACGGATGCCAAAACTGAACTGCCCAAAGATAGATTTCGACGTACCAAGCAAATTGCGATACGTTCTAAATTACTTATGGTTCCGGAGCTGTCGAAGGGTTTAAGTCAGTCGACGATGTTAGTCCTGGAAAGTACGCCCCACCAAACCAACGTTCCAAAAACCAACCAAACTTACTGTTAACTGCTCGAACCAACACCGACCTACTATACTCGGCCGTCCAGCGGCGTCACTGAAGCATTCGAACATTCTTAGCCAATCATGCATTACTGCATGGATAGTATCAAATTATATATAAGGATACATTGTTCATCAAGATTTGTAATTGTAAGTTATTCGATTTATGCCGCACTGCCTAGTCCTTTTTACATGCATTGAGGTTAGTTATTACAGTATTAATGCAATGTACTTTGGAGGAATATTTTGTTACTGAATTGTCTCATCCTAGCAAAGCATTATGGAAAGTGTTAGGAGTAAAAATAGACAGTCAAGAGAGACGTATTACCTTAGCGATGTTTTCAGATAGGACCCGGGCACCGAATCTATTTGGATGTAGACCATCCTGCTTGAAGAAACGCAGCCTCTCCCAGAAGAGGTCCCAGTTGTCAACGAACTCAATGTTTTGACTCTTGCAGAAGCCTTTTAGCCAGATGTTTAATGCCAGCAGACGACTGTAGTACTCCTTCGATCTTTTAACAAGAGGTAGGGGACCCGAGATGAAGATTCTTGCAACCGGGGTCCTCTCCTTCATGGCTTTAACACTAGAATTGCCAGAGCCTACGAGAAAACTCGTAAATCCGACCCACCTTAAATCCGTTCGCACCTCTTTGTCAGCGTCTTTTGTCTTGTAAATGTGCCGATTAAGACAAGCAGCAAGCAGCCTGCTATTCCATCCCCCACCGTCGCAGAACGTTCACTAAGTTCTCCCAGCTCATGCCTTATTTGATTATCTGGGAGTGCACTGCTGGAGTTTTAGAGTGGAAATTATAAATCATTATTTGGAACACATGCATTTTATGTGTGTTCCGTTTCTACAGTAATCTGTGTAAACACATTGTTAAAGCAGAAACTTTTTCATATTTTAGTAATAAATGTTACAAAATGTAGAAATGAATTATAGAATGTGTGAAGCCTGAAGTCCAAAGATCAAATAAACACTTTCACAAAAGGTTCAAGGAAGATACAACAGTTTCCGTAGCATGGCGTTAAGATTTGACGACTTATAATCAAGAGTCCCCAGTTCGATCCTGACTGTCTCCTATAGGGTGGTCCAGATCTAATTATGCAGTTTTCATTACGCTATAACTTACTAAGTTTATTACATAGAAAATCACCTTAAAAATCATGGACCATCGAGAAGTGTGCGAACTGACAACATGAAGAATCGCCTTTCCGCCAAACTGGAATCATCCCCGCATAAATGAAAGTCATCCAGACAATCTGGATCTGCATAATTAGATCTGGACCACCCTTTATATTTACTGTTTTCAGTAGTGAGCTGCTCTTATTGTTAATATTATACAATACACACATATACACTGCCCTCCACAATAATTGACACACCCCTGGTTAAGATGTGTTCTTAAGCTTCTAATAAATTCTGTTTTTTCCCAAAAAATATAGGCTCACAGCACAAAAAAGAGAAAAATCCAACCTTTAATTGAAGTACATTTATTCTTTGGGAAAAAAAAATCCCACATTAAGAAATAATTTTTTTACATGAAGTCATGTGTGCCACAATTATTGGCACCTCTAATAATTCCTATAAAATAAAAGTAACTGAAGCATTTTTGTAATTTCTAGTTTATTTTTTAAAGGTAATCAGAGTAAATTGAAACTTAAATAGTAATTAATGACTTCCTTTGTCCCAGGGGTATAAATATGACGTGACAGAGTACTATTGCTCTTAGCCACTCTTCAACATGGGAAAGACAAGAGAACATGCCATTCAAGTAAGGCAGATGTGTGTTGACCTTCAAAAGTCAGGTAATGGTTACAAGAAAATAGCTACTCGCCTAAACCCCCCTGTATCTACAGTAAGAGGAATAGTAAAGAAGAGTAAAACTACAGGAACAGTGACAAACAAGGCTGGACGAGGACCCATGTTTATCTTGCCACCACTCACAATGAGGAGGATGGTAAGAGAAGTAAAAAATTCTACAAAACTCACTGTTAGAGAACTGCACCAAAGAATGGTATCTTGGGGTCACAAAGTCTCCATGACAACCATAAGACGCTATCTCCATGACAACAAGCTGTTTGGGAGACATGCAAGGAAAAAGTCTTTTCTCACCTACAATCACAAAAGTAAATGTCTGGAATTTGCTAAGCAGTGCTGGGTCTTCAACTTGGACCGTGTGCTTTGATCAGATGAAACTAAAATTGAGATTTTTGGCAACAAACATTCTAAGTGGGTCTGGTGTAAATCCAAGAGTGAGTATGCGGAAAAGCACCTCATGCCCACTGTAAATTATGGTGGAGGATATGTGGTACCGTATGGCTGTTTCTGTTCCAAAGGCCCTGGGAACCTTGTTAGGGTGCATGGCATCATGAACTCCTTGAAATACCAGGACATTTTAAATCAAAATATGGAGGCCTCTGCCAGAAAGCTGAAGATGGGTCGTCATTGGGTCTTCCAGCAGGATAATGAAACTAAACACATGGCACAATCTACACAAAAATGGCTCAGCAGACACAAAATCAAGCTCCTCCCATGGCCGTCTCAGTCCCCAGACCTCAAACCCATTGAAAACCTGTGGGGTGAGCTGAAGAGTAGAGGACCCAGGACTCTGGACAATCTAGAAAGATTGTGCAAAGAGGAATGGTCAAAAATCCATGTCTCTGTATTCTCCAACCTTGTGAAATGTTATAGGAGAAGATTAAGTCCTGTCTTGCTGGCAAAAGGGAGTTGTACAAAATATTAACAGCAGGGGTGCCAATAATTGTGGCACACATGATTTCATGTAAAAAAAAACATTTCTTAATGTGGAATTTATTTCCCAATGAATAAATGTTCTTCAATTAAAGGTTGGATTTTTCTCATTTTTGTGTTGTGAGCCTATATTTTTTGGAAAAAAAAATAATTTATTAGAATCCTAAGAACATATCTTAACCGGGGTGCCAATAATTGTGGAGGGCACTGTATTTGGTTTGCATCTGTAACAGACTATGTACATTTATAGTACTGTACTTGTAAAAACCTTTTTTTTCACTTTTATTCTCTCACTCACGATCACGATACATACTACCGCCCTAGGGATCTGACGCTGTTAGTTATTATTTGAAACTGCGAGTAACTGTAGATGTGAGTGATGTTTTGAGGCAATGGAACTGGATATTCTCTGATCTGGAGGGATAAAAGCTGACACACCAACGCTGGTGAATCTGCCTTCTTCGTATCTCACCGTCACTTTATTTTTTTTTTAATTCAGTTTTATTGAGTGTTCCTGCTCACGCAGAATTAGTTTACACCTCATGGTGTATGATGTCAAAAAAAAACACAAGAATAGAGAGAAGTGTGCGCATTGCAACAGGTACACACATCGTAAATATAGGAAAGACGGTTCTTGCAGCACGGAGAAAAAAAAGAAAGAGACAAATATATGGGACATTAGGTATAAATTTATGGTATGTGTAAAATTTAGCTTTTTTCAGTTTTATTCTGTCAATCATGATCACGCTGTAACACCCCCCTGCCTCTCCTGATCTGACTCTAAGTAACAGTTCCAGCGTAAATTCACACCCGATCTGATGCTCTTTGTTTTCAAATAATATTGCATTAGTACAATGATGTTTTCTGATTGGTACTATTCCGGTCATAAAATGATTTCTTCAAAATATCATATATACCTACGTCTGTGTTTGTTTTTTTTTTTTTTTTTTTTTGAGACATCATACACCATAAGGTGCATACTAATTCTGTGTGAGCATTTATACTCAATAAAACTGAATAAAAAAAAGAAATAATGTGACAGTGAGATGCGAAGAAGGCAGCTTCACCAGTGTTTGTGTGTCAGCTTTTATCTCTCCAGATCAGAGAATGTCCAGTTCCATTGCCTCAAAACACCACTCACATCTACAGTTATTCCCAGTTTCCAAATAAAAAACTAACAGTATCAGATACCTAGGGCGGTAGTATGTATCGTGATCGTGAGTAAGAGAATAAAAGTGGAAAAAAAAAAAAGGTAACTTTTTTAAGTACAGTACTATAAATGTACACGGTCTGTTACAGACGCAAACCAAATGTATGTGTGTACTGTATAATGTTAACAATAAGAGCAGCTCACTACTGAAAACAGTAAATATAGGAGACAGTCAGGATAGAACTGGTGACTCTTGATTATAAGTCGTCAAATCTTATCGCTATGCTACAGAAGCTGTTGTATCGTGCTTGAACCTTTTATGAAAGTGTTTATTTGATCTTCTGACTTCAGGCTTCACACATTCTATAGTTTATGCCTACATTTTGTAACATTTATTACTAAAATATGAAGAAGTATCTGTTTTAACAATGTGTTTACACAGATTACTGTAGAAACGGAACACACATGAAATAGCCACACCAAAACACCACTCTAAAACTCCAGCAGTTAACTTCCAGATAATCAAACAAGGCATGAGCTGGGAGAACTTAGTGAACGTTTTGTGATGGTGGGGGATGGAATAGCAAGCTGCTTGTCTTAATCAGCACATTTACAGGACAAAAGACGCTGATGGAGAGGTGTGAACGAATTTAAGGTGGGCTGGATTTAAGAGTTTTCTTGTAGGCTCTGGTAATTCTAGTGTTAACAAGTGCTGAGAAGTCCGCCTTGAGTGTCTCCGACTGTCGGTTTCTCACGTCGTTTACCCCGGCATGTGTCACAATGGATCCCACTGCCCTGTTCATGTGCCTCTTGAAGACTGTCGGCGCTTGTCTCATAACATCTCGGACACGAGCACCGGGAAAACAAGAGACAAAAGTTTTCTGATTAGGGCAAGAGATATTTAGGTTTCATATGATTGAATCTGCAATCACAAATACATCACCCGAGGTAGAAGGCAAACTGGGGGCGCGGTGAGGGTCGAGCCGGTTCTGGGTGGAGATGCTTGCCTTTGCCGATGGAGGTGTTCTAGCCTTTAACCCCCACCTGCATAGCTGAAACAGGCTGAGTTCTTCATCATTGACATCGTCACTCCGATGACAAGGCGCAAGGGTAAAGCTCACTTAGCCTTGAAAGTGGGCGGCACAGTGTAGAGTCGATGTTACTAAGCTGCGATTTGCTGTGACGATTTCAGATGTTGGGGAGGATTTTTCCAGTAGACGAGCATTCAAATCCCTCAGGTAGCTCTGTCTAGACAGGAGTGTCTGGATCTGGATGTCGAGAGCCTGGAGTTCATCAATGATGTGGTTCATGTCGCTGTCGGCCATTGTCTGCTTCCACTTCTGCTTCGTGCCGTAGGAAAGCATGAGAGAGGGAGAGACGTTAGCTACATCCATCCATCCATCCATCCTCTTCCGCTTATCCGAGGTCGGGTCGCGGGGGTAGCAGCTTAAGGAGAGAAGCCCAGACTTCCCTCTCCCCGGCCACTTCTTCCAGCTCTTCCGGGAGAATCCCAAGGCGTTCCCAGGCCAGCCGGGAGACATAGTCCCTCCAGCGTGTCCTGGGTCTTCCCCGGGGCCTCCTCCCGGTTGGACGTGCCCGGAACACCTCACCAGGGAGGCGTCCAGGAGGCATCCTGATCAGATGCCCGAGCCACCTCATCTGACTCCTTTCGATGCGGAGGAGCAGCGGCTCTACTCTGAGCCCCTCCCGGATGACTGAGCTCCTCACCCTATCTTTAAGGGAAAGCCCAGACACCCTGCGGAGGAAACTCATTTCAGCCGCTTGTATTCGCGATCTCGTTCTTTCGGTCACTACCCATAGCTCATGACCATAGGTGAGGGTAGGAACGTAGATCGACTGGTAAATTGAGAGCCTTGCCTTACGGCTCAGCTCTTTTTTCACCACGACAGACCGATGCAGAGCCCGCATCACTGCGGATGCCGCACCGATCCGCCTGTCGATCTCACGATCCATTCTTCCCTCACTCGTGAACAAGACCCCGAGATACTTAAACTCCTCCACTTGGGGCAGGATCTCGCCCCCAACCCTGAGAGGGCACTCCACCCTTTTCCGGCTGAGGACCATGGTCTCGGATTTGGAGGTGCTGATTCTCATCCCAGCCGCTTCACACTCAGCTGCGAACCGCTCCAGAGAGAGCTGAAGATCACGGCCTGATGAAGCAAACAGGACAACATCATCTGCAAAAAGCAGTGACCCAATCCTGAGTCCACCAAACCGGACCCCTTCAACACCCTGGCTGCGTCTAGAAATTCTGTCCATAAAAGTTATGAACAGAATCGGTGACAAAGGGCAGCCCTGGCGGAGTCCAACTCTCACTGGAAACGGGCTCGACTTACTGCCGGCAATGCGGACCAAGCTCTGACACCGGTTGTACAGGGACTGAACAGCTCTTATCAGGGGGTCCAGTACCCCATACTCCCGGAGCACCCCCCACAGGACTCCCCGAGGGACACGGTCGAACGCCTTTTCCAAGTCCACAAAGCACATGTAGACTGGTTGGGCAAACTCCCATGCACCCTCCAGGACCCTGCTAAGGCTGTAGAGCTGGTCCACTGTTCCGCGACCAGGACGAAAACCACACTGTTCCTCCTGAATCCGAGGTTCGACTATCCGACGGACCCTCCTCTCCAGAACCCCCGAATAGACTTTTCCAGGGAGGCTGAGGAGTGTGATCCCTCTATAGTTGGAACACACCCTCCGGTCCCCCTTTTTAAAGAGGGGGACCACCACCCCAGTCTGCCAATCCAGAGGCACTGTCCCCGATGTCCATGCGATGTTGCAGAGACGTGTCAACCAAGACAGTCCTACAACATCCAGAGCCTTAAGGAACTCCGGGCGTATCTCATCCACCCCCGGGGCCCTGCCACCAAGGAGTTTTTTGACCACCTCGGTGACTTCAGTCCCAGAGATGGGAGAGCCCACCTCAGAGTCCCCAGGCTCTGCTTCCTCATTGGAAGGCATGTTAG
This sequence comes from Polypterus bichir lapradei, assembly GCA_026402145.1. Taxonomy (NCBI): domain Eukaryota; kingdom Metazoa; phylum Chordata; class Cladistia; order Polypteriformes; family Polypteridae; genus Polypterus; species Polypterus bichir. The sequence goes on from JANRMT010062814.1 coordinate 100,798,786, forward strand.
TCGGATTGAGGAGGTCTTCGAAGTACTCCCCCCACCGACCCACAACGTCCTGAGTCGAGGTCAGCAGCGCACCATCCCCACCATATACGGTGTTGACACTGTACTGCTTCCCCTTCCTGAGACGCCGGACGGTGGACCAGAATCTCCTCGAAGCCGTCCGAAAGTCGTTCTCCATGGCCTCTCCAAACTCCTCCCATGCTCGAGTTTTTGCCTCAGCAACAACCGAAGCCGCATTCCGCTTGGCCTGTCGGTACCTATCAGCTGCCTCCAGAGACCCACAGGACAAAAAGGTCCTATAGGACTCCTTCTTCAGCTTGACGGCATCCCTCACCGCCGGTGTCCACCAACGGGTTTGGGGATTGCCGCCGCGACAGGCACCGACCACCTTACGGCCACAGCTCCGGTCAGCCGCCTCAACAATAGAGGCACGGAACATGGCCCATTCGGACTCAATGTCCCCCACCTCCCTCGGGACGTGGTCGAAGTTCTGCCGAAGGTGGGAGTTGAAGCTACTTCTGACAGGGGACTCTGCCAGCCGTTCCCAGCAGACCCTCACAACACGTTTGGGCCTACCAGGTCTGACCGGCATCTTCCCCCACCATCGAAGCCAACTCACCACCAGGTGGTGATCAGTTGACAGCTCCGCCCCTCTCTTCACCCGAGTGTCCAAGACATATGGCCGCAAGTCCGACGACACAACCACAAAGTCGATCATCGAACTGAGGCCTAGGGTGTCCTGGTGCCAAGTGCACATATGAACACCCTTATGCTTGAACATGGTGTTCGTTATGGACAATCCGTGGCGAGCACAGAAGTCCAATAACAGAACACCGCTCGGGTTCAGATCGGGGGGGCCATTCCTCCCAATCACGCCCTTCCAGGTCTCACTGTCATTGCCCACGTGGGCATTGAAGTCTCCCAGCAAAACGAGGGAATCCCCAGAAGGTATGCCCTCTAGCACCACCTCCAGAGACTCCAAAAAGGGTGGATACTCCAAACTGCTGTTCGGCGCATACGCACAAACAACAGTCAGGACCCTTCCCCCCACCCGAAGGCGGAGGGAGGCCACCCTCTCGTCCACCGGGGTAAACCCCAACGCACAGGCTCCAAGTCGGGGGGCAGTAAGTATGCCCACACCTGCTCGGCGCCTCTCACCGGAGGCAACTCCAGAGTGGTAGAGAGTCCAGCCCCTCTCAAGGAGATTGGTTCCAGAGTCCAAGCTGTGCGTCGAGGTGAGTCCGACTATATCTAGCCGGAACCTCTCAACCTCGCGCACTAGCTCAGGCTCCTTCCCCTTCAGAGAGGTGACATTCCACGTCCCAAGAGCCAGTTTCTGTAGCCGAGGATCAGAACGCCAAGGTCCCCGCCGCCGGCCACTACCCAACTCACATTGCACCTGACCTCCTTGGCTCCTCCCATAGGTGGTGAGCCCATGGGAAGGAGGACCCACGTTACCTCTTCGGGCTGTGCCCGGCCGAGCCCCATGGGTGTAGGCCCGGCCACCAGGCGCTCGCCATCGAGCCCCACCCCCAGGCCTGGCTCCAGAGGGGGGCCCCGGTGACCCGCGTCCGGGCAAGGGAAAACGTCGTCCACAGTTTTTACTCTTCATTGGAGGTTTGTTGAACCGTTCTTTGTCTCATCCCTCACCTAGGACCAGTTTGCCTTGGGTGGCCCTACCAGGGGCATAAAGCCCCGGACAACATAGCTCCTAGGATCATTGAGACACGCAAACCCCTCCACCACAATAAGGTGACGGTTCAAGGAGGGGACGTTAGCTACAATCTGAATGATATTTGAGTTTTGGTGCAATGTATTATGAATATATAAGTCTATGCTGCAATAGACAATTTGTTCCATCTGGGGGAAAAGCTAACTCTGCTTTTTGCAGGAATATCCTCATAGCAGTAGTCTGGCTTGGTGAAGGTAGTGTTGTGGATTGGTACTGTTTTGTGGCATTAAGACTTGGATTATTAACATCACTGGTACATGTATAAGTCTCCTCTGTATTGGTGCCACAAATGACTGCCTGTAAGCAGCTCTGTGTGTGTTTGTCTTCATTATTGCTTGCTATCGTTTTCTACTTTTTGTTATGGATAACTTGGATAAACGAAAATGTGAGGAAGTACTTGTACTCACTTACATGCTATAGCAACCGTTGGACCTACGCCCTTTGTCTAGTAGAGCATCAGATCTAATCGCTGGGCATCCAGCAGAGGAACAGTGTAAACATAGAAGGAAAAAAAGCAGGTGCCCGACTTCGCAACAAGAGGGTATAAATCTTATCTGCTTTCGATTATCATGGGAAATACAAGATTTCTGGTGAATAAAATGGATGAGCTTGTAACGCTCATCAGGAACCAAAGGGAATATAAACTCTGTAGTGTAATATGCGCTCCACTGAGATGTGACTTAAAGCTGAAACACCAGACTCCGTGGTTGTACTGGATGGATTTTAAATTGTATGGGTTTTCAGAAGGAGGAACGAAAGCGGCAAGAAGAAAGGAGATGGTTTTGCCGTTTTTATGAATTAAAAATGGTGCAACCCCAGGCACATTACAATGGTGGTCATATGACCTTATTATATGCCAAGAGAGTTTTCACATGTAGTTTTGCTAGCAGGTCAAATCCCTGTGGACTGTACAACAAGAGAAAACAGGACCCTTGATGTTATATGCCAATGTTTAAGAGGCATAATTTGATACAGCTCATACCTGCATATAAACCTGTTATCCAGAGGTTGCCAGTTTGAGCCACTGTATCACAGACTACGTCACATTTTTGTATATAACACAGTCCTCACAATGACAGAGTGTTATTTTTCCAACAACAAGACATGGATCACAAAAGAACTTAAAGCCCTACTGAATATGACGAATAGAGTCTTTATGTCTGGGATAAGGACAAAATCAAACTGGTGCAGTTAGAACTGAAGAAGCAGCTCCATGACAGGAAAGGCCACTACAGGGAAATCTTGAGCACAAGTTAAAACAACACGAAGTACATGTAGAATGGGATGAGAACTATCAGTGGCTACAAGCAGGCTGTTAAACATGCAGAGGAAGTGAAAAAGAACAGAGCTAATGAATGAACCAGTTTTTCAATATGTTTGACTCATTCTTCTCAGTCCAGCCTTCCCCTGACACTGCAAAGTCTGTATGCAAGCTGAGGTGGTTCTGGAATCCCAGCTGCCTTCTGCACCCTGCATGACATACAATTATATCATACCTATGGTCTTCAAGTACCCCCACCCCCTCCACTCCCTGGATTATGTTTAATGGTGATCAAGTGAGGAGAGAGCTGGGGAAACTTTGCATAGAGGCTTCAGGGCCCGATGGAATCGGCCCTAGCATAGTGAAAACATGTGCAAGCCCACTCTTAGGAGTCCTTCAACACCTGTTCTCCCTTTCTCTGAATTTGCATAACATTTCCCAGCTGTGGAAAGCATCATGTGTGGCCCCAGTGCCAAAGAAAAGGGCATTCCAGTGATCCAAAGGACTTCAGACCAGTTGCTCTTACTTTGTCCATCATGAAGACCTATGAGAGGCCTAAAATAGCCACAACCCATAGTTTCAGAACATCTGGATTCTCTGCAGTTTGCTTATCAGGCACATATACTGTAGTTCTGAAGGCTGCTCTCATCTACAGTACATGCTCCATAGAACATTCCACAATCAATGTTCTTTAACGTTTCCATATCTTTTTATACCATTCTGCCTTATTAACTTGGGAAAAAGCTCAAGGCTTTGAATCTTAATGCTCACACAATCTCCTGGATCATGGACTACTTGACCAACAGACAGCAGTTCGTGAGCCTGAGGGAATGTGTATCAGAAATGGTGGTGTGTAATAATGGAGAACCTCAGGGTCTCTTTTCCTGTTTACCCTCCACATAACAGACTTCCAGCATAATGTGAACACTTGCCATCTACAGAAATGTTCTGATGATTTGTCTATCGTAGACTGCATTAATAATGGAGATGAGGTAGAGAACTTTGTCTTGTGATGCAGGGAGAACAACCTGCATCTTGATATCAGCAAGACAGAAGAAGTGGTGGTGGACTTCCGACATGCCAAGAAGCCTCTGAGACCAGTCACCATTCAAGGGGAGGACATGGAAGTCGTGCAGAGCTACAAGTACACGGGGGTTCACATAAACAACAAACTTTACTGGTCTGATAACACAGTAGTACTGTACCAGAGCAGACTGTACTTGCTAAAGAGACTCAGGTCTTTTGATGTGTGCAGAAAACTGCTGAAAATGTTTTACCAGTCCATAGTAGCCAGTGTGATGTTCTACACAGCAGTCTTCTGGGGAAAGCAACCTGAGCAGAGAAGCACAATGCCTGAAAAAACTTCTCAAGACAGCCTGCTCCGTCACAGATTGAACCCTGGACACACTGGAAGCTATTTTGAAAAATCGGATGTCATCATGAAAAATCCCCTCCGTCCCCTCCAGGAGGCGCTTTCTTGGAACACTTTTAGCTGCAGGCTCATTCCACCATGGTGTGCTAAGATGCTGCTTTGGAGGTCTTTTCTGCCCACTGCTATTAGGCAATTCAATGCTTCCCTCTTATGTACTTGATAAGTTGTTTATTTATTTGTTTGTTTGTTTGTTTATCGATCTATCCATTGATTGATTGGATGAATTATCTGCCATATGAGTCTGTATTCTTGTTTTTATATTTTAGCTGCTGTATGCATTTAAATTTTCCCATGGGACTAATAAAGTTTATCTATTTTAATCTATTTCCTCTGGAGAATGTTATGTCATCTGTGTATCTGCTTTTATGTGCAACAAGAATATAATTCTAATCACTAAAGCAAGAATAAATTAGAATAAATGAAGCCATTCAAATATTCTTCTTGAAGTCTACATATAAAACAAATTGTTGTGGACCTGAAGTGAGCCATATACTTTTAATAACCCATAAAATATTACTGAGCTGTAGTAATTTTTCAAAGAAAAGTAGACTAGATTTTCTGCCATTGCTGTGAAAACCTGAAAAATAACAACAAGGAACATTTTTTGCACTGTGGGAGGAAACCAACATGGACACAGGGGAAACCTATGGTTTCCTTTGTTGTGTGCTAGCAGCGCTACAACAGTGGCCATATTACATGCATGTCTTTATAAAATTGGTTACATACCTTTAAGCAAAATTGTGTTCACAAACTGTAATTGATATTAAGTTTTGGTTCAGTGTCCCGTATTGAAAATGTGGTCATTTAATGCAGAATATCAGGTGTAGGCAAATATATTTTTATCACACAAAATAATGTGAAAGGAGGTGGTTGACCACCAGCACGATTATTTGAAATATAGAATAAACATAGGCTCAGATTCTATATCCAGCATACACACATACGTTGTACTTGTTCCTCTGCATGAATGCCTTAGTGGATTTTGAGCAGTGTTTCGGGTCGTTGTCTTGTTGAAAGATCCAGCCCCGGCGCAGCTTCAGCTTCAGCTTCGTCACTGATTCCTGGACATTGGTCTCCAGAATCTGCTGATACTGAGTGGAATCCATGCGTCCCTCAACTTTGACAAGATTCCCAGTCCCTACACTGGCCACACGGCCCCACAGCATGATGGAACCACCACCATATTTTACTGTAGGTAGCAGGTGTTTTTCTTGGAATGCTGTGTTCTTTTTCCTCCATGCATAACGCCCCTTGTTATGCCCAAATAACTCAATTTTAGTTTCATCAGTTCACAGCACCTTATTCCAAAATGAAGCTGGCTTGTCCAAATGTGCTTGAGCATACCTCAAGCGGCTCTGTTTGTGCTGTGGACGGAGGAAAGGCTTCCTCTGCATCACTCTCGCATACAGCATCTCCTTGTGTAAAGTGCGCCGAATGGTTGAACAATGCACAGTGACTCCATCTGCTGCAAGATGATGTTGTAGGTCTTTGGTGCTGCTCTGTGGGTTGACTCTGACTGTTCTCACCATTCGTCGCTTCTGTCTATCCGAAATCTTTCTTGGTCTGCCACTTCGAGCCTTAACTTGAACTGAGCCTGTGGTCTTCCATTTCCTCAATATGTTCCTAACTGTGGAAACAGACAGCTTAAATCTCTGGGACAGCTTTCTATATCCTTCCCCTAAACCATGATGGTGAACAATCTTTGTCTTCAGGTCATTTGAGAGTTGTTTTGTGACCCCCATGTTGCTACTCTTCAGAGAAAATTAAAGGAGGAGGGAAACTTACAATTGACCCCCTTAAATACTCTTTCTCATTATAGGATGTACCTGTGTATGTAGGTCAGGGGTCACTGAGCTTACCAAGCCAATTTGAGTTCCAATGATTAGTTCTAAAAGTTTTGGAATCAATAAAATGACAACGGTGCCCAAATTTATGCACCTGCCTGATTTTGTTTGAACAATTATTGCACACTTTCTGTAAATCCAATAAACTTCATTTCACTTCTCAAATATCACTGTGTGTGTCTCCTATATGATATATTTAACTGACATTTTTTATCGTAACAACCAACGATTTATACAGGAAAATAATGACTATTAACAAGGTTGCCCAAACTTTTGCATCCCACTGTATACACACACACACACACACACACACACACACACACACACACACAGAGTATACTTTATACATAAAATATATGTTGTTGTACCTTGCATAACTGAATAACCTTTAATGCACAATAACAATTCAGTACATTTATGGTCACTACAGTATTTGGATTTAATAATCTTCATGTGGGAAAAAGGCTGACTCGCATAAATGCAGTCAAGGAACTTTTGAATTCAGCTGAGTGAAAATGACGGCTGTCCGATTAACTGCGATTTTAGTTCCCTCTCTTCTCTTTCTCAGATCGCTTTTCGGAAGGAAGTCAGTTTCGTAGTTTTTATGAACAGTTCGAAAGTACCTTTCCACATTTTCCTTCTTTGGAATAGCAATGATAGATTGACAGATCAGACAAACGCACTTCGATGGTGACATTGTGAGAGAAAAAAATCCTCTTCTAAATACACATAAAGCCCATACCCTCCCCAAACAATTTTTTTAAATCCCTTTTATTAGTCGATATAAATTGGAAGGCTAACTAGATCACAGCCAGAGTTTTGCAGTAGCTCGCGCGTTTGATCGTGCGTGCGGGAAGACACTGGTCTGATAACACAGTAGTACTGTACCTATATGTCAATCAAGTGGCAAATGCCATAGGGAGGATATATGATAGACTAACGTTTAAAAAAAAAAAATTTTTTGAATGCAACGCAATCTACCTGCACTACCTTTGCGATCTACCGGTAGATCGCGATTGACACATTGGGCACCCCTGAACTAGATACATGTACTTATATGACAGCATGAACTGCTTGTAGATAAGGTTAGTCATTTATTGGTGTCAACATACTGCAGCAGTTTTATTAAAAATTAATTGTCGGTTGTTCTAAAACCGTTCACATGTGAGATGCCCGTGCACTGTGTCATCCCAGGAAGCCCGGGATACCTGGGAATGACATGCAGGATTCCCGAATTCCCGGGAATGGGTTCCCTAGTTTTAACAGTGGGAGATAATTAAACTATTTTGCAAAAAATAAAAATTGTATAACCTAAGTACCAGAAACATTTAGCAAACAATTGATTCTCAGTATACCAGTAGAAATGAGACACAGAAATGTTTGTATATCATTTTTATCGTGGTTAAAGACATCAGAAAACTGCTTTTGTTACTTGTCGTGAAAGAGTTGGAACATGGTGGGGAATGGGCATTTCATTAACCTTATGCAACGGCCAGTACTTTTCACCACACTTCCAGAAACTGTTTCCAATCATATTTTCTGACTTTGAAGAGGATATGCATCCCTACCCCCAATCAGCCCCCTTTCATTCTCCAAAATTATTTTTAGATTTTATCACATCTTTGGACTTTGAAAAGAGCCATTCCCCAACTCCCACAAGCCAGTAAGAAGTCAAGAAGACAGTATGGTTATTTGTTCCACTTTAAACACTGATGATAGTGATAGTAAAGTGGCACTGGATTAACCATTAAGCAAAATAAGCACTTGCTTAGGTCAGTAAGGGAAATGGAGCAGCAGAGAGAAAACTTTTAAGAATAAGAAAAATTATGAGCAGGCAACAATAAGCAGCATTTTTACATCTTTTGATCCATGAATACGGAAATGCTGTATATCTTCAATGTTAGAAAGTTTCTTTAGAATTTCTGCAGAAAATGAATTTTGAAAATCATTCATGGGACAATTTTTCTTTTCTAGCCTGTATTGTAGGGCATGGTTTGATTGAGTAAATGGAGATCTAAATTATTTTGGTTTGTCTTTATATAATTTTTCTTATTGTTCATAAAGATATTTTAAAAGGCATTATTAAGGTCTGATTAGGCTTGATTGTTTTTCTTCAATTGAGAATGAAAGGAATTGGGAAGAAAAACTCCTTTGGATATTTACTTTTTTATTGTCAATGTTGTTTTTTTACAGTATAATTTTATAAGGTATACATTTTCAACAATCTTGTGTCTTGTTCTAATGAAATTGTGCAATGTATGTTTATTTTTTAGTTCTTGTTTTTTATTCTACACAATAATGATATCATGAATATAAATTAGATCAGCTATTCAGATTAGCTATTCAAATTTAAAACTTTGTGTTTTCTATCTTTATTTAGTGTTTATGCTGATGTTATTTTGCATCCAGTATTGTGTATTTTGTCCTGCTTTTGCCCTATAGTTCATTCTGAAATTCTGTGAAGTGCTTTGAGTATGAAAAAACTGCTATATAGATTAAATGTATTTATATTGTTGTTGTTATTATTATTACTTCAGTTGATTAAAGCTGTCCTAATTAAAAATAGACATCACAGTTGAACTATCCACTGTTAATGTATAAAACTGGGTCAAAAGAAGCTTCTAAATTGGATTCAGTCTGAAAGTATATGTACATAGATTATTCTGTGATATGTTCTCTAACCGTGATAATTTTTAATTATATTGTGATATAAATATTTGACCATACTACCCTTGTGTAAAAATAAGAAATCAGATGAAAAGCAGCATTGGATGACAGTAGAAATCCTTGAGATGATGAAACAAAAAAATAAATCTTCTTCACCTGAACATCTAGAAATATCACTGTTCAGCCATAACATTAAAATAAACTACCTGTCATTGTTTAGGTCCCCCTTTTGCCACTTTGACCCATTGAGGCATGGACTTCACAAGTGCTGCAATGAACTGTGTGTTTTGACATCTTTCTCTTATGGCTAGCATTAAGTTTTTCTGCAGTTTGTGCTACAGTAGTTTTTCTTTGGGATCAGAACCTGCGGGCTAGCCTTTCACTCCCTGTGTGCATCAGTAAGCCTTGGGCGCCCATGACCCTGCCGCTGATTCACCACTTGTCCTTTCTAGGATCCCTTTTCATAGGTTCTAACCACTGCTTGCCAGGAACACCCCATGAAACCTGCCGCTTTGGAGATGCTCTTACCCAGTTGTCTAGTCAAAACAATTTGGCCTTTGTCAAAATTACTCAGATTCTTACGCTTGCCCAATTTTCTTGATTCCAGCGCATAACCTTCAAGAAGTGACTGTTTATGTGCTGCCTAATATATTCCAGTATTTGACAGGTGCTATTTTAGGAAGATAATCAATGTTATTTGCTTTACCTATTAGTGGTTTTAATGTTGTGGCTGATTAGTGTATAAAGATCTACAGAAACAAATTTAAAAGAAATGTAGAAGAGTCAAAGAAAAGAATACTTTGAAAAAGAATGTAAATAGTTTGAGGAATACAATAATAACAGGCTATTATTCTATTTAAATAATTAAAAAACAAAACAATAACTCTCACGAAAAGGAGTACATGAACTGGCATTAAGAATAAGCATGGGACTATAATCATAGATGATGAAAAATTTTGTAAAGATGGGCAGAGTATACTGAAAAAATCTATAATAACCATAGGAGAGAAGGATCTGACTGGGGACATTATTAGTAGAAAAATTGTATATATGCAGAAAACTTTACACAGATTATAGCAGATCTGTCCATCAACAAAGCAGAAGAAGTTGACCAAATACTGACAGAATTCCTGAAGCAATTAAGTGATAGAGGTATATAATTACAAGTAGTAACAAAACTAATGAATAAAATATATAATATATGGATAATTCCAGTAGATGTTCTAATATGTATATTTAGTCCAATTCCAAAAATAGGCAAAGTCAAAGATTGTTGTTGACTTTTGATTGATCTGCTTGATTGCATATGCATCTAAAATACTGCTTAAATTGATAAAGTGAAGAAATGAAAAACAATAGAACAAAATTAGAGAATTAAGTAGGTTTGTATAAATGGAGATGAATGAAAGATACAATTTTTCCAATTAAGAATGCTTTGTGACAGAGCTTTAGAAAATGAGAAAAACCTTATATATTGATTGTAGAAAGCAATTGATAAATTATTAGAGATTAGGCAACCAATTATTAGAAGCTATTCCAGATACTGAAAGAAAATTTAACCACAACCAAATATTGCGTTAGATCTGCAAATGGAAAAAGGATATTTCATCATCAATATTGTTCCATATATAGTAAATATTTAGCAACACCTGCATGGGAGGAGGATAAAGGAATAAATATTGGCGGAAACATAGTAAACAATATAAGATGTACACATGACACAGTACTGATTACGTAGAACAAATTAGACCTACAGAAACAAATTGTCAATATTAATTATAGAAAGAAGGGAATATGGAATGGAATTCAACACAAAGAAGATCAAAGTAGTAATAATCTGTTCTGTAGGAAAAGCATGTAAGATAGTAACCAAAGGAATGAAAATGGAGCAGGTTAACGAGTGCAATACTTGGGATGCTGGATAACAGAAAATTGGAAAAGCAGTAATAAACACAAAACGGACAAAAGTGATTTTTTAGATACAAACAAGTAAGGAAAAGAGATTTAAAACATGATTCGCTGATTGCTAAAGTGTTACATTTTCTCAGTTTTGGGCTATCGGTGTGAAACGTTGACTCTGCATAAAGATCAGAAAAGGAAAATAGATGCTTTTGAGTAATGGTGCTACAGAAGAATTCTACAAATAAGCTTGATAAACAAAGTAACTAACAAAGATGCATTGCTCAGATTGAAAACAAAGAGGCATCTATGAATAGGTTGAACTCAAGGAAAGTGTCCTGGGCATGTAATGAAGTATTCACCTGGAAGTTTGACCTTGAACATCGTAGAGGCAAGCATGGGCAGGTGAAGGGTAAAAAGCCAAAGGAAGAACAATGAGAACCAGACTAGATGATAAAGAGGCTAGCAGAAAACAGAGTTCAGATGGAGAACCATTGATGGTCATCACCCTGATAGAGGATGATGTCTGATGATAATGAAAGAATAAACAAAAGCATTGATTTTGTGTCAGTTAGCAAAAGTACAGAATCATATAACTTTTCAATTCTGAGCCTATGCACAAATGAAAACCTGTAATCTTAGGATAATATTCAACTTTTTTATCATAGAAATATTGGCATTTTGGGAAACAAGTCACAACTATGACTCAAAGTACTAAGAGTACTTGTCATGCTTTTCACAAAAATGTGCAAAAAATTTCAAATTTATCATGATATGAAGAGATTGTAGTTGTTGTTTTAAAATGAATGTCATTTCTGAGTTCTTTTTTTCCATGGCCTCTTTTCATGTATGACTGTTACCATTATTATAACTACTTTCTTTCCCCTTCTCTTTTCCTCCACATGATACCACAAAATCACTTAAAAAAAATCAAAGTAACTCTTTCTTTGTTTAAAATCCAAAGTATTTTTACTCTATAGTGCTTTTGGTGGCATGCTTTGGGAGAATGTACATTTTGGTCACATAAGCCTATCATGCAAAGAGTAGAAAGCAAATTTTCAACTGTATGTATGAGGAGAATTTCGGAAGTTTAACCGTGCAGCGTTCTACTGGATGAGAGCAGGTTCTGAAAATGCATGGCATAATGCATGAAATTCAGAATTGGTGAAGACGGCGGATTACAATTGTGACCACATGGAGTTCCAGAGAGCCCCAAACCACATACTTGGTAAAGCACCACACGTTGAGTAAGCAAAATAAAGGATTTTTTATTCCACTAAAGCACATTTCACAATCACCTCTCCAATAATAAGCCAATAAGTTCCTCCTTCACCTCCACTGAGTTTTGCCTGCAGCGTCCTGACTCTGACTCGACCATGTGTGGCAATGGGCATCCTTTTATGCTGAATCTGGGAATGCTTCTGGGGTGCACTTCTTGGCCATAAAGTAGGGAGGTCCTCCCCTGACAGTGCCCTCCACCGCGACCCAGGGACCCCGACAGGGCTTCACTTCCCGACTCCTATTCCCAAGCACCCATGCAGTTGTTCGAACTGGGTTGCCATATGAGGACCAGTGCCACCTGTCATTTGGGGAATGGAACCTCTCCCGAATCTCATTTTCTGCTGGTCCATCCAATGTATTAGTCTGGCTGGGCATAAAACACATCCTTCTTCCCGGCCAGGATGCCCATTCTCCTCCTACACAATTCAGTTATTATTTAAAGAGTATTCAAAACCTCCCTAGTTTATTCAGATGATAAAATCGGCTTTAATCATTTTTGTGAACTTGTTTTACTATCCCAAAATATGTATGAAATAGATTCTAAGTTTGAGTTATCCACATTACATTAGCTGAAGACTTGAGTAATGAAGACTGAAGTTGTCTGTCTTAAGTTACATAAATTATCGATCAGTGATAGCTCTGAGAGCGCTAGGAAGAAATAGAATTAATTTCAGAACAGTGACTTTTTTGAAAGTCACATAGATTTGTGTAAGAAACCAGACAAGAAACAAGAACCACTTTGTTACATTTTTGCTTCATTCATTAAGCATCTGTTAAATCCCTATTAAATTGTCAACCTCCCTGATAAAATTTTATTTGTCTGTGTCAATGCACATCATTGTTAATACTTGTGTCAGTCAGACCTGTTCCATTACATTTGTTCATATTTTGCACAGTACAGTGCAGTTCATTATGTTTCACTCAACAGTGGCAGTTATATCTTTTAATGCTAAACATTAGATTGTGTAAATATTGATTATTTCAATAAAGTCAGCAACAATTTATTTGTACTGTATTTGAAAAGGTGATATTTCGATTCTGGAGTCTTTTTATGTCCAGTGTTTTATTAGGCACGTTTGCTGAACTTTTCCACCATTCCTTCCACTCTATATTTTGAACCTGGTTGAGAGATATTCATTTCCTTTTTTTTGTAAGATAAATTTTGCATGAACACAAAGTGCAGCTTTAGTAATTACTTAGATTTTTTGGAGGAAATGAACTTGACTGATAATGCCTGCTTGGTATTTTCTGTCAAGTCTCAGAAGAAAATGCAAAAAAGGCAGATTTAATTAGGAAGTTTAAAAATATCTCTGTTTTGTTCTGGTGCATGCTTTTTTGTGATTGCTTGACATGCCTCTATGAGGCATCTTATAAGAAAATTAAATCATTGGTAATACAGCCATTTTTTAATGTTGAAACAAAAATCTGTGATTGGTGGTTATCCTGGAGTTTCTGTGCTGTTTCTGCATTTACAAAAATGCATTCTTTTGTCTTGAGTTTATCTTTTTGTTTATCATTTTTGCCTTTTAAACAATAAGTTCAGTTTGTTACTGGTATGATACTAGGGTTAGGATTAGGGTCTGAGTGAGATTGCCTTTGTTTTACTTCCTGCTAAGTGTATCATTTTTAAGATTGTCACTATCAGGACATCATTCAAGGGATCATCAAAAGTGATAAACCTTTCTGTAGTAGTTTTGATTGGCCAAATCAATCTGTAATGTTTATCTGTGCATTCATCCATTTTTTGAACCAGTTTTTTCCTTTACATCTTTGCAAGGGGCAAGAACATTTCCTTGCACTGCTGGGCACAGAACCTGGACTGTGACAGGGCAGCAGCCAATTAACCTTATATGCATGTCATCGGGATACAGGAGCAAGCCATATTAATCAGAAAAAATGCATGAGGTGATGGTGAATTGTGAAGGCCATATAACCATTCACTGAGGCCTAAGGATTTAAAAATTTCAGTTTGTTAGTTTTGAGCAGGTCTCGTTATAGGCAGGACAGAATTATGGAGTGAATTCCTCCCACATTCACATGTAACCTGCTATACCTTGTTACTTAGTGGGAGAAGAAGGTAGCTGTACTTTGTTATACCTTATGTATACACATTAGTTTATTCATGGGAAAACATTAGAGCGTATTTTATGTGTTTTGGAATTCTCTTTTATTAAATGCTGTTTAGTATTCATTAAAATTGAATAATGAATGATTAAGTCATTACTTTGTTTATTACAAATTGTACATTGTTTCATTGTAAAATGTGTGCATTAACTGATGGTACTAAAAATGGTATCTGCTCATAACTATGGACTCTGAGCTTTAAAGATCACTTCTTTCTTTTCTTCTCCTTTGTACATATATCTTTGGAATGGTTTCACATATATAATAGAAATATCACACTGAGCTTACTGTGATTATGCATGTTTCATTCACATGTCTGTTCTTTTTTTTTTCCTAGTAAGTATGTTTGTATTTTCATATTTTCAAGATTTGAGGATCAGGAGAGAGTAGATTAAAATCTAGAAGTGGTGCACATGGGCACCCCAGGAACTGGCAGGAACAAAACTACACATCTCACTCTCATCCTCATCTGTTTTCCCTTTATTCCAGATTGATGCCTTGAGTAAACGAAGCAAAGAAGCAGAAGCAGCTTTCTTGAATGTTTATAAGAGACTAATCGATGTCCCAGGTAAGCTTTGGCTAGGTTTCACCCGGCGCAGTGTTTCCTGGAGCTCTGCTTTATGTCATACATAGTTTAAAAACCTAGGTCAGAAGTATTTCTATATTGAAACATGCAGCTGTGCTCCATTCCAGGTTTTTGTGGTTGCCTGCATTTTGAAAATCAGACAGCTGGCACGCCTGGGGAACCACTTAGTGCATCAGTAAATTATGGCTGTTGTGGTTAGGAGTTCCCAGCCTTCCTATAGTAAGGCAATTGGGGGGGGGTGCTTGTAACATGCTGCTACACAGAGAACGGAAGCCTTGCCAAGGCAGATGAAGAGCACCTAGAGACATTCTGTTGTCATCTATGACGTCAGCTTGAATTACACTGGGGCTGCTGTACCATTCCACCTCTGACTTTTTCTGTATTGTCCAGTTATCCCTTCCAATACTTACACTCATAACACATTAACCCAATTATAGAAATTATTTAACCTAATAGTGTTAACTTGTAGAAGTGGGACGAAACGTAAAAGTCAAGAGAAAACCCACAATGAGAATGTACAACCTCCACATAGGCAGCTATGTTTGAATCCTATTTTACTACTAATTAGCTTTAATATTCTTGCCTTTCTCTTCTGTAGTTGTCATAGTGTATCTTTTGTTGACCAGGCTGCCACTGTCTACAGTTGATGCTTTCATCTCTTCATATTAAATTAATTGTCATGTTGGTGTTTTATTTATGTTCAGACTGTTGCTGCTTATGTTCCATTTTGGTACCGATTTCATTGAATTTATGTCTCATTAGTTATAAATTCTACCATTATTCATTTCTGTTTTGTTTTATCTATAGATTTCCTGGCTCTTGTTGAGTTTTTGAGCTTTACTTGCACACTTGTAATTTAAAAAAAGTAAAATGTGCAGTATCATTTGAATATTAGGTAATTGTTATTGTTCCTTAATGCACATGAAAGTACTTTGTTGAAGTTAAAGTTCAGAAACTAATTTACCTGACTTGTCATTCTTTACACATTTGTGCAGAACGTGTTACCTGTTAACCAGTTTTATTATTACTCTGAGTATTTCTACTAAGGTTGCATTGCTACTTTGAATGGATCCTTGAATATCTGTGCCATTTACTTTGCTGATGGAGCCTATTGTTGCTGTCTTACCTTTGTGCCACACTTCACTGGTTGGGAGACGTGACATGCATGAATCTTAAATCTCGAGAAGACTGAATAGCACCATTAGTTTTAGACATATTTTTAAATAAATGGCATGTTTTTTTGTTTCCATATTATTACCTTATTGTTCATTTGCACTTATTGGGCAGACCATACTGGCAGTTTTCAATTAACTGAACCCCTCTGTCTTGTAGGTGTTTTTCAATATTGTATTTTTAGCCTTTTCAATTGTTTCTGACCTCAATGATTGCAAATATATTTGCCACATCTTTTAGCTTTGTAATTCCAGACTGTTATTTTATCTTTCTCACCTCAATTTTGCTTCTCTCTCTCTCTCACTCTCTCTCTCAAGCAAATACACAGTCCTTTCTCCCCGCCGGGTTTCTCAGGGCTAATATAATCATATGATTACATAATTAACCCAGCTGTCTCATTAAGGAAAATCAACTAGAATTGGGGCATAATTAGTCATACAGCAATTAGTGTGCTGATGATGAGTACTGATGAAAAGGCTTGTCTTGCTGGCAGGGGCTCATACCGAGACCACCCTTGATACATGCACTGATCACTCTGCTTGGGCACCCTTGTAGCTCTCCCACTGGGCAAAAATGTTTTTTTTAATATACTGAGGTAGGAGGGGTATATGTAGACTGCATAATAACAGAGAAATAAAAGTGTCCATTTCTGCCCCCATTTCTTTTGTTGTCTTCTGTATGCCAAACAGGCAGCACATTGACTTGGAGGACTGCCATCTTATGCATAAAGGAGAAAAGCAAAGAGCAGTTTTTTATTCATTGCTACAGAATGAAAGCAGATTTATGGATGCTTTTGTTAATTTTGTGGCTTTTGTTCCATTAGGTAATAAATATTTACATTGTGATTTCTTTGTAATAGTATCCTGTATAACTAGAGTTGGACCTTAATCTATCTTCTGCTGTATATCAATGTGGTGAAAATAGATTAATGAGGAAAATCATGTAAGATCTGCTTTCTTTCAAAAGGCTCAAAAGTGTTTAGTCATTTGGGAAAAGAGTCTTTGAGTGTCTGTTCTGAATCTTGCCTGTTAAGGACAACAAATCTAGCTATACTAGGTTCATACATAAGCCTGAAGTGCTGACTTGTTCAAGAAAAAGGTAAGAAGGTCACTAAATATAGATTGCTTATAGGTTATTTGTACTTTAGTTTTTTTTTTTTTTTTTTAAAGAATCAGTTTTTTACTTGTAATTTTAAAGGTTTTCTGAATAAATCACATGAAGTACATTACCCCAGTTTTAAGTATCCACTAATGTTCAAAATGAACATATAGTATATCTTCCTCCATCTACTCAGTTCTTGGACTTTGGTGACATTTTTGGATCGGCTCATCATAATGATATACCTGCTTTAGACAAGCAGCTACCCTTCATAGACTTCTGGCATACTAACACCACCTTGTTCTCATTCATAGTTACACTACAAAATGAAGAAACCACATGCTCAAAATATTGTATTTAGAAAGTCATATTATTGCATGTAATGGGAAATCATTTACCTAATTGTTTTAACCATACAACTTCATTACTGCTAGATTTGTGAGTGGGACCCATCAGAATGCTTTTATTTCTCTACAGATGTGACTAGGGGGGATTTTGCAATCCAAAAAAAAAAAAAAAAACCGACAGTGGAACAATCAATTTATCATTAATGTGCTGTAAACAAAAATCTTTTCACATTGTCAAGAATACAGGCATTCCTTTCAAGTGATACATTTTAGTAACAACTTCTACTTCAGTTCCATAGCACTCACTCAGTGTTAACAAGGAATCTTCCTCAGATTCTTCAGGTTCTTAATGAGTTACTTATGCTAGACACATCAGCATAGCTTGAGGCTTGCTTGACCTCACAAGAAACAATAACTTCAACTTTGTGCTTGCAAGTGCTCTTTATAGAATATTTGATCTTTAATCACATTGATTTTTAACTCCGTACCTTTATCGTATGGCCCTGCAGTTTACCACTGCTTCCTGGTGCTAGTTAAAAGGGAGCCACCAACATTTATAGCAACACTCTTTGAATCTATCAGAAGTGCATGGGCTTGTTCTTTTGCCTCATCCTCTAGCCAGGCAGTATGGCATAGAGGTTAAGGCTTTGGACTTCAAACCCTGAGGTTGTATGTTCTTTTCCTGCTGACACTCTGTGACCATAAGCAAGTCACTTGACTTACCTGTGCTTCAATTGGAAAACCAAAAGAAATGTAACCAATTGTATCATAAATGTTGCAAGTCGCCTTGGATAAAGAAGTCAGCCAAATAAGTAAATGTAAACATGTTTGTGCTTGGCATTAATATAAGAAAGCTGGCTAAGATACAGTACTGCATCTGTACTTAAGTGCAGTTTGCCAATGTTAACCAGTCACGGTGGTGAACTGTTGGTCGTATTAGGCAATATACTCTCAGCTTTGATTGTCCACTTAATTGCCAGAAATTCTTTTTTTGGTTCAGTCATTCTGCTTCTTATAAAGAAAGATTTTACTCGTACGTAAGAATGGATTTGCCTTATCTTCAGAAAGTTTTACCATCACAGCTCAGGGGCCTAATGTGTGGCATTAGTTTGCCAGATAGCCCCCTTTGTAATGCTCTGGGTTTCCTAGAATGGAATGTGAAGCAAAAATGACTTTCAGGTTGCATCATGAATTGTTCTTTCAACAATTCAGAGCAACAGCATAATTTGCAAACTCAGAGATAACTTCTTCATAACAAACAGCTGATCTGTCTTTGAATTGTCTTTGTATTATTAGTGTGTAGTGAGAAGTCGAGCAAAATGACACCTTTTATTGGCTAACTAAAAAGATTACAGTATGCACATTAAAGGCTAACTTTTTAGTTAGCCAATAAATGGTGTCATTTTGCTTGACTTCTCACTACATTCATATTGGCTAACACGGTACAACACCCTATTATTAGTTTGTAAAATTTAAGTTTTTCCCCTTTGCAGTCTTGTGATATCATTTTCCTCCCTTGTCCATGATGAAACAGAGAAAACTGTTTTTTTACATTCCAAGTTTTCACTACTTATATTTGCTCTACACTCTGCAAATTTATCTGCCTGGAAAAGCCTACAGACACATTCTCCATCATTGATAAACAGAATTGTTATGCTTTCAGAAGGGGAATATTGTGATTGACACATAAGAAAATGCATTATCAGATACTGGCAATTTAAAAAGAGAGAGGTGTGATATTTAAAAATATGTTGCATGGAATGCCTACTGGTAAATTAATCGGAAACAACATTCTTCGTCTGCCCAATGGTCATCTCCTTCACTGAAGTAAAATGTTTTTATTGAACACAGGCAGGCAGTATTTGTCTTTGATCATGTGTCACAATTAACATTTAGATGCTGACTTCACCCACCACTATTGTAAAGGGTTTGTTAAAAAAATAGCATAAACTGATTATTATTTCTAGCTACCTAGCTATGCACAGGAATTGCTTCATTTTAAGTAGTTTTTCAGTGTTTCTATGAAATGAGTTTTAAACATTAGACTCTGTTCATCTGTTTCGTTTTTTCCAAAAAAAGGCTGCAGAGTTTCAAATGTATATGTTTACAAATGCATATGAAGAAGTGTGAATGGTCATATCCTGACATATTTGAACTTCTGTAAAAATGTAGTATAAGAGCCAGTGTAAACTACATTTAAACCTTGCTATTTGTCAAATGTTTTTTTGTGTTATGTATGATAAACTTCTATCCTCTTGCCACTTTTGCTGTACATTGGTAGTGAGGTAACTTCAAGCTAAATCTTTTAGTAATAATAAAAACTTAGCTCATAAACCTCTTAAGTTATTTTTGTTGGTCATATAATTCCCTCTGGGTGGTGAGCAGTGTGTGTCCTCTGTGCTGTATTTGGGCTCCCTGGTTTAGCTTCTAGTATATGGAAATCTAAAGGTTGCTGCCTTCAGTTTGCCACCAGCAGTTACTCTTACTGCACAGAAAGAGTCAGGTGAAAGGATGCAGTTTAATTTATTCAAAAGAAGTATCACAGTAGAACAAAAAATTCAGAGAACAATAAAAAAAATCTTACAAGACCTTTTAGTGTAGATGTGACTTTGTGGGACATCCAGAAATGTTTTGGGGTTGGTGTGGCACGTTAGGGAATAATTAAATAAATAATTCTTGCCAGGAAATGTTCATGAAGGAAAAAAAAAATCTCAAAAGCTTTCCAGCAATACTGACTTTATACCTTAATTTGAAAAGCACTTTATTGTTGGTCATGTTACCACTTTAACGCAGGTCATGTTCATAGATGTTTTGCTAGTAATCATAAACGGCAATGCTGAACACTGCACCACAGTCTAGATTACAGGTTAAGATATTGGTTTATAGGGCTTTCATTAAGTATTCCACAGATGTTTTATTAAATTAAATGTGCCTGTAGGTTTGTAAAACAATGCGTTTCACTGCGTCACAGTGCAAATTATATATAATATGTTGGTTTAATTTTACTGAGTAGCTTTTGTGCAAGTGTCCCAACCCCTTTAAAGAGGGAGGGATGAGTACATGTTTTAAAGAGGACACATGAAAAGTTAATATTGTGTTAGCAGTGATGCTGTGAATGATGAGTGAGAAAATCTGAGCTCTAATTTGTTTCACAGATGTAATAGTAGGCAGATCAGGATTTATACCAATCACTAATTTCATGTTACTGAATTGGCCAATTCGAATACTGATTCAGATTTTTTCTCCTTTAGCCCTTGAAGCCTTATATATTAAACTGTTAAATTTAGTATTTTTTTAATTAAACTGTAGACCATTGGTATTACCTGGTCATTTTTTTTAACAAAATTATATTCTGTAGGCATATTATTTAATGGCATTAAAAATACTAAAATACATAAAATTCCCTTAAAATACATACTTGTTTAAGTAGTAAAATATGTACAGAAAATATTTAACCACAATAAATATGGCATGAAAGAAATAAAATGGTCCTCATAATTGCAAGCTGTCATATTTTCTAATTTCAAATCAAATCAAAATCTTTACTGTCATTGTAGCAATGAGACATTGTACAATGAAATTTTAGGTGCAATTTTCCAGTGCAAAAAAATAAAAAAAATAAAATAAAAAACACAATTACTCAAGTTAAAACTAAAATAAAAAGGGAATAAAATAAGTTCCAAAATAGTCCATAACAGCAGAACAATGTTTTCCACTCATATATACATCATATTGCACTTGTCCCTAATCCAATTGTAAACATGAGAGTGTATTGTATTGTAAACATGAAGGTTCACTAGGTCAGACTGACCACTTAGTAGCATTCAGCATGGTGATGGCTGAAGGATAGAAACTGTTTCTCAGTCTATTTGTCTTAGTCTTTATGGATCTGAAACGTCTACCTGAAGGCAGGCGTTCAAACAATGGATGTCCTGGGTGTGATGGATTCTGAAGAATTTTCTTGATGTTCCTGAGGCAACAGGAACTATGTAGTTCTTCCAGTGAGGGGAGAGGACAGCCGACTATCTGCTGGGCGACCTTAATGACCCTGTGAAGCTCTTTCTTCTGTGCTACTGTGCAGCTGGAGAACCACACACAGAGACAGTAGACCAGGATGCCCTCTACTGTGCAGCGGTAAAAGGACACCAGCAGTTTCTCAGGGATGTTGTTCTTCCTGAGCACCCTCAGGAAGTAGAATCTCTTTTGGGTCTTCTTCACTACCTCAGCAGTGTGTGTTCCCCAGGTCAAGTCCTCCCTAATGGTGACTCACAAGAAGCGGAAGTCTGAGACCCTCTCCACACAGTCCCCGTTGATGATGAGTGGCTGGATGTTGTCTGCCTTCTTCCTGAAGTCCACAATGAGCTCCTTGGTCTTGGCTATATTTAGGAGCAAGTTGTTATTCCTACACCACGTTTCCAGCCGCTCCACCTCATCCCTGTAGGTGGACTCATCCCCCCCCCCCCCAGAGATAAGCCCTACTACCGTGGTATCGTCAGCGAACTTAACAATGGTGTTACTGTAGTGGGCAGGAATGCAATCATAGATGTAGAGGGTGTAGAGCAGGGGGCTCAGCACACAGCCCTGTGGGGTGCCAGTGCTGAGGTTGACGGGTGTAGAGAAGTAGGGGTCCACTCTAACCCTCTGAGTCCTCTAACCCTCAGGAAGTCCTTGATCCAAAGGCAAGTGGAGTGTGGAAGTCCTTTGTCTGACAGTTTGGTCATCAGTCTGTGGGGTAAGATTGTATTAAAGGCAAAGCTGAAGTCTATGAAGAGCAGCCGTCCGTAGCTCCCCTGCTGCTCCAGATGGGACAGAACAGCACGGAGAACAGTGGCCACAGCAACCTCCGTAGACCTGCTTGCTCTGTAGGCAAACTGGTGCGGATCAAGCATGGGAGGAACGAATGACATGATGTGGTTCCTGATAAGCTTCTCTGAAACAAAGCTTAACTAAAAGAGAGTAATTTTCACCATTAGTCTAACAACAAAAAAATATATTCTTACACGTTGATTCAGGTAATTGATATTAGCAGTCAAACACTGTTTAAATGTAAATATACATGCATTTATAGGTTTTAATCATTTTTAATAATTAATTTCTATACATCTTTTTTGCTGTTAATATTTACATCTACTATATTTGTTCAGGTATTGTTTTTGTTTTATTTGTTTTACAGTGTACCAGCTACACATTGCTAATTCTTGAAGTGTAATTATAAATATGGATTACCATTTTAATCATGCAGTACTTCTTTCTTACCAAAAGTTATACTATATGACACACACACACACACACACACAACAAATAATAAACACAGTGCAAACCCTTTGATGCAAGGCTAACATGCTTAACAACCTTACATGTAAAATAGACAAATTTTACAGTTTAGCTAACAAGCCTATCGTTTACTACGTAGCAATTTCAAATTCTTCTTTATCTTTTCTTTTTCTAATTGAGAATTTGAGCTTCTGTACTTAACATGAGCTCAGCTCACCATCCGTACTCAAAGAAGCAGTGTCTGTTTTAATCAAAGGACCAAATTAAAAATTCTGAATTCAGTAAAGTATCTTTTCTTCCAATTTATCTAATTGCAGACAACTCCTCTTATTTTTTTTCCCAGTGTATTACTCTATATTGTATTCTTTAATGTAAAGGCTAATATTTCTATCTTCTCTCTCTCTGGTAAAGTTTGCATGGCTGCTTTCCATTTACAGGTGGTTTCAGCAAATAAAAAATAGAAAGACATGCACTAGCTCATCTACCATAGTACCTCAAGTACAGGAGGATTATAACTAAACCACTGTAAAGCTTAGGCTTAAGCAAGGGCTGGAAAAAATCATTTTTTATAATTGGCCAATTTACCAATCACTAATCAAGTTTTTCATAGGAAAAATCAGCCAAGTATAGATTGTCTGCAAATTTATCAGAGCATCTCTAGGCAAAACAGTTCACATTTTTACAAGATTTGGTGATTACATGTCTTTTGCACTTCACACCACATAAAAACATCATTGCTAAACTCCTTAATAGCTTTCATACTAGCATCTATTACAGGGTCTGTGTTAGTGAATTGGTTATTTGTTTATTGTTATGTATATGAGAGGATGGACATTGCAACAAGAGCTTATATTTATATTCAAACAATAGGTTATATGTTATAGTGTGTAATTATTTATTAATACATTTTGTATTTGTTTAAAAAAATGCAATACTCACTGAAAGATGTGATCTCTGTATCTGCAGGAGTTTCGTTCCAGTACTTCCTGTGGATATCAAAATCCATGGGTGCTCAAGTCCTTTGTATAATATAAAATAAAAAAAAGATGAAATATTTGCATACCCATATACTAATCATTTCTAGATTACTTATAATACCTAATAAAATGTAAAGGCCATGTAAATAGTTGTTATACAATACTGTATTGGAGATTATTATTTGGGAATAATAACAAGAAAAAAAGTCTGCACAGTTTCAGTACAGACGCAACATGAGTATGCCTATCTACAGAGTACACATTAACAGCAATGTAACATTTTCTTTTTTCAACACTTGGAGATTACTTTCATTTAATTATAATAAAAAACACAGAACATTTAAAATGCAAGTACATGTAGAAAATATAATTATAAATAGGGAAAATATACTTTTATTGTCTCTCACGCATATATACTGTGTTAACACTCCAGTTGCAGAGTTTGACGCTTTGAAGCCTGGAGGATCCTCAGTAATACAGTAACAACCTGGGGTGTGCAAGTAAATGAGAAATAAAATTAGCCTCTCTGTAGTGATTACTAGCGAGTGGCCCTAGAATGGACTCTTTGGCTTCTAATGCACCGTTTATGCCTTGCCACTCAAGTCTTCAGCAATACCACACATTCCCAGGTGCTTTGGCCCATTGTAACATCATGCATGCCAAATGGCTCACTATGCGGGTCAGAGGCAACCCACATGCCACACTGTTACCTCGAGTCTCTGTGAACCCAGGGTCCAAACTGGTCTAAATGTCCATCTCTCTCTCTCTCTCTCTCAAGTTTTTCAGGGTCAAAAAAAGATGAACTTCATGGCTTAATTCTTCCCTGTTTATAGGCCCAGTCCATGGAGGGTGGGACTGATTTAGCCTGTGGGCTAAATTTAGGGCTGTGCTACCTCTTCTGGCGACTGCTCAGAGTCATGAAGAAAGTAGGAGATGTAGATAGCTATTGCACCTCCTCTTGCCCCGAGGTGGATTTGCGGACTTACCAGAGCCATCCAGATGATTCTGATGCACATATGTGTGACAACACACACATACAAATATATTATAATAGTGTCCACGGAAACTGTCAAAATTTTAAAATATATATGAGTTTTTAGTAACTCTTTTGTGCCTGTTGTTGTTGGGTTATATTTTCCCATAGAATGCATTTGCTCTTTGACAAACATATTGGGAAGTATGGCTTTTGCAATTTGAAAATTGCATGATGTAAATTCAGTTCTTTCTTCAGTCCTACAAATAGTAGTTTCTCTATTCCTGGGCAGCATTTACCAATGTTTGAACCCACAAAATCAACATGAACCCAATTGTTCATGACAATAGATATAATATTCAAATTTATGTAACGTCTAACGTTGATGAAACTAAATAAGCTGCTTTTACTATTTGGATAAGGTAAAATTTATTTTGTATGTTTTATTAAATATTCCTATTTGTTTATAAAATTACCCTGGATTTTAGTCAGTGAGAAAAACAAAAATAAATCCTATTCTCTGCCATGTGTAAAGAATCAAATGCCTTATTACACTTGTTTTGACTTTAGTTCTCTTGCATGTTTATGTCACAAGAATCAAGTAAACCAATAGTGTTAAAGTTATAACCCACAGTTAATAGCTAGAGACTCTTTGACATCAAGGCCATTATAGCTTGATTTGTTTAGCTCAATTTAGCTGTATATACTATGCTTTGGTCTGCAGGAACAAATACTAAGATGTCCTTGCCGCATACAAAATACACAGGACAGAAAATGTATGACACCATCAGAACAGTTATTTTTACACACAAGTTGCCTTTCTGAAACTATATGCATAGTGCAAAGCAAATACTGAAACAAGTTAAAAAATTGTATACTGTGCCACAACTCCAGGCTATTACAGAGAAGTAGGTTTTTTAGGTACAATTATATTTCTGTGAAGGTTTTTTTTCATTGTAAATTATTTATAAATCTGACTAAGGCAATGTCAGCTGGCTTGACAGCTTTATTTAAGCTGCAGTGATTCAGTCAGCCGTTTAATAAAATTAATAAAATAATGTTGCAAATTTATTATTTTTATCATTTTTTGTGTTTAGGGTAACATTTATTTATTCATTCTTTCATTAAATTATGTTTTTAGAAGTAGGCTTAGGCCATTCTCCTGTAATTCTCTGCTGTAATGGCCAACATTAGGTTGTTTTATACTTCAAATCCTACATATAACACCTTTAGTGTACATTTAGCAGTACAGTGAACCCTCGTTTATCACGGTTAATCCGTTCCAGACTCTACCGTGATAAATGCATTTTCGCGAAGTAGGATTCTTTATTTATAAATTGAATATTTT
Organism: Polypterus bichir lapradei; assembly: GCA_026402145.1. Lineage (NCBI taxonomy): Eukaryota > Metazoa > Chordata > Cladistia > Polypteriformes > Polypteridae > Polypterus > Polypterus bichir. The sequence continues at coordinate 100,824,799 of JANRMT010062814.1, forward strand.
TGCAGTTAGAGTATAGAAAACCTGTTTACGACCTTCTAAATACGTTTTTTTTAACATTATTAGAGCCCTCTAGACATGAAATAAGACACTTTAGTCACCATTACACTCGTATTACCCAATATATTAGACAAAATAAGAGAAAATAAGACATATTAGACGTTACAAATATATTACTAGGCTCACCCGCCTTTTAAGGCGACCGACTTTCATCCTCAATTTGTGTGCGCTCCATGTGTACATCAGGCATGTAAGTGTAGGGAATGAGAACATTAAAGTGCCCATTCATAACATCTCCCGAAAACCTAAGTTTTTTTATCCCCTCGAGTGCCTGTCCAAAGTCGTACAATGTCAGCCCGAATCTGTACCGCTAAAGACGGAGTTTCATGCACTAAATAAGCTGTAGATGAGAATAAGCAAGCACCATCTCCCCTGATATTTACTACGCGGTGAGGCATTTGTACTCCATCAACATTAATTCTTTCCAGAGACATAATTTTGTCTATTTTTCCAGCGCATCGCGCACAAAAGCAAGGGGACGATGGGAGCAGCAGAACTCTGCTCACATTGCGTCACTTCGTACTACAAGCCGCAAGTAGTAAGTCTGTGATAAGCGGAACACCGCTACGCTTTGCACTCACGGGACAGAAGGACAATCCCGACTGCTTTTATATAGTAGACTAGCAAAATACCCGCGCTTCGCAGCGGCGAAGTACTGCCTTAAAATTTTTATTAACAAGAAAATTTAACCTTTTTAAACTGAGGGAAAATATGCCAATAATTATTTGTTAAGGATCTCTTTGTATACCATGTTGTCAGTTCGGCCCTCCGGTTTTAATATGACCAAGCTGTGTGCTGAGCTTACTTTTGAGCATGTAACTTACAGTTGGCCATGTGAACAGTAATCTTGTCTCAAATCTTACAGCTTGGATTGCTGCTGTCATAATCGGTTTGAGTTTCATGGTTTGTTTCAATTACGATAGTATTTGCAGGATTTGTTGTGTTGAAGTGACATTTGACATCTGTCAAGCATTGTAAGCACACAACCGGTTTCATCGATAAAATCACATCCAGCTTTTGAGAGTTTAAACACTCATAAACATCAAAGTGTCCAATACTGAAATCGTCACCTGTGAATCTAAGATGTTTAAGAGGCACTGGCGGTTGTCGAAAGGTGTAAAATATTTGGCCATTTCGGTACACTTGAAAGCGACAACCGAACAATTCAGCGGCAGCCATCAACTCACATGCAGAACCATAGGTGAAGGGCTTAAGCATTTCACTCTTATAGTGCTCCTGTGTAGTATAATTATCTCCTGTACCGTCATCAGTCCACACCTTGAACCTGTCCCAGTCATTCAATACATAAGACACAATGTTCCTCCGGATATCAAGAGTGAGCCTGATATGGCCGTGCAATATGTAACAAAGAGAATGGAAAAGGTAGGTGCCATCTCCGGGCATGGAAACCACTCAGTAAGTGACAGTTCTTTGATCGATAGTGATCACCTCGATAGACATGGTAATGGGGGTTGGAATGATAAAGGAAATGGGTACCTGAGCAATGTAAAGTAAGTGTAAAATACCTATACAATAACTATAATTGTAATAAACAAACAATAAAACAGCGGAGAAGCCGTGGATTAAACAAAAAGGCTGTAGTTATCAGTAGGGAGACGTGAATCCCGTGGCGAAGCAAGGAAGGGAATGTAGAGACCGGAGCGACGGACGGTCTTATATAGGCAGGCAGCCAACAATGTGGGAGGCGTTGGGATGGAGGACCCAACGCCACCTCACACAGTGACTGAGCTGCAGGCTATGGACGTATATATGTACGTAAGTAGGATTCAGTTAGCGTTGGGAACCCATGTACCAAATTTCTTGAAGATGGGCCCATAAGTAACAAAGACTGTTGAAAAGTTCAATATGGCGGCCGACAGTGGCGTCATACCACCGAAATAAGTATGTACATTGGTTTCGGTTAGCGCAGGGAAGCCGCCTACCAAATTTCGTGAAGATGGGGCCATGAATAAGAAAGTTCAATATGCCGGACGTCGTTGACCGTTATGACCATTACGCGTAGAATTTCGAAATGAAACCTGCTTAACTTTTTTAAGTAAGCTGTAAGGAATGGGCCTGCCAAATTTCCGCCTTCTACCTACACGGGAAGTTGGAGAATTTGTGACGTTTGGAAAATTCAATATGGCTGCCGACAGTGGCGTCATACCACCGAAATAAGTACGTACATCGGTTTCGGTTAGCGCAGGGAAGCCACCTACCAAATTTCGTGAAGACGGGGTCATTCTTCTACCTACACGGGAAGTTGGAAAATTGGTGACGTTGGAAAGTTCAATATGGCGGCCGACAGTGGCGTCATACCATCGAAATAAGTAAGTACATCGGTTTCGGTTAGCACAGGGAAGCCGCCTACCAAATTTCGTGAAGATGGGGCCATAAATAAGAAAGTTCAACATGGCGGACGTTGTCGACCTTTATCGACCGTTATGACCGTTACGTGTAGAATTTCGAAATGAAACCTGCTTAACTTTTGTAAGTAAGCTGTAAGGAATGAGCCTGCTAAATTTCAGCCTTCTACCTACGTGGGAAGTTGGAGAATTAGTGATGAGTCAGTGAGTGAGTGAGTGAGTGAGTGAGTGAGTGAGTGAGTGAGGGCTTTGCCTTTTATTAGTATAGATTATTGTACTGTACATTTAATTACACACACACAGTTCTTACACTCAACCACTAACCTATGAAGGCACAACATCAGTAGGAGAGTGTTCAGGTGGTGCAGTATATTTAGCCGGTGCATCGTTGTCTTCTTCCGCTGAAGGAGTACTTAGAGTAGGCAGTGGGTATCTGGGTGCGCGGCTGAAGAACATCTTGATAGGCAGTTGCTGGCGCTGTCTTTTCATATGCATGAGGAGGCTTTTGTAGGGTATTGCCATCTTTGATCATATCCAAGAATTTCACCTTCTCCTGGATAGCAAGCATCTTCCTCCGGCACTTAGTTTTATTGTCAGAAGTCTTAGAAAAAGCAGCATGTTTAGGAGCCATTTTACATTTGAACATTTGAAATCTTCATTACCAATTTTGAATGTTTCATTATTTTATTTATTAATGTCTAAGGGAGGCACAGTGGTTAGAGCTATTGTCTTACATTTGAAGAGTCCTGGGCTTGCTTCAACCGCAGCCCAGTCACTTCCTGTATGCCATTAGCATATTCTTCCTGCATTTGTGCAAGTTTTTCTCTGGCTACTTTGGGTTTTTATCCCACATTCCAAACACATGATTGTAAGGCCAGTTACTGTTGTAACTGCCGTGGATGAGTGCTAAGTTCTATATGCATGTGTGTGAGACTACAGATGGACTTGAGCCCAGTCTAGATTTGGTTTGACCCTTGAGCTTATTTTGACTAGGATAGAATCTGGCTTTCCATGACTCTGAAATGAATAAATATGTCTGAAAATGAGTAGATGCATGGGTAAATGATGGGTATCTTCTTTGAAAACCCATATTACCTCTTTGGAATATGTTAAAAGCTTTCCTTTGGTACTACTCTAAACTGTGAGGTTAAGAGTATTTGCCTTGTATACATAACAAAAATTATTTTTCTATTTTGAAGCTTAACACTAGTAATGATTGAACTCCACATTACTCGACTTCAGAGAAATCACTGAAGTGTTCACAAAAATTGCTGAACTCGGCGAAATGCCTTGAAGTCAATGGGAGAGGACTAACTGAACTAGATTTGACTGGACCATAATGGTGATTAATGGCATAATTTCATCAAATCAAAGCAGAAATGCCAAAATCATAGTAAAAAGTCAGAATAAATGCTTATTCAAAGTAGCATGTCATGATTGAAACTGCTGGATATTTTTTGAAGTCACACTGAAAGCTCTCCATACTGTTTGTGCTGATCCTTTGCACTTTTCTTCTGTCAAAAAGATAGAAACATCTTGCAAGTAGTAATAAATTGTACGTTACTATTATTATTTCATAGAGTCTCTTGTGTTTGTCAGGCTCCTTCAAGGTTTGCTTTCTAACTCCACGTGGCTAATCATGCATGCATAGGGCACATGCCTCCTTCTCTTATACTGACATGGAACTTGAAGATCTATCTGCTCATTTGGCAACAAGCAGAGAAAACTATTTATACTGCATATGTTTCTTAATAAAATTTTGAGAACCTGCGTTATTTACTTATCTATTCTACCACTAACTAGGAGTCTGTAATGCAGATGTTCAGCATTATATACCCTGGGGTTGGTCCCATCCAAGGTTGGCTGTTACAACTCTGGGGGATGATGAGCTGGTCTTGCAAAGCATTATGAGGTGCTGAGGAAAAAAGATCTCTTAAACTAGGCTAATTATCAGTAAATAATTTGATGAACAAGGGTGAAAATGATCACAACAAATTCACTGCAAATAATGCTTTGGCGAAATTCGCTGATCAGCACTACTTAACACAATTTTAGCTCACCTGCACATCAATGAGAAATTCTTCTTCTGGCATTATTTTCTCAGGGTCTCAAGGTTATTGAAACTTAATCAGTATGTAAACAATAGTCAATGGTGAACCCGTGATCAAAAATAGAAACTTGATGAAAGAGTTTGATGGAGGCTGACATAACTTATAAAATAAGCTCTAGTCAGTCATCTAAGAGCTGAGATTAACAATGAGGTTGAAACAGGCATAACAGCTTGCACAAGCCATTTTTTTCTACAACTGGGCTTCTTACATGTCCACTTAGTTGAACTTCTATGTGCAAAAATGAATAATGTTCTATTTCAGTTACCTAGGAAACATGAAGGAATTATAAGGTCATTGCTGGTCTGATAAGCCACATGGGTTCTTGCATCCATCATGCCATGTGTCAAATGCTTGGAATAAACACAAACTACCAGCTGATTTGCTTGCTGGAGTTAAAACGGTCCAATGTGCAAGTAAAGCATTTTCATATGTTCGTTGAGTCCGTGCTTCTTTGAAAGCAGCTTGGGTGGGGGCAGCTAATTGTTAGGTAGATATGTGTTTAAAAACTGGAGTATAATGCTATATATTTGCTTAAACAAGGCAGGCATGTGCAGCTGTTGCAGATAAAATTGTTACCAGTGGGATAATGCTTCTTTGTAGAGAAATAACAATATTTAAATCTGAACTGCACCTGTTAATGTTATCTTAGTTTTGTCTGTATTGTTACTCCACCATGTCTTTAATGAAGGGTGATATAAATTTACATTTACTTATTTGGCTGATTGCTTAATTCAAGGCAACTTAGAGCATTTATGATGCAATTGGTTACATTTCATTTTTTGGTTTTCCAACTGGAGCAGGTCAAATGAAATGGTCATGGTCACACAAGGTCAGTAGAGGGATTTGAATCCACAACCGCAGGGTTTGAAGACTTAACTACTACACCACACTGCAAATAAATGTTTGATTGCGTAAATCTACTGTAAGTTCTGTAAGTAAATTTCCCAAATGTTCCATCATAAGAATATATCCCTCATTTCTGGTAAGGCCAACATCTAATATTTTGATAAAGAGCTGTTACTTCAACAAAACGTGATGGAAATTCTCTATGAAAAATATTTAATGAATGGAAAATTTTCATCTTGGACAACATGAAAACTACAACACACTTAGACACATTTTGGCCTACAGTGTAAATTTTGTTAGCAGGAGATTTAAAGTTAACTAGAAGTTAACTCCAGTTAACTAGAAGATACAGTGCATCCGGAAAGTATTCACAGCGCATCACTTTTTCCACATTTTATGTTATAGCCTTATTCCAAAATGGATTAAATAAATTTTTTTCCTCAGAATTCTACACACAACACCCCATATATATATATATATATATATATATATATATATATATATATATATATATACACACACACACCCACAC
>JANRMT010062814.1:100862592-100976547 GCA_026402145.1 Polypterus bichir lapradei
CATATTTTTTGCTGCCTTTTCAATTGTGTAATTCGGTTTTTGTTCAGCGCTCTTTGGAACTGTTGCTTTTTGTCTGTGCACTGCGTCAGTTCACGTGAGCCGCTCGGTGTACATGCATCGAAGTTTCCCAGCTGTGCTTTTGCCATGTCGTGCTCTGTGCACGGCTGTATTTAATGTTACCCAAGTCCCGGCACTTCTCTCGCAGTTTCGCTGAGTTTGTGCCAAAAACCACCCTGACCATCTCATCTTCCTCTGCATAAGCACAGCCCTTCACCCGTGAATATTTAGTGGCAGTGTTTCTATTGGATTGCCGCTGACGGACGGCCTTATATGGGCAGGCACTAAATTACAAACGCCAGCGGCAGCCTGTCTATGAACTTAATTTAAAGTTTAGGTTTACATCGTGCTTTGTTTCCGAAGTAGCAGAACTCATGAATATGGTTGTATATGTCACTTGCTCGCTTCTTATTGTTTCGCTGCCTTCTCAATTATATAATGCATGTTTTCTTGAGCGCTTTTTGGGGCTCTTCCTGGTTTTCTATGTACTGCGTGATTACGTGGGAGGCGTGATGATGTCACACGAAATTCCGCCCCCACGGCTTTCAAACTCATCTCCATTACAGTAAATGTAGAAAAACAGCTTCCAGTTATGACCATTACACGTAGAATTGCGAAATGAAACCTGCCCAACTTCTGTAAGGAAGCTGTAAGGAATGAACCTGCCAAATTTCAGCCTTCCACCTACACGGGAAGTTGGAGAATTAGTGATGAGTGAGTGAGTGAGTGAGGGCTTTGCCTTTTATTAGTATAGATAAAAGCACATTTGTTTTGTTATACCTTTTATGAAAGTGTTTAGTTTATATTTGGAGTTGTCTTCTCACCTTATACACTTCACTTGAACATTTTGTCGTTATTACTAGAACATGAAAAAAATTTCTGTTTTAGTTATGTGTTCAACATTTCTTGCCTTGTATTTCCTGTCATCCTGTATTTACACAGATCACTGTAGACATGTTGTATTCCAAATAATGATATATTATTTACCATATACAAATCCAGACACCTAACTCTTAGATCAATAGACATCAGCTGTGAGAATTATGTGAATGACTTCAGCTGCCTCGGTGGGGGATGGGTGACAAGGAAGTTTGCTGTTTGTGCTGAAGGATACTTTTGCAAAACAAACACACTGATGAGGAGGTGCGTGGGAATTTTAAGGTGGCCTGGCATTCTGAATATTTTCGTAGGCTTCAGGGATTCTAGTGTTAGCTGTCACAAAAAGGGCAGAGCCCTACAATGTAAACTAACATGGTCTGGAGACTCAGTCAGCAAATCTGAAATTCTCAGTGACTAGAAGTTGTGTAATGTGACATTGGCTTTAGGTAATTTCTTTAATTGGAATTTTTAAAATAGAACAAGAATAGACTAATGCTACAGGGTAACCTTCCCCACCTACCTGTTCTAATCCTTGCTGGGAAAGCTCTTTTACCAGTGCTATATTTTCCAGACTTACTGTCATTTTTACTCTCAGCTCTAATAGTGGCCTATCAGTGTATGCAACTTCTGTATAAATTCAGCAGTGCAACAGTAAAATAAACAGTAAATAAAATTCCCTCCAATGTACATTTAATGAGGTGATGAAACACATAGAAGGGATAAGAATCCAAAACCTTCGCATTTCACAAATAATGAAGTTATTTTAAGAATAGTGTCCTTTCTCACACTTCCTTTTGTTTTCTTTAAGTATTGTGAATTAAGCTTGCGATTTGGCAAATAGCCTTTTATTGTTGAAGTTCTTCCAGCCCAGACACACTCTGATTTTTATCTTTTTCATTTTAGTAATTAGCCATTTCTTAAATAAAGTAATAAGTAATATATGTTGTGCCCAGGAAATAATCTAAAATCCTCCCTCAGTTCAAAACAATGCTCCAACTTTTTTTTTTTTTTATTGTCTGGAGTGGTTTATATCTGAAAGTGCTTTCTGCCCCACCTTTTCTCCTCTTTATATATCTCTCCTCCACTCTGCATCTTATTTTGTCTGTCTAAATTCATTCTCCATCACAAAAAAATTCTAAAGATGCATTGAAATATTTGAGTAAATTTTAATAGCATAAAATAATACACAAAATATTAAAGGACGCACCTTGTATACTTATATTGCACACATCTGCATTCATAACTGAACAGTCCTGTATTGGGCTGTTTCATGCCTTGCATCCTGTGCTGCTGGGTTAGGGCTTCAGGCTCCCAGAGACCCTTGATTAGATAAAGCTGCTTGAGAATATTGTAAAAGTAAATGAAATTTTGAACAAATGTTCATTCACAATTTATCACTTTTTAACTAAACTTCTTCTCTAGTTCTCAAGCAAGTTCTAGCAGGCTTGTGCATTCTAGACAAACGGGCGTAATGTCTGCCCATACTCTCCCAGCAGAGGCAGGGAAATTTTCCTTGTCTGTGTCTCTTCCATTTCTGTCATCTTTTCCTCTTTCTCACCCAGTTCTACATTTTATATTGAATGTCTGTGTAGCGCTTTCTTTACCCTTTAGCCATAAGATAACACCCTAAGTTCGTAAACTCTATTTCCCTAAACTGATTTATGGAAACCCCTTTAATTTTAATTATGTGTTTTTAGAGGATAAATTAGATTCCCTTAACTAATACCTACTCCCCAGTAATAAGCGGCCAGCTGTTTCACAGTTAGTAACTTGTAACACAATTCACAATACAAATATGTTCCCAAAATATAACAAAATTTATTGACTAAATTGGAAAAATATCTAAAGAAAATGAATACAACTATTTATAGTTAAGTCCAATCAAAATTCCCACAAATCATAGATTATAGAAATGAGAAAACTCACACAAATTGCAGTATATTTACCCTTCACAACAAATACCTATAGGTTCAGGCAGTGCACTTAATCCTTACAAATGTACTTTTAACTGTTTGCTTTTACTAGCACTTAAAACATCCCACTGTTAAAGAAGAACACAATAACCAAACCTGCAATATGAGCGAACTTAATCACTAAAACCTCACTTTAACTTAACAACTTTAGGGCCCCAGAGACAGACACGCACACAATCCAGCGACCACCAAAATAAAATATTAACACAAACCCCCCCTCGTTGCAGGCCTGGTCGACGCTTGTGAACATGGTGGCCAAAAACGTTAAGGCCCATTCACTCTAACGAGCCAACATAAAAGGTCGCAGTACTCACAAATAAGTGGAGTGAATATCAGTGTCCATTGTCCAAATACAGCACTTCCACGCTGTGAAAAAATAATGAAGTTGCCCTGCAGGCCAGCAGGCTCATGGCAAAATGGAGCTAGTCCATCCAAATGCGGTAAAACTTACTGTTTTTCCTCCTTGCCCAAGGAGCTGCCAGGCTTTCCTTTGGTCACCTGGAGCGCTATCCAAAGTATCCGGTGCCTCTTCGCAGGCTAACTCTGCTAGTTTGCCCCTGTCGCTCAACTCACAAGCACTTTTTTCTTTCTTTTCTTTTTTTTTTAACCACCACTTCTTCCTGTCCTTGTGTCCAACAGGTTCTCACGTGAACACCATCCGGAGCTCTAAAGTCTCCGAAAACCACGTAAAACTCACTTTTTTTTTTTTTAAAGCAACCAGTAAACATTATTAAGGGGAATATTATATTATATGAGCCTAGGGCTACATCTGTATATAATCATGCATTCTTCTAAAAAATAAAATTGTTTGACTTGAAGTAGTAGATCTGCAGTGTGAATCCAAATAAGAATTGGGATGTAGGAATATAATCTTTCTGTGTTTTTTTCCATTATTTGTATACATTTCTTTTCTTGTTCGTGCTTTTTCTCTTCCCTTCTCCCCTTCTGTCTTTTGGCCCTTGTTTTTATCCCACCATTGTCCCTTACACCACTTTATTCAAAGATCAAAATGATTTTCTGTTTAATTAAAAAAAAAGCAAAATGCTCAGTCTGCCGGTCATTGCATATGTTAGGTTATATGTTTTCAAGTGCAACTGGAGGTACAAAGTCACAATGTAGTTTGATACAGTTACTGATTTTTTGACTGGAAATTCTTGCATTCATTGACTTATTATTTTTAAATATTTTGTAATGCATATCCTATTTGGGAAGGATGTTTATGTTCTCAGGCTACTACAAATGTCTTTCTTGTTTGTTTTCCATTTATAAATATACGAGGTGTGGCAGAAAAGTAATGAGACTGATTTTTTATTTACCAAAGTTTTTATTTTTTTCAAACATCAATGTTATCCCCTTCAAAGTAGTTCCCTTGGGCAGCTACACACTGATGGAGACGTTGTTCCCACTGTTGGTAGCAGTGCTGGACGTCTTCAACCGGTATGGTCTTCAGCATGTCCGTTACACTCTTTTGGATGTTTTCTAAAGTCCCGAAATGACGTCCTTTGAGGACATTTTTCAGTTTAGGAAAAAGGAAAAAGTCACACGGACTGAGGTCAGGTGAATAAGGGGGCTGGGGAATCACAGGAATGCGTTTTTTCGATTGTCCTTCTGCTCAATTGTGAGGTTTTTCGGCACCATTTTGGCACAGACCTTTCGCATGTGCAAATGTTCAGTCAAAATTTGATGAACGGTAAATCTGTTCAAATTTAATTGTTCACTCAACATTCTTAATGTTAAACGACGGTCTGATCTCACAAGAGTGTTCACACGTTCGATGTTTTCATTGGTTTTCGAAGTTAAAGGCCTCCCTGAAAAACTTGAGCTCGGGATAAAGAATGTTCCCCATAGGCCTGTTTTAACTTTTCAAACGTCACACTTGACGATTCTCCAAGCTTAACACAAAATTTAATGGCACAACGTTGCTCCAAATTCCACTGTTCCATTTTGTGTGACGCACAACCAAAAACACAACTTCGCTAATAGCTGTCACAAAAATCACGTAGTTAACGGAAGGAGTTGAAACTCGCACTGAGCTATGGGAGGGTACTGATACACGTGCTCTATCAAGGACAACAGCGCAGCGTTGCCAGATCGCTTGCAGTGTTGCCAGTCTCATTACTTTTCTGCCACACCTCGTATGTGTATATGTATAATACAGTTCAAGAAGGTTGTTGCTTTTTTCCCTGCTTTAAACTCAACATCGCAACCCAATATATTAGTGACATTAATTCAAACCTGTGTTAGATCCAGGATACAATTGTATATTTTGTGTTTCAGATCCAGTACCAGCCCTGGAACTGGGTCAGCAACTTCAGGTGAAGGTGCAACGCATGCATGATATTGAGACCGAGAACCAGAAGCTGAGGGAAACACTGGAGGATTACAACAAGGAGTTTGCAGAGGTTAAAAATCAGGGTGTGTATGTAAATAATGATATGGGATTGTTTATTGTACTGGAGTGGTCGTCTTCAGTTTTCATTCTGTAGCTCATAGTAAAGCTCTCTATTTCAGGCTATTAAGCGCAGTATTTGCTTGATTGATATAGATGTCTAAGTAAAATCAGAAATTGGTTGGACTGAAAAGCTCCACCAACTAGAGACAGAGTTCAAATCCCTTACCTAATTTTTCCTGTTTATGTAACTTGGCTGAGCTAGGTGATTTAAAAGTTAAGATAAAGTTGTAATGTTGGATTACCCATCATTGTTTGCTGTGATATATAGGAAGTAATTGTTAACAACTTCCATGTTCTTCAAACTTTATCTTCCCTTTTTAGTTCAGCATTTGTCTTTTTGGGAGGTTATTGCATTTCAGGAGTAACAGTTAAAATAAATTTGTTTAGTGCAGTACCACTATTTTAATATATGGTTATACCTTGAACTTCATCCTTTCCTTCTCATATCCTTTCTTGCAATTAACATCTTCTGGCTTCTGGAGTATGTTCTGAGATAGTTGTTCTGGTGACTTTTCTTTTCATCTCTAGTATAATTAGAATTCAGGTGTCTTAACTCTTGTAACCTTCTCTACTTTGATAATATGCTTAATCACAGGATGTTTACAATGTCCCAAATTAACATGTGCTGCTTCAGTGTGGTTACTTTAGTTCCCCTTTTTACAGTTATCTAATTGAGAGCACTCTATAGCTGCAATATTATGTTTTAGTGATTTTCTTGCCATTCCTTGTATGTATCTATAATATTTTCCTCCCTTTGCCTTAGCCTGTTCTACTATGGGTGTTTAAATCCTCTTCAACATGCCCCCCACTGCACACACACCAATCACACCCCCCACCCCCCAATCTTGCATAGCTGAGACGATTGATCCTATAGAACCTAAACGTTTAAAGTTCAATTTAACAGTTAAGGAGCAAAAAGGTCTCCAAAGGGACTCGCTCCCATTGATTATGTGTCATGGTTGAAACACTGGAGTTTAAATCATAGGTCAAAAACAGGAAGGGAGAAATGGAGAAAGCTCACTTACACGCAGATGAAACTATTAGGCCACTATTTGGAGCTTGTCTACCCTGCTGTTTCACGTCACAGCATTCTTGTCACATAGTACCTTGCTGTCCTGTGTACTCATATTCTGCTGTGCCATTCCGTGTAACTCCTGCTTTTCAAGCCAATCAGTCTTGATTTTTATATTTTATATATATGTGTGTGTATGTGAATAATATTGTCACTCTGTCTCCCTGATAGTTGATAGTAGCATCCCTATTCACTATCTTCATTTTGTCCCTAATTCACCCTCTTTTTCTTTTAAATAGAAGTAACAATTAAAGCACTTAAAGAAAAGATTCGGGAATATGAGCAGTCTTTAAAAGCCCAAGTGGAGACCCTAGCTCTTGAGAAGGAGCAACAGCTACACAACAACTATGCAGAAAAGGAGAGGTAAGTGCTAGTTGGAACATTTTTTTAATGTTTTGTTTCAACTGTTGAGCACATCAGGGTACAGTGTTGTGGTATCTTCATTGATTGTATAAGTTGTGCAGTTTGTACAATTAATTTTATGTAATCTTTTCATGTCCTGATATATGATTTAAGTGCCTGAGAAAAAAACTAACACAAAACTTTTGGTGGTTCTTTAATTTGCTTGTTTTGTATGGTAATCATGCATATAATTATTACCCCCTCGATCGATTACAAACTAATTAAGTAGGTAATTAAAAATCAGCTATCTAAATAGCATGCTTAACAGTTTGACCTAATTCAGGCCAGCTATGTTCATTATAATTCTGGCTATCCTTTCATCTTAATATCAGAAAAGTTATAAGCACACAGCATGCCACAATCAAAAAGGTTATGTGAAATCTGTGACTAAAAGGAATGTTGAGGTGTCAAAGTGGTTACAAAAGCAACTTCCAAGTTTCTGAGAACCCACTAAGAAAAAAAAATGTCCAAATATAGTAAGATTAGGAAATTAATTATCTACCCTGGTGTTGCCGTGATATCCTCAAGAGCAATGCATTCAGTATTTCACGATATAACAAAGGACCCTAAAATAAAATCTAGGAATCCATGAGTAAGATTACTCTTCTAAAGTGTACCTTTAAAAAGACTTTAGGTAAAAGTGGGAACACACTTTTCATAATGCACCTGAATGAGTTCAGGAGCAGTTTTGTATGGACAGGAAAGTATAAAATGTTTATTTTTTTTGTCATCATGATTCACATTATATGTGCATAAAAGCTAACAATACTGCACATTTTCTGGTGATGAATCAGGATATTTTTTAGATTTTCTGCATCAGAACGTCAACTTGACAGTACTAAAGCAACCCAGAATTCTGGTTTTGTCTCATAATCTAAAGTAACTTTCCCTTATTTAATGTGGCAGTATAATGCAGTCATTTTTAGTAGATTAATCACATCTTTGCCAACTGTTTATAATTCAGCAGTAACAAATGAAAAACTGATGTCATGAACTACACATTCAGATGGGAGTTAAGACAAACAGCACAAAAATTGCTGGAGTCTGCAGAACACCCACATTCATAGACCATTAGGTGGTTTTTGACCAGTATTCTTGGTTCTGATTGGTGTTACACTTGTGATTGGTTAAATGCATCACAGGAAGGCAATTGTACTATTCCTCTGATCAGTTTGTAGGATGCTTATGGTTGCTTTTATGTAGCACAAGGAGTGTTTGACAAAAATGCAAAAATGTGGGTTTCACAAAGGAATGTTACAGCATGTAATTCTGAACCAAAAATACAAAGGGATTTCTAGGTTAGCATAGATTGTATCACTGCTTATTGCAAGGTTTCACTTTATAAAAAGATTTCACATCATATTGTTCACTTAACATTGCTTTGTGGACTTTTATTTGAGATATTGCCGATACACGATTTTTTTATTTACTAGAAAATTGGATGATTCATCATTCTCTTATACCTTAGTACCAGCACAAGTTAGGATGCAGATCAAGTGCTACAGGTCTCTGATCACATTATGTAGTTAATGGAGTATGAAAAGTATATGATCAGTATAGAAAGGGAATTGAATGTTCAAAGGCACAATTTTACATCAAGGCCCTACCCGACTTTTTAATGTGCTCAGTTTTTACCTCCTCACATTTAAAACTATCATCTGAATTAGAAACAAATATAAGTAACAGTACAAATATAGCTCCTATATTTTCCAAATGGGTAAGGAATAGCCTAAACTGTGCTACAAGTGTCGTTCTGCCAGGATTTACTCCAGACTTGTTACTGTTGGCCCTTGTTACAAAGGCTAGAACTTGTTCTTTGTTTATCTGTTTTGTATGGAGGAATATTTCGGACAAAATTAAATAAATAAATAAATGCATAAATAATTAAAAGTACTGTGAAATGTGAGCATAAATAAATAAATCTGTCATGAAATGAGAGCATAAATAAATGTGTCACAAAATATGTTTTTTGTTGCTTATTTATTTATTTATTTCATTTTGTCCGTAACATTCCTGCAAACCGTCATGAAATACGACTTGAAACTAAACTGTCACTTTCACTTGTCAAAGTTGAGGGGGTGGGCTCTAACACGCCCTCTAGTTACTGATTGGCGAATCGATAGCACAAGAATTAATTAGAAAAATGCTTACTACTGCCGATGAAATGGATTCTGCCGAAGATATTACGTATTTGAGAGAGAGAAATGAAGATTTATCGGAAGAAATTACAATGTTGGCGGTCCTTTTAGACTCTGATATAGATGAAACTATTTTTGAAATTATCGAAGAACAGGTGGAACGGACTCGACTACACTCCAGTTCTGGTGACACAGTTCCCTGCTCTGGATTTGACCCATGTTTTACGAGTATAAAGTCAGGTGCATATTCGCAGCTACTTTTTTAAACAGCTCTACAGCTCTGATCAGTGGCAAAGTTGTTTGAAAAAGTAGTTGCGAATATGCACCTGACTTTATACTTATAAAACAATGGTCAAATACTCAGTTCAAAATATTAGTTGGAGCTGCTTTGGGCATTCCATTTCAAAGTACCTAAACTAATACAGCCATTGCAGCTTACCGTATATCAAACTGGCTCATTCGCCTTGTGATCATCTTCTCCGATACACCATATAGATCTGCAATCTGTCGTACTTTTAAACCGCATAACAGAAGGTGTTCTATTGACTCAGCTGGAATGTCAAAGGATGGACATCCAGAGCAGGGAACTGTGTCACCTGAACTGGAGTGTAGTAGAGTCCGTTCCACCTGTTCTTCGATAATTTCAAAAATAGTTTCATCTATGTCGGAGCCTAAAAGGGCCGCCAACATTGTAATTTCTTCCGATAAATCTTCAATTCTCTCTCTCAAATACGTAATATCTTCGGCAGAATCCATTTCATCGGCAGTAGTAAGCATTTTTCTAATTAATTCTTGTGCTATCGATTCACCAATAAGTAACTAAAGGGCGTGTTAGAGCCCACCCTCTCTACTTTGACGAGTGAAAGTGACAGTTTTATTTCAAGTCGTATTTCATGACAGTTTGCAGGAATGTTACGGACAAAATGAAATAAATAAGCAAAAAAAAACATATTTCGTGACACATTTATTTATTTATGCTCTTATTTCATGACATATTTATTTATTTAGGCTCTCATTTCATGACACATTTATTTATTTATGCTTACATTTCACAGTACTTTTATTTATTTACGCATTTATTTATTTATTTATTTAATTTTGTCCGAAATATTCCTCCATAGTTTTGGGGCAAGTCCATAAAGCCCATCAGCAAAACTATGGCTACAAATCCTGTTGAAGATTTGGCCCTTATGAGTCACACACTCCTCTGCTTCATATCATATTATGCTTTTTTACTAGAACCTTGCTAGGGCTGCCTCTATTACACCCATTCTCTTCTAGGTCTGAAAATACTTGAGGATTGATGCATTTTTTATATAAAGTTCAATAAAACTATTAGTTGCATGTGAACTTTTATTTGTCTTCTTTCACTGGGCCACAGCATGTTTTATGAAACATCTTACTGGCTGTTATATTGCTTGTACTTCCTTCTTACCCATTTTGCTGACAGTGTATATGTTTAGTTTTGAGTTTTCCACTACAGTGCAATTTGCCTTTCACCAGATGACTGAAAGTTTTCATCTGCTTATTCAGTGTTTTAGCAGTATATGTTAATGTTATATCAGCATATTGATGAGTTGAAATTTTAGGCCTTTTTTGTGACTTACACTGCTGTGTTCAGTCCATCCTTTTGACTTTGTCCAAGTCAATTTATCTGCCAAAGTAGTAAAGTGATTCACATGGTGACTAGTCTGTGTTTTGCTGAAACTAGGTAAAGGTCAGGTCAGGTTGGGAGCATGCAGTGGGTACAGCACATTGTCTCATCAACCACATAACGAAACAGCTTGGGATCCAGGTTCCAAATCCCCAAGGCAGACACGCGGCCCACCCTCCAAAAATGACCATCTATCTGCCACAGCCAGATGTTATGTGGACAACCCCTTAGCCTGGATCTAGCCACTCAGGTCTTCTGTGAGTTGGATCACCCTCTGGGAATTGTCCCACATGGTTGTAGTGCCATAACTGACACTCACTCACAATGCAAGTAATGGACCTCATTTGGGACTCTGTGAGCAACTGCTTGTTTGACACAAAGTCAAACCAGCAGTACCCAAGGATTCTCTGAAGAGACACAGTATCAAAGAAGTCCAGTCTTTGTCTCAGGTCACTGGATAGCATCCATGTCTCAGACAGGAAGCACAAGGACTCTAAAGATTTAGCCCTTTGTCCTTTTGCATAGATATTGGGAGCACCACACACCCCTTTCCAGTAACCTCATGACCCCCAATGCTCTCCCAGTCTGTCTACTTACTTCATAGGAAGAGTCACCAGAGACATGAATGTCGCCACTGAGGTAAGTAAACCTCTCGACAAGGTCGACACTCTCTGCAGACGGACACATTGCTGATTGTTGTGCCCAAGAGGAAACTAGGTGAAGTAGATAGCAAATTTCAATCTCTTTTTTCCACGCTGAACCTCATTGGCTGAATGAATGACGCTAAACTTTAGAAAAAGAAGTATTGTTAAAATGAACAGTTTAACCTTTAAATTGGTAGAATCATCCCTGCCTCAAAAAAGTATTTCCAGTCAGATTAGCAAGCCACTGAAACTTGTAAGATGATTTCTTTTAGTTGTGTATGGTGTGTTTCAGATTTCAAGTTCACATTTCTCATAAAAGCACAGTTGTGTTTAAGTTTGGTTAGCTGTAGCTCCAGTGGTGTCTGAAAAAGACAATCAGAAGATGACAGAGTATCCCTTGAGGGGATTAATAGTAAACCTCTTTAAATTTTAACTCCAGGAGACTTCAGGAAACACAAGAGTCCCTTTCCTCAAAATTGGAGGAGGCAAATCGCAAGGCTCAGTCACTGCAGTCAGGTAAGCGGAAACAGTTCAGTAATTTGGGAAATTGATTATTATTATTTTTTTAATTCGCTTACCTATATATTTCATGTCTAGTGTAGAACATCACATTTTAAGTTTAGTTTCTTTTGCCCAACTGTAGTGGTGTGATGCTGATGAAAAGTTGCACTCAGCTATTTTCATGACAGAGACAAATTTGTTTCTGTTGTACTGTTGTAATATTAGAATATTGTGTCTTGGTTTCCATGTAAGTACTGTAAATTCCTTAAATTGCCACCACTGCTTTCATGGAGAATGTGACAGAAGTGATTTAAATTTTGTGAAACAGTTTGGGATTAATTCAGCTTGTTGTGAAGTCAAATCTAAAGTCATTTTTTTTTCATAGTATTGAAAATGTATTTTCGCATAGACTTTTGGCTGCATTTAGAAAATTCTTAACAAATAATTTTTGTAGGGAAAGAAAACTAAATCAACATTTCTTCTCTAAGAATGTGATTGGTTTATATGGATGTGTTTTGACATTTTATGATTGTTTTCAGTCTTGAACACAAAACTTTTGATGTAATTGCTTTCAGTGCATATTTAACGAACTCATCACCCCCTGCCTTTTTTTTTTTTTTATTTTATTTTATTAATTTTCTGGGCTGTTTTTTCACCTATTTCCAGCATTGGATGCCACTCAGGCTGAACTGTTTGATCTGAAAACAAAGTATGATGAAGAGGCTACTGCAAAGTAAGTTTCTAATAAGAAAATTGCTGTTTTGTTTTGTTTCCTAGTGACAAGAGAGCCACCTCTGTTTGAAGGAATCATATATTAATGTTTTGTCCAATAAAGCTAATAGTAGACGATCTTTTCCATGATATCCACTTTTTTTGCTTATATTTGATCATCACATGTATGCTTAGTATTTTCTGAAGTAGGGAGATGGGATTATTGGACCCTGTCATTTCATTTACAGTTTTTCACTTTTTACCTCTAATAAGCATTGTTGTATCAAATGGGGAAATTAATCCAACACATTTTATCTAGATACATAATGTTCACAAATGCATATCTCAGAATTTTAAAAGTTAAGACAATGGCAAATCACCTCTTCGGTAAAATCTGACCGGTATATTTTCAAGTTTCAGAACTAATAATAAACCCATCTTAACAAGTTTCGATGTGCTAAGCAGCCAGCAACTAAAAAATAACTAGTGAAGATTTATATTACGTAATATTAGGTGTCAAACTGTTAACTAAGCACCATATGTGTAACAGGGACCATTTTACATAACTGATTTGCTGGCTACCCCACTAAAACTTGGAAACAAGCTACAATCATCACTGCACCAATTATAGCTCTTCTTTTATTTGCATTTGTACCCACTCTTTCCATATACACTACTTTGCTGTTATCTCCCTCTCAACATTGTCATACTTTGTACTTTATACTCAGCTCCTTTTTAATTTTCTGTTCCTTGCTTTTCAGGTCAGGGTAGTTGTTGTGTGCTTGAGGAAAGCCATTTAATGAAGTTAAAACTGCCTATGAAAACTTAGGGTTTGGAATCTGGAAGATATGAGAAGTAACAATAGTACAGCCTTAAAAAAGACACAGATACAGATATGTAGTAATAGGTAATAAATTACATTGCAGCACAGTAAATAGCAGTTGTGGCTGACTTTGTTGATACTGGGGGCTTATATCTTACTGCTTTTGCTTTGGAAAAACTCCATATTCCTGTATATGAGTGCATTTGGAACTGATTCTTTGCCTTTTATTTAGCCTGAAGTAGTTTATTATCTAGCAAAATGAGCTGTACATGTGAAAGCAGGTATGATTTTTTCCAGATATGTTTGGATTCTTCCTTAGGGCAGCATAACAGTGCATTGAATTAAACAACTGCCCCAGAACTCCAGGAGACTGATTTCAGATCGTGTCTTGGATACTGACAATATGAGTTTACATATTCTCCCAGTGCCTGCATGGGTTTTTATTTTTCTATGTATTATTCATTTTCCTTGCACATCACAAAGTTAAATTAGTCACTTGTAATTACTTGTGTATAACTTAGTATCCCGTTGTGCACTGGTGTGTCCTGCGGTTGGTATTTGTCTTGCATCCAGAGCTGCTGGTTTGGGGTGAGGCTTCCTGTGACTCTGAAAATTGATTTATTTGATGTGCTAAATGGATGCTTGGATTATTTTTTTAGTTTCTGCCTTCATTTTATATGATACTTTTGAAAATACATTTTAATAAATCTTTATTTGTACTTGAGCTTAGTAGACTCAATGTGGAAGGGGGGTGGGGTATGATGTTTGGGTGAGAGATTATGATCTTTTTTTAAAGTCTGCATCCATGGCTGCAACCACTCTGAATGTCTGTTAAATTTATGGAAGAGAGGTCTCCTCTCAGCAACTTTTGTTCAGTCCTAAGCAGTCTGTGTTAGCACCCTGTCCTGTCTGTCTCTCTCTTTCTCTCTTACACACACACACACACACACACACACACACTCATGCATATGCACACACACATGCACGCACGCACACTTACCCTTCCCACTTGCGGCACTCCCCTTCTCTCACTGTGGTCGAGCACAGACTGTAATTTACATGTTGAGTTGTCATACAAGTATGCTGCCTATTGCTAAGTTTGTACCCTGGAGCTAATTTGGGGCTTACCACCCAGTGTTTGGAAGCTCCTTAATTATACCTTTGGTAACCAAATAGATGATGTGCTTGCCAAGCCTGTTTGCAGTGCTTTGATGTAAGCAGGTCTCATGTCATCACACTGCTGGCTCTACCAATGTTCAGACAGACCGCAGCACACAGACTGCACAGTCATTGCTGCAGGGCGCTGTTGATCACTGTTCCTTACAAAAACTATCAGGGTCTTGGTCAAAACTTTCAGAGTAGAATAAGTCAAACTAAATAGGAGCTAGTGAAACAGGAGCACTTGAGTGACATCTGAAAAGTCTTTTATCCAGAACTCACAGGATTGCCACTTAATATTTTTAGACAAGGCTCCTCTTTAACTCATATTTAAGAATAGATTTTTTTTTTATTTTGTCCCCAATGTGAATGCTGTGCAGTTTTTTTCCCTTTTAAGTTCCAATATACTATTCTTTTCCCAGCAATTTCAAGTGATTGCTCATATACTAATAATAATAAAATTATTTGTTTGTGGTTTCTTGATTCTGGTTCTCCGGTTTCTTGAAATTTATATTTACCTAAGTATGGAAAACATACTTGAAATCACTTGTGCAAGACCAAATTTAGTATTTCTGATTGATTTTTTTTTTTAATGTAGCATAACATACCATTGTTATTTCTACTTAATGCAATTATAGTTTGCTGATATTCCAAGGCCAAAAACAACCCTGAATAAGACATCTTTGTAAATAAATATAGAAAAATACATGTTGACTGAAAATAATTTTAAAAAACATTGCTTTGTATGTATGCAAGACTGTATCTGGGACAGACTACCAGGAAAAGGAATGCTCTCTCTTGTATAAAGACTAAATTATAGATATCTATGTAAACTATAATGAAGAAAGCTTTGGTTTTCTCAAGAAGCTAGTGATATCTGCACTCCATGTTCAAAATGTTCAAATGAATCTGAGGTACTTTTCACCATGAAGATTGCTTTTGCTTTGAATTGCAATTTTTAACCATCTTGGGCCATGTTGTTTTTTCTTCTCCTTGACTGACATAAATTTACAGCTTGCATAACATATTTATCTTGATTGGAACACCAATCCACTCTTCACGCTTGCAGTCCATAGTGAAGTAACTCTTTACTAAAGCCAAAAAGCACCAAACTTTCAATAGTAATGAAATAGGTGTCCTTGCACCCTATTCCATTTTTCAGCTGGGTGAAATTCACAATTAACAATATTGTGTATTTTACATTTACGTCCATTAAAGTCTGGTTTTCTTTATAGTATCAAGTGTGCTTCTTGTGTATTATTTTATGATCATTTTCCTCAAACATCTTCACACTATGTTAGTTCCATGTTTACTATTTTGTGAATTTTTATTTTTCTTATTTCTTTTATCTGTGTGCTGTTATTATTCATTCATTTGCTGAAATGATGACTCCTAATCCCCATGAATATATCCAATGTCCAAGCATTTTTCCATTTAAGCCACTTATTGTTTATCTACTTAGAATTATATTGTTATACATAGGCGTTTTTTTTTTTTTTATAGAACCCTCTCCTAACTCACTCCCCCAGCTGACCACACTATTCTACCATGACTCAAACAAAGCTTAATATGTTAAAAGTTTACACTTCCATCTGATATTGTATTGAAATATCTACAGAAATGAAGTTAGTCAGATATAATTAAAAATAAATATATATATGTACATTTTCTCAAGCAGAGTTATTTGAATTTAAATATAAGGTTTCAAGGTTAATCAAGAGCATTCTTTGTCTTTAAAATGAATAAAAAGCAGCTTTAAATAATAAATCACTTTAGATTTTGTTCTAGCAGTCAGTAGTGAGTTCCATGATTCTGTCCTCTCCTGAGAGCCTCTGTGCAATCCAGTTCAAGTAAGTAACTGTTTGCATTGACATGTGAAACCCTTGCAATTTTAAAAGCTCCAGTGGAGACTCATTTAAATGACATTGCCTTCCTTTCCTTGCAGAAATATATTTTTAGCTAGATATGCTGTTTAAGAAATACTAGTAATTCAATCATCTTTGTAAAATACATTATTTTTAGACAATGGCAATTTCTGCTTCAGACCAAATAGAAAGTGTAGCACTATTACAGTTTTTGATCAGAGCTTTTAAAGGGCCTTGAATAGAAATTGTGAGTAGCCTCCAAGTGCTTTGGTGCTTCTGTAACACATGCCTGGAAAGTGTCAGCTTGATGGATGGACTTGCCTTTGCTTTCATTTCTGCGGCTCGCCTGTGATGCTGCTTGCTGTATGTTCAGGTTTCTTTGTTGGGGTTTGTTTTCTGTGATCAAGAGCAGATTAGATTACTCCAGCATGCGTAAACAGCTGATCATGAGATACAGTGTAAATGTATTAAAAGATGAACACATCTTTCTGGATCCATAGGGCATTAAGAGCTGTGACCGCATTATCCTGTTATCAGGGTGTCGCATCATTTCCATTAGCTCTTCTCAAGAGGTTTATATAAGCTATAGGCTCCCTCTTCATATAAGGTATCATTACTTTACATTTTTCTACTGGGGGTAATATGATTTCCTGTCATAATGCTATTTGTGGAAAGTGTGAAAAAGTGAACAAGTTGAGTCTTGACCTGTGATGGATTTTCAGTCACCTGCAGGGTAGCTAATAACTCCAAAGGGATAGTGGTTAAATATTTAAAAAAATGTAATGTTGTTTTTGTATGTTTTGGATTACTGTGAAGAATTATTGTTATTATTTTTATTATTATTATTATTATTATTATTATTGCCGAGGTGCCCTTAGAGAAAACCAATCAGTCATAATGCAATACAATTTAAATAGTGAAGTTTTGAAATCTGAAGCACAGCTGTACCATTCAATTTTTGTGTGTGGATTTACTGTAGCATAATCATTATGATTTTACTACATATTACAACTGTTTGTGCCTTCAGTTTACTATCCTTTAAAGCCCCATTATTCTGTTGTCTACAATGTGTTTCAATACAATGGAGCTCTGTAGTTCTCTGCTGTCGTATACAAAAGACAGTGCTGACATAAAGAACAAGAAGGAATCTTGTATTTTATAGGCTGCACTGTACTCCCTGGCACATGAGGGAGTGAGTAAGTAAGTAAAGTAAGCATCTGCTGAAGTGGGAAAAAATGCCATTGTTAAGTTTGTCTTAGCAGCAGTAGCTGGAAATGTGGGGGAAGCATGGAGATATTCCTCATTAATAAACATATGGTGTTGGGCACCGCCCCTCACACGAGCTACATGCAGACAGCCTGCCTTGTACTTCATCAATGGATCCTTTTTCTGTGTCCAAAGGCTAATTACATTTCAATTCAAACTTGTCATGGAAACATTCCCTCTTGCACCCTCCCTTAAACAAGAAGTTATCAGGCAGGAGACATTCACACTTCAGTAACAGTAGGCATACTGCCCCCTAGAGAATTCCTGTTCACAGAGAGAGTGCCCTAGGTACAAAGTAGGCTAGCTTATGGGATAAAGGTTATGTGACCTAGGATCTTTTCAGATTGTTAAAAAAAAGAATAGATCCATCATCTTAGTTTATATCAGTAAACAGGACATTGTAAAGCAGCATTAGAATCTTTTTACTGCCTCTTCACACCTTGTGATTTGGTGATATACAGGAACAACCAATATATGCATATAGGCCATAAAAACAAAACAATAGATGAACTTTTAATTAAAGTACTGCTTAAAAAATAAAATAGGGTAGGTCTCAGTTTTAGTGTATCTGCTGGAACTTTATAGTATAACTCTAGCCCTATGTTTAATTCTAAGTTGATTATAGAGAAAGACACTCTTAATTAGAAAGTACAGCAAAATGTACCACAAAAAGCGGAAAAATATCAAAAAACAAAAAATAAAAAGAAACACTTTTACCTAAAATGTATCAGCAGCACTTGTTCAACTTCTGTGCTTGGGATGTCTAAGATTCTTCTATAAATAATAAAAAAGTTACTTTTTACAGAATCATGCTGCTTATGCTCCATCACATAAATGTTTTGACAGGTTGCACTTATCTCTCATCATACAGCCTCTTGAAAGGGTCCCAGTGAGTCTTGTGTGTTGTACAAAGATCTGGGAAGACGTCGATGGCATTTTAGCCTTGAATCTAGGATTATCAGAAGCTCCAGATTTTCAAATAAAAGTCTTCCTTATATGATTGAACTAGGTTTTTCTGAAAATGTGCTGACCAAAAAAAAAAAAAAAATCGCAATCAAGACAAAGCATTAGGCCCTTAATGTTACCCAGGTGTAATTTTTTTTCATGTTTTAAGTTATTTCAAAAGCAAGTAATTTTTCAGCAAAGTAATCTTATGTGCATAAATTGCTTGTGACCTCTATCTTTTTTGCTTTCCTCTCAGTATAAAATCATGTTGAATGTTTAATTGGTGACTCTGAAGTTAATCTGTGAATTAATGGTGACTTATCAATTCAGTTTGATCCTTTTTTTTACCAATTTGCAATTTGATCCAGTTCAAACTAGTAACACATATGCCTTTTTTAAAAAATGTATTTTCAAAATAAATTAACAATTCCGCCTCCATAAACTAATCCTCAATAGACTGCAATAAACCAGGGGCTTACAAGCAAGGGACTGCTGCAACTGTGCCAAGGTTGCCATTCATCAAAAATGAAGCTATATTGTAATAATTGTCTTTAAATTATCTCCAGTAGTCTTTAAATAAGTATGACTAAAAATCTTCTAACTGAAACTTTTGACACCAAGAAAACAAAGTGGCTATAATTACTTTGTTTTAAATACATTTACTAAGTTTACAGTGTAACATTTTGATATGTGTGTAATTTTACCCAATGTCAATAGTTTATTGAATGCGTTCCTGAACGTTTTTAAAGCTGGGGTCCCCAAATGTATCTGGTCATGGCCCCCACTAATATAAACCCAATGCTGTAAAGTAGAGTACAATCTTGGATCTTGGCTACTGCTAACAGTAATAATACTAATAACACAGCATGATTAGGGATAACAGTAGACCTATGAAAATCAAAGTAAATACTTAACTACAGTAAACTACTGACACAAGTGATCAAATATTGTTTGAGCTAAACAAGGAGTTGTCATCCTTTTTTCTTGGCAGACTCCCTCCAGGAATTAAATGTTTTGAAGTGCCACAATTTGTTTGGTCTTAAATTGTTAAGTATTGAACCCAGTTTAGGCACAAGCATCTAAAGATGATGTTCTTAAATCCCCCATCCCTAAAATTGTATTTTCTGATTTTGTCAAGTGATTACTGCTAGCTTTTGTGTGATTGTGGGTGTGTGTTTTTTTAGTTTTCCTTGTGTGAGACAAATACTTTTTTAATAAATTATTTTTTAATGTAAGAGCTTGAGTGTGAATTGATATGGAATTTAAAAAATTAAAAATGTCCATACTTTTAATAAACAAAAATGATAAAAAGAACAGTATACGTGTGAATACAGATTTAAAAAGTATTCATTATTTACATACTACTTCAGGTTAAAAAAGAGCAAAATAATGTGAAGGCTAAGTCTGCTTCTTGAGTATACCATTTAGGTTCTCCCTAGTTCTGTATTTATTTTTAATGGATGGATGAAGCATCCTGAACATTGACAGTTCTGTGGAAAAAAAAAAAACACCGTTCTATTTTTGGTTAGCATTTGTAAACACTAAAATGAAATTTTAGATATGTTTATTAATAATTGTTAACATTTGTCTTTGTTTCCTCATTGTATATTCTTCTTCATTAGTTTGACAGTTTTTGCAAATGTTGTAAAAATGATGGCACGCTAAAATGTTTATTAAAACTAAAAATATTGTGGTGTTGGCGGATTGAACCTAAGAGAGAGAAAGATGCCACCTGTCTCCGGTCAGTCTCAGATTTGGGGTAGTTGCCAAGAGCTGGAGCTGAGGAGTGAGAGAGTAGGTTTACCTTGGATCCCAATTAAGCATAGTTAGATTTTGCATGGTTGCTGGACAATGAAGAGGAGAAGTAATTGCAACACAAACACTGACTTAAACAGTTTTAACGCGAAAAGATGCCGACGAAAGAAGAGAAGAAGCGGGCCGCTAGCGAGGAAAAAAGAAGAGCTGCTCAGGAAGCAGCAAGCACATCAACCTCTGAGCAAACGAATGCTAAATGTACAGAGAAAAAGAGTATGAAAACTATGAATGCTTCAAGTCAAGTGTATTCAGTGCGCTGTTACTGGTATTTTTTATAAAGGAATACCTGCCTAAGTTTTAACCTCGTTTTTATTGGAAATATTGATTCTACAGTGGATATAAAAAGTCTACACACCTCTGCCAAAATCACAGATTTTGTGTAATAAAAATGAAACCAAGATGAATACTGGCTGAACTTATTCCACCATTATTGCAAAATTGCAATCTGTACATAGAAGGTGGAAACAAATCAGAAACTGTTTAGTGAAAAAAAAGACGAAAACCTGGTTGCATTAGTGTGTACACCCTTTAATAATCAAGCTTGTAGCTGTGTTCAGAATCAGCCAATCACAATAAGTCTCATCATAAATAGCAGTTAGTATACTCCTGACATTATTTAAAGTGGTTCTGATTGAGCTTGGATAAAGTTGCCTATTCCTGTAGGATTATTCTGATATCCTCTTATCAGTCAGGACAGGAGTACAAAAAAGTATCCAAATTATTAAACATCTTATGGAGCATGTTGAAGACAGTCATCAAAAAATATGACTTAACAATGACTTTGTCAAGATCAGGACGTCCCTCTTAAGATTGTTAAGAAGACAAGGAGACAACTGGTCACAGAGGTCACCCAAAGGCCTATAGTAACATTAAAGGAGCTGCAGGAAAGTACTGGTTGTTCCATACATGTGACAACAGTCAGTTGTATTCTTCATGTCTGAGTTGTGGGGTAGTGTAGCATGATGAAAGACTTTACTCACAAAAAACATCTATGCCTGGTTAAACTTTGCAAAAAAAGGTACACCCAGTCTTCCACAACCATTTGGAAAAATGTCTTATGATCGGATGAGACCAAGGTTGAACTATTTGTTCATAATTCCAAAAGGTATGTTTGGCTCAGAAATAACACAACACATCATCAGAAATACACCATACCCACAGTGAAGCATGGTGGAGGCAGCATCATGCTTTGTGGCTGCTTTCCTTCAGCTGGAACTGGGGCTTTAGTCAAAGTGGATGGAATCAGGAATAGCTGCAAATATCAGTCTATATTGGCACAAAACCTTCAAGCATCTTCAGCTGAAAGAAGATGAAGAGGAACTTCACCTTTCAGCATGACAATGACCCAAAGCATACATCAGAAATCAACAAAGGAGGATAATTTTTCTGGAATGGCCCCACCTGAGCTCAGACTTTACTCCAATTGAAAATCTGTGAGGTGACCTGAAATGAGATGCCTTCATAATTGGGACAGATATTGTACACTGATAGACTCTTACACAAAAAGACTAAATGCTGTAATAAAATCAAAAGGTGCTTCAACTACGCATTAGTTTAGAGTGTGTAAACACTAATGCAACCAGTGTTTTTTTTTTCCTTTTTTCACAGTTTCTGATTGGTTTTCATCTTCTTTGTACTGTATATATTGCAATTTTGTAGTAAAGGTGAATTGAATTCCGACAGGATTTATCTTGGTTTCATTTTTTTATTACACAAAATCTGCAATTTTGGCAGGGGTGTGCAGACTTTTTATAATCATTGTATTTATTAGATAAGATAAATGTTATCAATACCAATAGGAAATTCAAAATAATACAGCAGCAGAAACATAAAAATCTAAAATGCAGGCTCACAGGACAAATAACACAGCCAATAAATCAATCATTTGTTAAGTAAATAACTAAAAACAAAATATGTATTGTTTAGAAATTTCAAAATTAATTTAAAGAGTACGAGGTGTGGCAGAAAAGTAATGAGACTGATTTTTTATTTACCAAAGTTTTTATTTTTTTCAAACATCAATGTTATCCCATTCAAAGTAGTTCCCTTGGGCAGCTACACACCAATGGAGACGTTGTTCCCACTGTTGGTAGCAGCGCTGGAAGTCTTCAACCGGTATGGTCTTCAGCATGTCCGTTACACTCTTTTGGATGTTTTCTAAAGTCCCGAAATGACGTCCTTTGAGGACATTTTTCAGTTTAGGAAAAAGGAAAAAGTCACACGGACTGAGGTCAGGTGAATAAGGGGGCTGGGGAACCACAGGAATGCGTTTTTTCGATTGTCCTTCTTCTCAATTGTGAGGTTTTTCGGCACCATTTTGGCACAGATCTTTCGCATGTGCAAATGTTCAGTCAAAATTTGATGAACGATAAATCTGTTCAAATTTAATTGTTCATTCAGCATTCTTAATGTTAAACGACGGTCTGATCTCACAAGAGTATTCACACGTTCGATGTTTTCATTGGTTTTCGAAGTTGAAGGCCTCCCTGAAAAACTTGAGCTCGGGATAAAGAATGTTCCCCATAGGCCTGTTTTAACTTTTCAAACGTCACACTTGCCGATTCTCCAAGCTTAACACAAAATTTAATGGCACAATGTTGCTCCAAATTCCGCTGTTCCATTTTGCGTGACGCACAACCAAAAACACAACTTCGCTAATAGCAGTCACAAAAATCACGTAGTTAACGGAAGGAGTTGAAACTCGCACTGAGCTATGGGAGGGTACTGATACACGTGCTCTATCAAGGACAACAGCACAGCATTGCCAGATCGCTTGCAGTGTTGCCAGTCTCATTACTTTTCTGCCACACCTCGTACATCGGGAGGAAGCACTGAATTGCCTGATACCAGTAGGCAGAAAAGACCCCAGAGGCGTTTCTTAGCACACCGTGGTGTAATGAGCCTATGGATGAAAGTGCTCCAAGAGACCGCCTCCGGGCAGAATAGAGGGGATTTTTCACGATGGAATCTAATTTTGCTACCATACTCTTTTTCCACAACAGTTTCCAGTGTGTCCTGAATTTTTATGGATTAGTTATTTATTAGGAAGAGCACCACACATTTTGTTTCTTTGTATGACTTTTTTGTTTAATAAAGCACTGAAGCATTTTACACTAACCCCTTGCTGACTATGTGTTTCCTAGTTTGCCTGGCCTATCCTTGGACATGTTATTGATGGTACAGGGTTCAAGCTACCAGGGACAGTGTAGCCATCCTAGACCGTCGCCGGATGCAAGGCTGAATGTTATGTGTTAAAAACTTGACTTTGGGTGAGAAGGACCTGTGTGCCAAATAATTTGTACACAAAGAACAAACTAATAAACAAAGATTGTGCTTCATGGATATAGAGATTGTGAGCTAG
This sequence comes from Polypterus bichir lapradei, assembly GCA_026402145.1. Lineage (NCBI taxonomy): Eukaryota > Metazoa > Chordata > Cladistia > Polypteriformes > Polypteridae > Polypterus > Polypterus bichir. The sequence goes on from JANRMT010062814.1 coordinate 100,886,309, forward strand.
TGTACTTTGCTGTTTTTTAACTAAAAAAAACATTTGAGGATTTGTGGTAATGGTGTCTTTTGCCATCAGACACACAGTGAAGTTTTAGTTTACTGCAGAAGCAGTGCAAACTTTGGGTGCTTGTTGCCCTTTGATAATATTTTGACAGATGTTGAAAGATCATTTTCCGAAGAGTCATATTTTAGCATGCTACATATGGAAATGTTCAGTCCCAGCATGTTCTTGTTTTATTACTAACCTAATCAAATAAATATTTAATTCAATATGTAGGTGAAATCATCAGTGGGAAGCATAAAATAAGAATAATGTATTATAGGGAAACCAAATTCAAAAACAGCTACACATGGACAGGAAGCATTTATATATCTCAAGGGACAAATAACACATAATTTGTTTTCTTGATAAAGGCATCAAATTTTATAAAAATCCTGCCTCTGCTTAGAGCTTTATGCGGTGTGTCCCAAGCACCAATACATTTGTATGACATACAGTATATTTGCTTTTGAAGGTACTATATGACATTAGAATAAACACAAATAACTTCAATTACAAGCAAGTTACTCAGTACTATTGCCCAGGACTTAAATACTTTTCTGACCCTCAAACCACTTTGCCCTTCTCTTTAAGAAGTTATTAGTAGTTAGGATAATCTTTTACATGTGATAATCTAAGATGATAAGATTCAAGGTCCATTTACAAGCACACAAATTATATTACACATAGGATAATTGTTTTAACATTCACTAACATCAGCACATTTGTAGAGCAAGCCTATTTGGCATATTTCAAAGTTAAACTTGGTGATCAAGATAAGCCTTGGGCCCCTAATCAGGTGTGCAAACAGTGTGCTGAGGTTTTATGGATGTGGACAAAGGGAACACGTGATAAGATGCCATTTGGTATATCTACAGTATGGTTTGGCGAGAGCCAGGAGATCATTTCAGTGACTGTTACTTTTGTATAGTGAAAACCTCATGATATAACAAGGAAAATAAATGTAACATAGAATATCCTAGTCTACTATCGGCTGTACGTCCAGTGGCTCATTCAGATGAAATCCCAGTGCCGGTTTTCGTTACACTACCCTCTCTTGAAGAACATAATTGTGGTGATGAACTAGGTGACAACAATGATTCAGAGTTTGAAATTGAAGAGGACTCTGTTCGTAAAGGATTTGATCAGCATGAGTTGAATGATTTGGCACGTAATTTGGGACTATCAAAGAAGGCTTCAGAACTTCTAGCATCTAGACTGCGTGAGAAAAATGTACTTGAAAAAGGAACAACGGTATTATACTTTCGAACCAGAGAAATTGCATTACTTTAGAACTGACAGTGGCTTTGTGTATTGCCATAACATACCTGGTTTAATTTAGAAATTGGGAATTCCAATCTATAACTCAACTGAATTGCAACTATTCATCGATAGCTCAAAGCGGAGCTTAAAGTGTGTCCTCCTTCACACTGGCAATATATTTGGGTCAGTCTCAATTGGCCATTCAGTTTTTCTTTGTGAAGAATATGCAGACATAAAGAGAGTCATTGAGTTGTTGCAGTATCACCAACACAATTGGGTCATCTGTTGACCTTAAAATGGTATGCTTCCTTCTTGGTCAGCAACGCGGATACACCAAGTATCCCCGTTATCTGTACATGTGGGTCAGCAGAGCTCGTTAGAGGCATTGGGTGGAAAGGAATTGGCCTCTAAGATCTGTCCTAAAACCAGGTGATCCAAACATTCTACATGATCCACTTGTTGATAGAAAGATTATTATATTCCCACCTCTGCACATGAAACTGTGTCTGATGAAGCAGTTCGTTAAAGCTTTGCCAACCGAAGGAGACTGTTTCAAGTACCTCATTTTGGCATTTCCTAGCCTGTCATTTGAAAAAATGGCCGGTGTGTTTGATGGTCCACAGATTCGGCAGCTCATCAAAGATGATCATTTTATCAGGACAGTGTCAGAAGTTGAAAAGAATGCTTAGTTATCATTCAAAGCCAATGTCAAGGCCTTTCTTGGGAACACACAAGCAAATAATTACACAGAAATTGTCCAGAAACTCTTGGATAGCTACACAATGCTTGGTTGCAATATGAACATCAAGGTGCATTTTCTGCATAGCCATCTTTCTGACTTCCCAGAAATCTTGGTGCAGTCAATGATGAGCAAGGTGAATGATTCTACCAATATTTGAAGGTCATGGAAGGATGGTATTGGGGTAGATGGGATGTACATATGACGGCTGACTATTGTTGGAGCATCCGGCGGGATTGTCCTAACACTGAACACTCCAGGAAAAGCTATAAACGTAAATTTTTACCTTAACTGCTTACCCGATTAATTTTCAAATGTTTTAATGTAAAAAAAAAAAAGTCAAAGAGTAACAATCAATCCTTTGTATTAACAAAAGAAATTTAAATAAACAGTACATTCAAGTTATTATTTCATTATTTTTTCATTGTATGTAAAATTTGTATGTTTGTTGACAAAATGGAGGGTACCCTGTATTGTTAAAACTGGATGTGATAGCAAAAAACTGGGGTAATTTCTGGATTCACCTCCCAAAAATTAGTAAAAAAACAAGCGTAAGATCTAACTAAAAAAATGTGTTCCCCAGTGTTATGTATGCATGTTAAGCTTTTTAATAAAAAAAAAAAAAAACTTTTATGCACTTTGTTGTCATACTGAGTACTCTCAGAAGCACTAGGTGATGAATTGAGCATGGATAAATTTTAAATGGTTCTTTTGGATTCATTGTTCTGGCACATTGTTTAAAATGCATGTGTGTTGCATTAAGAAAGGGTTGCACAAGTTGAAAATTCTGAAAGGGTAGGGATTTGTTTTCCTTTCTGGTCCATTTTCCTGTAAAACATTTACAGTGTAATTTAAATACACATAGCCATTTGGCAGTGGTGATTACAAATATAGCATATTAAAGAACTTTTTATGAATAAGTAGTTTAGTAGTTTGCATTTGTTTGTGAAAGACTACCATGAGGCATGGGTGTTTGAAACTACTATTGTGTGCTAAGTTTGCAAAATTACATGATAATCTTGGAGGATGTTGGGCAAGCACTGACATAGGATATCAAAAAAGTTAGTGTGGGAGAGGATTAACGTAAATATATTCATGTATCCAGCTATTTATGTCTGCTATACCTGACCCGCAGCTTAACCTCTTATTTCAAATAGCAGCATGAAGGAAAGGTTATGACCTTAGCTAGGACCTCAGCCATCTCTGCTCAGGAGCACCCATAGAGCAGGAGCAGGAAGCTGTGCATTAATGAGATTTACTTTTAGCATATACACTGTGTGCACAATTATTAGGCAAGTGAGTATTTTGACCATATCATCATTTTTATGTGTATATTCCAACTCCAAGCTGTATTAACTTGAATGCTTATTGGATTTAAGCACGTCAGGTGATGTGTATTTGTGTAATGAGGGAGGGTGTGGCCTAAGGAGATCAACACCCTATATCAAGGTGTGCAGAATTATTAGGCAGCTAGTTTTCCTCGGGCAAAATGGGCCAAAAAAGAGATTTAACTGACTCTGAAAATTCAAAAATTGTAAAAAGTCTTTCAGAGGGATGCAGCACTTTTGGAATTGCTAAGATATTGGTGTGTGATCACAGAACCATCAAACATTTTGTTGCAAATAGTCAACAGGGTCACAAGAAACGTGTTGAGAACAAAAGACGCAAATTAGCTGCCAAAGATTTGAGAAGAATCAAACGTGAAGCTACCAGGAACCCATTATCCTCCAGTACTTTCATATTCCAGAGCTGCAACCTACCTGGAGTGCCCAGAAGTACAAGGTGTTCAGTGCTCAAAGACATGGCCAAGGTAAGGAGGGCTGAAACCCAACCACCACTGAACAAGAAACATAAGTTGAAACGTCAAAACTGGGCCAAGAAATATCTGAAGACAGATTTTTTTCAAAGGTTTTATGGACCGATGAGATGAGAGTGACTCTTGATGGACCAGATGGATGGACCTGTGGATCAGTAATGGGCACAGAGCTCCACTCCAACGTGGAGGTGGGGTACTGGTATGAGCTGGTATTTTTAAAGATGAGCTAGTTGGACCTTTTTGCATTGAAGATGAACTCAAAATCAACTCCCAAACCTACTGCCAGTTTTTCGAAGACACTTTCTTCAAACAGTGATACAGGAAAAAGACCATGATTTTTATGCAGGCCAATGCTCCATCACTTGCATCGAAGTTCACTGCGTGGCCAGCCAGTAAAGGCCTTAAAGATGAAGGAATAATGACATGGCCCCACTACCTCATCTGACCTAAACCCTATCAAGAACTTGTGGGCACTTCTTAAACGCTAGATTTACGGTGGAGAAAAACAATACACCTCTCTGAAGAGTGTCTGGGAGGCTGTAGTCACTGCTCCACAAAAAGCTGATCGTCAACAGATCAAGAAACTGACAGACTCCATGAATGGAAAGGCTTATGACTGTTATTGGAAAGAAGGGTGGCTAAATTGGTCATTGATTGACTGATTTATTTTTTTTGAAATATCAGAGATGTTTATTTGTAAATTTTGAGGTGTTTGTTTATTATTTTCACTATAACAGATGAAAATAAACAAGTGAGATGGGAAAATTTTCATTTTTCCTTTAGTTGCATAATAAATCTGCACACTAATAGTTGCCTAATAATTGTGCGCACATATGTATTCCCCTGATGATGTTCACACTCACATTTCCGTTGTGAAACATTCAGGTTTCAGGTTTATTAACATTTTGGATTGACTGATAGCACTGTGTTTGTTCCATATTAAAATGAATCCTCAAAAATACAACTTGCCTAATAATTGTGCACACAGTGTACAACTGAAGAAGCTTCAATGCATATTACTCAGTGTAGTTTTCTTTTTGTAATAAAATGTAATCATAGGATCAACTGTGAGGTTGATGCCCCTCTAAAACTTGCCTGAAGGTGTGTGTACAGAAAAACATGGAGTTCCCTGTACGAGTATGTTTATCTTGTCTTTACAAGACCAAATGAGACCAAGAGAAGCATATAATGTTTATATAATTTTTAGGTGTTGAACCTTCGGTTTTGGTTTGTGATATTTTAAATCTGTTGCATTAAGATGACATAAACAATCTAATAGACAAGATTTGCCAAGGGGCCTGGCTCTGTCTTGAAATCAGAAGCATTATGGCTTCTGTTGCTAAAAAAGAACATTAGTAAGTTTTGGATGGAGAGGTTATTGATTTATTATTTTAGCAACTGGGAGCTTAAAGTATTGATAAAATAGAACTTCACCCATTATTTCTAGAGCAATGCTCAATATATGTCTTCTTTAATAGCACATGTACTATAGTTAGTCTTGTTCACAAGGTTCCTGTAAACCTATTTATGTTCTTTCCCTTTTAGCTGCGTTGACAGATAATGCTCACAGCACCTATTGCGAATAGCCTCCGTCTGTCTGTCCATCTGTACACATGAAGCAACTGGGCCCCTAGTGGACAAATGTTATTGAAATGTGGCACACTTTATTGTTCAAGAAAATTTGTTGAGAACCTTTATTTTTATTGAGATATCTCAAACAGATTGCCTGGTACAAAGTTTTGTTATTTCAAAGTCTCCCACTGAAAAGCATTGGCAAATCTATGGACTCCTCTGTGTTAAAATGGGACAAACTTTCTGTGTGACTTAAACTACAAATTAGTTTACTGGTTCAATTTTACCTTAACAGTGGTTACACCAACTTTTGCATTCTTTCCTCTTTTTCATCTCTGATTGTCACTACTGATGGCAAACAGATCCCACTGAAACTCAATTAAACAGTAGCAAACTGACTGCTCTGGTAGAAAGTTGCTCACTGTCACTGGCTGTTTGATTGAGTGGCTGCATGAGGGATTAACCTGGCATCTTCAGTTCCAGCTAGATGCATGAGGAAACCTTAGAATCAGCACCTTGCTTTTGCTTTGTTAATTCTTTTCAGTGGTTTGACCACATACAGTTGACAACCAGTACACCAATATTTCACTCTTTCCAGTGCTTTAAGCCAGTGTCTCTCATGGACTGGTACTGGTCCATAGATTTTCTGAAAAAAGGCATAAAGTCTGCAATAGATCAGTCTAAAAAAAGGCAGACGCAGCAAATATATTAATCATGTTTTTAATTCCTGCTGGTATATGAAGTGCTAGATATAAATTGTCACCAGTTCAGAGAGCTCCACCACAAGTAAACCCAAAAGCAACCTACTCTTCTATCTATTATTAATTGATTGCGCTGCTGAAAACCCAACGGAGAACCACTTGGTACACAAAAACATTCCCAAACTAAATACAGTCCACTTGTCAAAAAGGTTTAAAAAAAATGCTATAACTTAAATGATCTTTCTGACTGTGTAATTATAAAATGCAAGCACGGAAAACAAAGTGTTATCTAAAAATGAATGAAGTATCCTGTGTTTCACGGACACCATAATTTACTAGGGTGACCAGGTGTTGTGGTGACAGGAACAGTCCTGATTTCATGGTATGCATCCTGACAAATAACTGAAGAATATGAAAATGTTCTGGTTTTAACAATCTGTTCATCTATTAAAGTTTTTCTGTGCTGCAAAAATTGCTTCTCTGAAACAAACATCGTCCCAATATATTTACAACAGCATGCACAAAACACCCAAGATGCAACCCTGCTTAATTAACAACTTGTGTTACATTTAAACAACATTGCAAGGTGGAACAAGAAGCAGACAAAAAGAGAGAACCAACATTTATTTTTTTATACTTCAAGCATTGTGTGCGATCCTGCATGTTCATTTCTGAAAATGTATGTTTTTCATAGGATGTTTTTTTCCCCTCATGCCGTCATCCCTCTCTGATAATGATGAGATAAAACGAGCATTATGAAGACAGGCTTTTTTTATGCATGGGCATACATGCTACATACAGTAAATGTTCTGGTTTGGAACTTTGAAAATTAGTGACCCTATAATTTACCATCAGAGTGCCACATTCACCTGATATCCTTAATGGACACTCGCTGTAATAAAGTTTGCATTCATCCCTAACATTTGTCATAGCTGAATAGCTTAGCACGTCCCATTTCATGAAAATTATTACATCCAGACATGCTCAACCACATAAGGAATTAATTGCAAAAACACCTATTTTGAGCCTTTGGCCCAGTTTCAGTGGGATAGCCTCAGACCCTCAAAACCCTGAAATGAATTGAGAAGGTTCTAGAACCTACCTGCTGAACTCAGTCCATTGAGAGTTACAGTGCCTGCACAGCCCTCGAATGTACCTGAATGTTACACCATACATATGTTTTCTAACTTGTTTGTTCTTCTTTTCTCATGCTGTACAGTGTCGCTCAAAACGGCAAAGCATTACAGAGAGTGGTGAAGTACGTTCAGAATACTAGTAACACACAGCTCATCTTCATTCAGTACATATTGTATATGATACCTTGCTGTTATTAAAGACCTAAACCAGCCTGCCTTGTAACGTTTCTCCCCAGTTTCAGCTAATGCTTTGGGAATATTAACATGTGTATCATTAGGTTCAGGCACAGTTTTTACCCACAGGCCAAAAGGGTACTAAACAGCTGTTTGTAATATCTACAATGTTAGAGTACCTCTTGTTTGTTTGTTTTTTTCTCTTATTTATTTAGTTAAAGCATAGGCAGGTGAAATGACTTTCATTTGGTACTTGCTGAATCAGAGGACAGAAGTAAACTGTTACAGTTTAAAACCCTCTCCTCTAGCTTTTCTTCCACACTGGAAAGCGTATGATTGGCCTACTTGTCACAGTGCACTGTGGTTATTTGCATAAATGTATGATTGTTCTAGTTCCATGTATGTGATTGTGGACGCTACAGTCATATGAAAAAGTTTGGGAACCTCTCTTTATTCTTTGGAATTTTGTTTATCATTGGCTGAGCTTTCAAAGTAGCAACTTCCTTTTAATATATGACATGCCTTATGGAAACAGTAGTATTTCAGCAGTGGCATTAAGTTTATTGTATTAACAGAAAACATGGAATATGCATCATAAAAAAATTAGACAGGTGTATATATTTGGGCACCCCAAGAAAGATATTACATCAATACTTAATTGAGCTTCCTTTTGCAAATATAACAGCCTCTAGACGCCTTCTATAGCCTTTGATGAGTGTCTGGATTCTGGATGGAAGTATTTTTGACCATTCTTCCATACAAAATCTCTCCAGTTCAGTTAAATTTGATGGCTGCCGAGCATGGACAGCCTGCTTCAAATCATCCCATAGATTTTCGATGATATTCAAGTCAGAGGACTGTGACAGCTATTCCAGAACATTGTACTTCTCTCTCTGCATGAACGCCTTTGTAGATTTCGAACTGTGTTTTGGGTCATTGTCTTGCTGGAATATCCAACCCCTGTGTAACATCAACTTTGTGACTGATGCTTGAACATTATCCTGTTGAATTCATCCAACCCTCGACTTTAACAAGGGCTCCAGTCCCTGAACTAGCCACACAGCCTCACAGCATGATGGAACCTCCACCAAATTTGACAGTAGGTAGCAGGTGTTTTTCTTGGAATGCGGTGTTCTTCTTCCGCCATGCAAAGCGCTCTTTGTTATGACCAAATAACTCAATTTTTGTCTCATCAGTCCAAAGCACTTTGTTCCAAAAATAATCTGGCTTGTCTAAATTAGCATTTGCATACAACAAGCGACTCTATTTGTGGCGTGAGTGCAGAAAGGGCTTCTTTCTCATCACCCAGCCATACAGATGTTCTTTGTGCAAGTTGCGCTGAATTGTAGAACGATGTACAGATACACCATCTGCAGTAAGATGTTCTTGCAGGTCTTTTGAGGTGATCTGTGGGTTGTCTGTAACCATTCTCACAATCTTGCGCATATGCCACTCCTGTATTTTTCTTGGCCTGCCAGACCTGGGTTTAACAGCAACTGTGCCTGTGGCCTTCCATTTCCTGACTACATTCCTTACAGTTGAAACTCACAGTTTAAACCTCTGAGATAGCTTTTTGTAGCCTTCCCCTAAACCATGATACTGAACAATCTTTGTTTTCAGATCTTTTAAGAGTTGCTTTGAGGATCCCATGCTGTCACTCTTCAGAGGAGAGTCAAAGGGAAGCACAACTTGCAACTGACCATCTTAAATACCTTTTCTTATAATTGGACACACCTGTCTATGAAGTTCAAGCCTTAACAAGCTAATCCAACCAATTTGGTGTTGCAAGTAATCAGTATTGAGCAGTTACATGCATTCAAATCAGCAAAATTACAAGTGTACCCACATTTTTGCACAGTCAGTTTTCACATTTGATTTAATTTCATACAACTAAATACTGCTTCACTAAAAATCTTTGTTCAGAAAACACCCCAGTACTTGGAAGTTCATAGGAAATGAAAGACATACCACTGTTATCTTTTTTGTTGAAAGTAAATTATTATGCAGGCTGAGAGGGGTTCCCAAACTTTTTCATATGACTGTATGTTGTGGTATTAGTCTTTATGTATTGCAATTAAAACTGGGCCATCAGCGAGCCCCAAACCCTAACACGAACACACCAAGAGTCCTGGGTTCAAATAAAGGATGTTTTTTTATTTACCACAATACCTCCAATGTAAAACAAGCACAGATGTTTCTCTCTCCACAGTTTACTTCTCATCTGTGTACTACCTTCCACCAGTTGAGTGCTGCTGTCCGTCATCCCAGCTCCGACTTGCTAGGATAAGGGAGTGTGGTCTCTTTTTCTAGATCAAGAGCTGCTGCTCATTGGAAGTGCGTCTAGGTCTTGCGGAAGTCTGATACAGCAGGGAGCGTGTCTCCTTGCAGCTTCCTCTTGTAGCACCCATTGACTCCAGCAGGACTGCTCTGCCAGACTACATCTCTTGCATGCTGTGGTTGCTCCCTACTGGGCTCCAATGTTCTGGGCCGCTGCCATCTAACATGCTGAGGGAGTGAAAAGTCCCCAGCGACATTTTCCACATCCGGTGGGCTGTCCGTCCAACCTTTCTGGCCCTCTCTTCCAGGTCAGATCCCCTTCTCCTCCCCTTTCCTGGCTGGGATGCCCGTCCAGCCCGTGTGGCATTTACAGTATACATTTTTTTTTTTAGTGTAATTGGTTCATTTGGGTGGTAGGTCTCCTGAAGTCTTTTATCTAGGGTTGAAATTCACCTGCAGTGTGCTCATGTTTTTGCCTTCATTACTACAGTACATATATAAATATGGGTGGCACAGTGGGTAGCGTTGCTGCCTCACAGTTAGGAGACCTGGGTTCGCTTCCCGAGTCCTCCCTGCGTGGAGTTTGCATGCTCTGCCCGTGTCTGCATGGATTTCCTCCGGGTGCTCCGGTTTCCTCCCACTGTCCAAAGACATGCAGGTTAGGTGCATTGGCGATCTTAAATTGTCCCTAGTGTGTGCTTGGTGTGTGTATGTGCGCGTGCCCTGCCCGGGGTTTGTTTCCTGCCTTGCGCCCTGTGTTGGCTGGGATTGGCTCCAGCAGACCCCCATGACCCTGTAGTTAGGATATAGCGGGTTGGATGATGGATGGATATTTAAATATAATGAGACAGGAAGATGTGAAAGGAGGTAGAAGTATCTTGACGGTACACCACCAATGGTTTTTCTCTTGACCTGTTAGAGTCTTCTTTTGTTATGTGCACAAGGCCAAGGAATTTAGAACTAAAAGACATTTTAGTTCTGAAATGTGATTATCTCCTTCTATCCTGCTTGTTTCATTTACCACTACAAACTTAATTTAGAATGAAGCTGCATAAGAATTTGATCCTCCTTAATTTACCTGAAATAATGTATTCATTCATTCATCCATTCCTTTTTCATCATGCTTAATTCATTTTGAAAGATAACTATGTGAGTGATATGGAGATAGAAACATTTGAGTCTTTTGCTGATTGCCTCTGTGTATGTTAGGATGACGATTTAGCAGGTGCCAGTTCATGTGTTTTGCATATACTTGTGTAGATGCACACCACTTATAAGCCTCAGTTAATGGAGGTTTTATTACAGCGTATGCGATTTTAAGTAGTTTTCATAGTTCGTGGTCTTCACGAGTCATTCTTTGAGATTGTGTGAGAATGTTTGAGATTGATTAGGATTCATAGTATAATTACCCACACACTATACTGAAAAGTTCCAGAGTTATGGCAAGCTCATCTTTTTATGTTTTAACTTATCGATCACGCTGCATTTTCTTGCTCAAAAGAATATTGTGTTTTCTGTCTGTGATATCAGTTTTTTTTCCTGTTCAAGTGCCAGAGATGTCTTTCATGTTTTGTTAAGGTAAAATTTACTACTTCATTGTTTGGGCATCCGGAGACCCCAGTGGTTTATGTGCTTAAAAATAATAATAGTTAACCTAATAATAATTTTTAGAACTAGCCTTTTTGTTTCCCCTTCACACATATTTCTTTTAAACTAGTTACACTAATTAAAACATAGTTGAGAGAAAATGATTGACGCCTTAACACACTCTTTTTCCACAAAGCAGGTATGCACATTTCAGAAAGGAGATCAAATTTTTTAATGTCTTTAAAACATTATTACTATACCAAATTATGCAAGTTTCATGGTTTATTTGTTATGACCTAAGTAGGAACAAATACAGATTTTATTTGTTTGCACCCAAAAAAAAAAAGAAAAATTCCAAAATAGAAATGTATGTTACCAAGGATATTACTGCTATTTATATTTGGGGTTATTTTTGTCCTAAAGGAAAGCATACTGTTAAAAATGCACTCAGGCAAAATCAAATAGAGAAGTGGTCTGTCCAAACACTTGTGCGTCAGGCATACTAACAGTACAAGTTTCCAGTATTTACAGTTGTGCTTGAAAGTTTGTGAACCTTTTAGAATTTTCTATATTTCTGTACAAATATGACCTAAAACATCATCAGATTTTCACTCAAGTCCTAAAAGTAGATAAAGAGAAACCAGTTAAACAAATGAGACAAAAATATTATACTTGGTTATTTATTTATTGAGGAAAATGATCAAATATTACATATTTGTGAGTGGCAAAAGTATGTGAACCTCTAGGATTAGCAGTTAGATTGAAGGTGAAATTTGAGTCAATTGTTTTCAATCAATGGGATGACAATCAGGTGTGAGTGGGCACCCTGTGTTATTTAAAGAACAGGGATCTATCAAAGTCTGCTCTTCACAACACATGTTTGTGGAAGTGTATCATGGCACGAGCAAAGGAGATTTCTGAGGATCTCAGAAAAAGAGTTGTTGATGCTCATCAGGCTGGAAAAGGTTACAAAACCATCTCTAAAGAGTTTGGACTCCACCAATCCACCTTCAGACAGATTGTGTACAAATGGAGGAAATTCAAGACCATTGTTACCCTCCCCAGGAGTGGTCGACCAACAAAGATGACTCCAAGAGCAAGGCGTTCAATAGTCAGCGAGGTCACAAAGGACCCCAGGGTAACGTATAAGTAACTGAAGGTATCTCTCACATTGGCTAATGTTCATGTTCATGAGTCCACCATCAGGAGAACACTGAACAACAATGGTGTGCATGGCAGGGTTGCAAGGAGAAAGCCACCGCTATCCAAAAAAAACATTGCTGCTCGTCTGCAGTTTGCTAAAGATCATGTGGACAAACCAGAAGACTATTGGAAGAATGTTTTGTGGACGGATGACACCAAAATAGAACTTTTTGGTTTAAATGAAAAGCGTTATGTTTGGAGAAAAGAAATTACTGCATTCCAGCATAAGAACCTTATCCCATCTGTGAAACGTGGTGGTAGTATCATGGCTTGGGCCTGTTTTGCTGCATCTGGGCCAGGATGGCTTGCCTTCATTGATGGAACACTGAATTCTGAATTATATCAGAGAATTCTAAAGGAAAATGTCAGGACATCTGTCCATGAACTGAATCTCAAGAGAAGGTGGGTCATGCAGCAAGACAACGACCCTAAGCACACAAATCGTTCTACCAAAGAATGGTTAAAGAAGAATAAAGTTAATGTTTGATCAAAAGTTACCGGAAACGTTTAATTGCAGTTATTGCTGCAAAGGGGGGGTCACACCAGATACTGAAAGCAAAGGTTCACATACTTTTGCCACTCACAAATATGTAATATTCGATCATTTTCCTTAATAAATAAATGACCAAGTATAATATTTTTGTCTCATTTGTTTAACTGGTTTCTCCTTATCTACTTTTAGGACTTGAGTGAAAATCTGATAATGTTTTAGGTCATATTTATGCAGAAATATAGAAAATTCTAAAGGGTTCACAAACTTTCAAGCGCAACTATAACTTCCCTCCCACAATTCTCATTGTCAACGTGACTGCCAGGCACAGACCACTCACAGTGGATGCAGCTGATCATAATCTGTGAAGGAACTCTCATCTGTATATGAGGCTTCGTCAGGGGATGTCCTCTCTCATGTACTGTTAATACTACTCCAAATTACAAGAGCATTGTAAGTGCTAAACTTAATCATGTTTTAAAATGACCAAGAGACCACAGGTATTGTTTTGCTGGCTGCTATATGCGGCCATGACCAATGTAATTCCCGTTAATGAAAACTAAAACAAACTGTTATTTACAAAAAAAAGAAAATATCTAAAATAAAAAAAGTCTGAAATCTTTAACTAAACTAAAATGAACAATTGAAAATGAAAACAAAGCTAATTTTTGCAATTTTAACTTTGATTTTCACTCCAATAGTCTTTGTACATAATGTATATGTGAGTGTCCATTTGCTGGTATATTTATTAAATATTATTTAAAAGCAGACATTCGTGATATTATCTTAGAGATAAACAATGCATTGTTCGCATGTGCAAGTACCACTTGCTACAGACGTCTAAATCTGTGGATTTCATTGGTCATTTCATCCATCAGTCAGCTTTCACTTCTCGGATTGCGGGCGAATACCAAAACTTCATTACTTTTTAATGATTTATTTTGTGGATAACATTGGAAAGCCAGTTACAGATGCTCTGTTGTCTGTGAGTGGCAGGCAGCTTTCACTATACGTCAAGGAAATTCAGCTTAAAACTTGCCACATATTATTTTAGAAGGCACCTCGAAGCACTTCGAAAATTAGAGCTATGGATGGAGAATATTTCATGCTGGAATAGCCACCCCACGCTTCAAATTCAGTCAGTATTTAGACTGAAAAAATGTTATCTGTTTACACCAAAGAAAGTAGAAATTTCATTAATTTCATCCATATTTTGCACAGATATTATTTGCTTGTTGGCTCATCATTGGTAAAGCACTACTTAACAATAACAGTTATTTATATAGCACGTTTTCATACAAATAATGTAGCTCAAAGTGCTTTACATGATGAAGAAAAGAGATATAAAAGACAAAGTAAGAATTAGAATAAGACAACACTAATTAACATAGAATAAGAGTAAGGTCTGATAGCCAGGAAGGACAGGAAAAACAAAAAAAAAAAACTCCAGACGGCTGGAAAGAAAAAAAAATAAAATCTGCAGGGGTTCCAGGCCACAAGACCGCCCAGCCCCCTCTGGGCATTCTAGCTAACATACATGAAACAGTCCTCTTTGTATTTAGGGTTCTCTTGGAAGGACTAGATGATGATGGTCATGCAGACTTCTGGCTTTTAATCCATCAATGTAGGAACATCACGGTGCTTTGATTTGGTGGTGATGGCGCAGGTCGCCACCACAGAAAACCGGGATAAGAAACAGAAGAGAGAGTAGGGGTTAGTATGGATTTTAGAGCCACCATAAATAGTTATTATAATGAATTGAATATACACAGTATCAGGATTAAATGAAGGTGAAGTTATCAGAAAGCCTTGTTAAAGTAATGTGTTTTCAGCAGTTTTTTAAAGTGCTCCACTGTATTAGCCTGGCGAATTCCTATTGGCAGGCTATTCCAGATTTTAGGTGCATAACAGCAGAAGGCTGCCTCACCACTTCTTTTAAGTTTTGTTCTTGGAATTCTAACCAGACACTCATTTGAGGATCTAAGGTTACGATTTCGAATATAAGGTGTCAGACATTCCGATATATAAGATGGAGCGAGCTTATTTAATGCTTTGTAAACCATAAGCAGTATTTTAAAGTCAATTCTGAATGACACAGGTAAGCAGTGTAGTGACATCAAAACTGGAGAGATGCATTCAGATTTTCTTTTCTGAGTTAAGATTCTAGTAGCTGCATTCTGCACTAGTTGCAAACGATTTGTCTTTTTTGGGTAGTCCTGAGAGGAGTGCGTTACAGTAATCTAGAAAACTGAAAACAAAAGCGTGAACTATTTTCTCAGCATCTTTCAATAATATAAGAGGTCTAACTTTTGCTGTGTTTCTTAAGTGAAAAAATGCTGTCATAGTGGTCTGATTAATATGTGATTTAAAGTTCAGGTTACAGTCAACAGTTACCCCTTAACTTGACTCTTGACTTTTAATCCTAATGCATCAAGTTTATTTCTAATAATCTCATTGTCTCCATTATTGCCAATCACTAAAACTTCTGTTTTCTCTTTATTTAGCTGGAGAAAATTACTTTTCATCCAATTAGAAACACAAGTAAGACATTGTGTTAGTGAATCGAGAGTCGGTGTCATCAGGTGCTATTGATAAGTACAGCTGTGTGTCATCAGCATAGCTGTGGTAGCTCACATTGTGCCCCGAGATATTCTGACCTAACGTAAGCATGTAGATTGAGAAGAGCAGCAGACCCAGGATAGAGCCTTGTGGAACACCATATAGAATTTCATGTGTCTTTGAGTTATAATTACCACAACTAACAAACAATTTTCTACCTGCCAGGTAGGATTCAAACCAATTTAAGACATTGCCAAAGAGGCCCACCCATTGACTAAGATGATTTCTAGTAATGTTGTGATCAATGCTGTCAAATGCGACACTCAGATCTAAGAGGATGAGAACAGATAAATGGCCTCTGTCTGCATTTACCCTCATGTCATTTACTACTTTAACAAGTGCAGTTTCTGTGCTGTGATTTGTTCTAAAACCTGACTGAAATTTATCAAGAATAGCATGTTTATTGAGATGGTTATTTAACTGCATAATGACTGCCTTCTCTAAAATTTTACTTAAGAAAGGCAGGTTAGAGATGGGTCTAAAATTTTCTAAAGCAGAGGGGTCAAGATTATTTTTTTTGATTAAAGGTTTAACTACAGCAGTCTTAAGATAGTCTTGGAAGACCCCCGTATCTAATGACGAGTTTACAATGTCAAGAATATTATCAATTAGCACGCGTGATACTTCTTTGAAAAAACTTGTTGGTATTGGGTCAAGGACGCAAGTGGAGGGTCTCAGTTGAGAAATTATTTTATGTAAATCTATCCTGGTGAAAGAATTTAATTTGTTTATAATGGAGTACTGGGGCTTAGGAGGATCCGCAGTGTTGGGGAGATATATTATTTCTGATATCATTAATTTTTTGAATGAAGAATACAGCAATAGCCTCACAGGTTTCACTGGAAGTATTTTGGAGGCATTCCTTTGTGTTACCAGGGTTTAGCAGATGATCAATCTTAGAGATTTAGAGACTAGTACTATTATATTCATTGCAGAATGCAATCTTGATATGTCATGCAAAATATGAAAATGAAAACAAACACTTGACTATGCATCTCAAAATGAGGGCTTTTGTCTGGTCTATTTACTTTCTTAACAGCACATAGGTTTGTCTGCATCTGCTGTATCTTTGCTTAACAGCAAATGAATATCCATTAAATTGTCAATATACTCCCAGCATTTGACTGATATAAAATCTGCTCTTATTTGATTCATTGATCTTTGTGTCTTTGGGTAATCTTAACATCTGCATTTGTTTTTCTGCATGTAATTTTACACAAATTGTATTTTTTTTTATTTATGGCTTTTTTTTTCTGCTTTTTTAATAATCTAATTCAAAGCTTTGACTTTCAAATGTTTGATATTTAGTTTGTATCCTGTGTTGTTAATGTCATCTTTCCTTGTGTTTTTACTGTATTCCTTTGAGTATTTGTGAAGATCTTTGAGCATGGGAAAGTGGCTGTATAAATAAATTTTATTATTTCCATTATTATTATTACTACTACACAGTGCCATGAGCTCAGGTTTGATTTCTAACCTGGTCAGTGTCTCTGTGGAGTTTGAATGTTCTACTGATGTATATGTGGACTGTGTGTGTAGCTTCAGATATAGTTTTATAGTTGGATAATAGAAGTGTGTAATTAAGCACTCTGGATTGCCAAAACCTGTTCATTCCTACAGGTGTTGTTAAATTACATCCTCCCAATTTAGGGTCAACTGAATGATCTGAGGTGTTACTATAACAGATATGAGATATTTAATATTAAAAATGCTTGTAGAAATGCACTATACCTGTATATATGATAAAACTCATCTTTTTTTCTAGTGTTATTAACACAATTAAAGTGCCTTCAACAGAATTTTAAAAAAATTACTAGTTAGAATTCCCTGAAAAAGTAGACTTTCAAAGTTTTGAAATGGGTAAATGACATAGTCAGCATCAGAACATATCAAAAATAAATATAAAATAAGTGTATTTGTGTGTATTGGTCTTACTGCTCTCAAAACTAAAAAATAAAGCAGTTTTAAATTAAATACTATTTGCTTAAACGTGTTGTAAGTTAAATTAACAAATAACAAGTAATTATTTGATTCATGCATTATACTGGAAGCCTTGAACTGTTCCATTATCAAGAGTAAACTGATTTCTGCCACAGACAGTAAAATTGAATGTGTTGATAGGGTACAACAGGGATGGTACACAGTTTGAAAACTGTGTTTTTACACTTGCAAACCTGTGTCTATATGGACATTTTTGGTGAGTAAAGCAAAACTAATAAAATGTGACAAAAATTAAAACTAAATAAAACTATTACAATAACTAAAAACTAAATAAAATCAAAGACTGAAACTAAAGGGCTGTATCCAAGTTTTCTGTGCCACCTGTGGTTTCACTGTGATATTAAATCATTTCAGGTTTCTGTCCTATTTATATGGCTTACAAATGCATCTTTATGAATTTTTCTCTTAGGGGGTCATTTTTGTTTTTCTTGAGAGAGTAGGACAATTGTGCAATGGTGTTAATGAGAGTACTTGCAGTAGTTCCTCACCTAAAATGTAGTGTTTGAAAAAATTGGCAAAGTTCATATTATAAACACGCAGTTTATTTGCCACATCCACCCTCACATGCTAGCAACAACCTTTCAGGTATCTCCAAAGTCAGTAGATGTCTCTAAAAACACCTCTGGATTATTTTGTGTTACATGAGAGAAGACAGCATCAAGCAATATGTTATCACCACAGAAACCAGCATAATTTTACAATTAAGCAGCACAGGAACTCAGACACACTACAGTCAGTTTCAAACATTAAATATGTTTGGTTTGAGTGCTGACAAATTGGAGCTTGCTTTACAACTTACCATAGTCCTTGTTTCCTCACTAAATTGAGTCTTCAGTACATGTATTTATATGATGTTTGACTATGTATCTTCTGCTTACAATATCCATTTATTGCTAAGAAGCTAGTATTTTTACACCTATGCTTTATATATTGCATGTAATGTGTTTCTTTGGCATGTGTCTATCTTATGTGGAACCTTCAAAATTAAATTAATCAAACTAAGTGAACTGTGTTCAAATCTATGCCCAGGTGCTGCTTTTGTGGAGTTTGCATCTTTTTCCCCCAGTCTACAAGCATGTTCTTCTTGGTAATTTGATTTTATTCTCACATTCCAAAGTCCAGCAGGTTGTGCTGGTGGGTGTGTGCACAAGTGTGTCCTGCAGTGAGCTGGAACCCCATCCAGCTTTAATTCTTGCCTTGTGCCCAGCATTCTAGGGGTACATACCTGCTTCCTGTGACTCTAGACTGGATGATTAAATTAAAAATGGAAAGATAACTGAGCATAGTGTAATATTATATTCAGGCAACTATGTTATTGGGCCAATTAAGAAAATTAGAGAAGAATTGGGTCCTTCTAGTCAAAAAGCGAGTTTATCTGACAAAACATAAACGTTTTCTGCTGTTCTTAAAGAGTAATAAACAAGTCGTAAATAACCTGAATAGGTAAACATATTTTGATGCATCAGCTTCATCTTCATCAAGCATTTACAAAACGAGGAATTTGATTAGAATTTGAAAACTGCTTTTTGTTAGTTTTTTTTAAGCATTTCACACTTGTTAATTGTTAAACTGTTCACACAAAACTGCTTTGCAGTGGTGTAAATATATATATATATATATATATATATATATATATATATATATATATATATATATATATATATATATATATATACCTGTATATATATCTATATACCTGTATATATATCTATACTAATAAAAGGCAAAGCCCTCACTGACTGACTGACTCACTCACTCACTAACTCATCACTAATTCTCCAACTTCCCATGTAGGTAGAAAGCTGAAATTTGGCAGGCTTATTCCTTACAGCTTACTTACAAAAGTTAAGCAGGTTTCATTTCGAAATTCTACACGTAACGGTCATAACGGTCGATAACAGACGACAACGTCCGCCATGTTGAACTTTCTTATTTATGGCCCCATCTTTACGAAATTTGGTAGGCGGCTTCCCTACGCTAACCGAAACCGATGTACTTACTTATTTCGATGGTATAACGCCACTGTCGGCCGCCATATTGAACTTTCCAACGTCACCAGTTTTCAAACTTCCCATGTAGGTAAAAGGCTGACCCCATCTTCACGAAATTTGGTATGTGGCTTCCCTGCGCTAACCAAAACCGATGTACGTACTTATTTCGGTGGTATGACGCCACTGTCGGCCGCCATATTGAATTTTCCAAACGTCACTAATTCTCCAACTTCCCGTTTAGGTAGAAGGCTGAAATTTGGTACTTATTTCGGTGGTATGATGCCACTGTCGGCCGCCATATTGAACTTTCCAACGTCACTAATTCTCCAACTTCCCGTGTAGGTAGAAGGCTGAAATTTGGTACCTATTTCGGTGGTATGATGCCACTGTCGGCCGCCATATTGAACTTTTAACGGAAACTGATGTCCGTACTTATTTCGTTGGTATGACACCACTGTTTGCCGCCATATTGAACTTTCCAACGTCACTAATTCTCCAACTTCCCGTGTAGGTAGAAGGCTGAAATTTGGCAGGCTCATTCCTTACAGCTTACTTACAACAGTTAAGCAGGTTTCATTTTGAAATTCTACACATAACGGTCAACAACGTCCGCTATGTTGAACTTTCTTATTTACGGCCCCATCTTCATGAAATTTGGTAGGTGGCTTCCCTGAGCTAACCGAAACCAATGTACGTACTTATTTCGGTGGTATGACGCCAATGTCAGCCGCCATATTGAACTTTCCAACATCACTATTTCTCCAAATTCCCATGTAGGTAGAAGGCTGAAATTTGGCAGGCTCATTCCTTACAGCTTACTTATAAAAGTTAAGCAGGTTTCATTTCGAAATTCTACGCGTAATGGTCATAACTGTCAACAACGTCCGCAATGTTGAACTTTCTTATTTATGGCCCCATCTTCTCGAAATTTGGTAGGCAGCTTCCCTGCACTAACCGAAACCAATGTACGTACTTATTTCGGTGGTATGATGCCACTGTCGGCCGCTATATTGAACTTTTCAACAGTCTTTGTTACTTATGGGCCCATCTTCAAGAAATTTGGTACACGGGTTCCCAACGCTAACTGAATCCAACTTACGTACATATATACGTCCATAGCCTGCACCTCGGTCACCGTGTGAGGTGGTGTTCGGTCCCCCATCCCAACGCCTCCCACGTTGTTGGCTGCCTGCCTTTATAAGGCCGTCCATTGCTCCGGTCTCTTCATTCCCTTCCTTGCTTCGCCATGGGATTCACGTCTCCCTGCTGATAACTACAGCCTTTTTGTTTAATCCACGGCTTCTCCGCTGTTTTATTGTTTGTTTATTACAATTATAGTTATTGTATAGGTATTTTACACTTACTTTACATTGCTCAGGTACCCATTTCCTTTATCGTTCCAACCATACCCCTATTAACATATCTATCAAGGTGATCACCATCGATCAAAGAACTGTCACTTACCGAGTGGTTTTCATGCCCGGAGATGGCACCTACCTTTTCCATTCTCTTTGTTACATATTGCACGGCCATATCAGGCTCACTCTTGATATCCGGAGGAACATTGTGTCTTATGTATTGAATGACTGGGACAGGTTCAAGGTGTGGACTGATGACGGTACAGGAGATAATTATACTACACAGGAGCACTATAAGAGTGAAATGCTTAAGCCCTTATATGGTTCTGCATGTGAGTTGATGGCTGCCGCTGAATTGTTCGGTTGTCGCTTTCAAGTGTACCGAAATGGCCAAATATTTTACACCTTTCGACAACCGCCAATGCCTCTTAAACATCTTAGATTCACAGGTGACGATTTCAGTAGTGGACACTTTGAAGTTTATGAATGTTTAAAATCACATCCAGCTTTTGAGAGTTTATCGATGAAACCGGTTGTGTGCTTACAACGCTTGACAGATGCCAAATGTCACTTCAACACAACAAATCCTGCAAATACTGTTGTAATTGAAACAAACCATGAAACTCAAACCGATTATGACAGCAGCTATCCAAGCTGTGAGATTTGAGACAAGATTACTGTTCACATGGCCAACTGTAAGTTATATGCTCAAGAGTAAGCTCAGCGCACAGCTTGGTCATGTTACAACCGGAGGGCCGAACTGACAACAGCTTTTGTAACCAACTAAGCCAGAATTCCTATCATATTCAAGACTAATTAAAATGTTGAGCATTGCCCAGTCCTCACTCATAGCATCTGTGCAGCTGTTTTCTTTCATATTCTATATTTTAAGGCTCAAATCATAGTGATACCTGCCAGGTGTTGCTTCATACTGCAAAGCATATCCCAGAGTAATTCTTTTTGACCCTGCTAAGTGATAGAGGCAGTATTTCTCTCTTAATTCCACAATGCTGCCAGGGTTTACAGGAAAAATCCATCTAAATCCAGAGGTATTTAAAATGTTTTACATCTGCATCTTTGATTAACTGCTTTTGCTGTTTTAACCTCTTTATGTTGCATTAGTATCGGATGTACTTATCAGTAATTCCACTTCATAGCTTTCTGCTTTAGTGTAGAGCTTTAGCAGGGGAAATAAAGCAAAAATCCTTCTTAGTTTGCTTTAATCACCATACTGGCATTTACATTTTCATCCTAGTATGTAGAGTGGCGTTCCACTTCATTTTCTTTCTTCAGTTCTAAATCCATCTCCTACTGATAATGGATAACTTAATTGTTTCCTTTTTCAATTTTGTACCATCCCTGGACTCTAGTGTTATGGGCTGGACAGTTATGTGTGGTTGTGTGGATTGCTGCTTACTTGTTCACATTGACTTAGTTGGTGGGTGAGTGATTCTGTACTCAAGGATTTTATATTGCTGTTTTTGTTGTACTTTTACATAGCCAACTGCACAGTTTCTGGTTAGTAAAAACTGAACCAGATTCTCAATATCCTCTACCAAATTTGTATCTAAAAGTTCAGAGCCTGAAATCTTTTTATACTGTTACATGGTGTGTGCCTTGTGCATCATCAGGAGAAGTGTTTTATTGTGGGAGGCATGCAAGTGATCTGTAGTTAAAGTCTACTGCTAAACCTTCTGTGGGTTCCCGTTGTACATTAATAGAAGAGATGATATTACATCAGATTAGCGTGAATTAAAAGGAGCCTATCGACTATTAGTGTAATCCTTCTCCTTTATTTTTGCTGTCTCTCTGTAAGTCAGATGCATACTCCCAGCCACATCTTCCCTCCTCTCATCCTGTAGGATTACACTGTTACTCTGTAAGCTTAATGGCATGTGCTTTTCTGAAAAATGGAAAAGAGAGACCTAATTTTGTTTTAATAATGGTTGGGTACTGGGTTTAAACAACTACTATGAGGTGGAGGTGTAGCTGTCTAAAAATTCTTTTCTTTAATTGTTTTTCCTCTGCAGTCTTGGTGCTTGAATATAAATGGAGTAGGTCCATGGCACCTCATAATAATTTGAATTTGCAAAAAATACTGAATTGTAATGTAGTCAACAGGAAAGACTTAAAATTGCTTCTTACTTGCAGTCCACAGCACTAAAGGCTGAAACCCAAGTCAAAAATCTTTGGATACTTCTGGACATAGATCTCAATTTCAGTAATCATATTAAAGTAGTAACTAAATCTGCATTTTGTCATCTGAAAATTATTTCTAAAATCAGAAGTTTGATGTCACAGACAGACTTGGAGAAACTTACTCATGCCTTTATTTTCAAATGAGTAGATCACTGCAATGCTCTTTTCTCAAGCCTGCCCAGAAAGACTATTAAGAAATTACAATTTGTTGAGAATGCTACTGCCAGAATACTTACCAAAATTAAGAAAAGATAATATATCACTCCAGTACTAAGATCACTACATTGAATTCCAGTCAGCAATAGGACTGATTTTAAGATACTGGTTTTAGTATACAAGTCACTAAACTAAATAACTTAGGAGATGGACAGCTTGTTATACACAGTGTGAGACTGAAACAGGTTGAAATGGCTTTTTGCCATTATACAACACAAAAATGGAATAATCTGCCAAAACATGTTAGAGATGCTTCAACAGTAGAAGCATTCAAATCAGAATTAAAAACATTCTTATTTTTCAGTGCATTTACTGTTCTGCACTGTTCCTGAACTGAAATACTGCTGTGTCACCATTTTATTTTCTTCATTTTACATATTGTTTTAATAAATAAATAATTTTGCTGTGCTTTGTCTGTTTTTCCTTGGTTTAATGTTCTTCTGTACCTTATTAGCTTTTTCTAGACTAGATTTTCATGGCGACCAAATCACTGTGCAATTAAAACTAGTTCTTGAAGCAGAATCTTGTCATTAGTGTACATGTACTTAATAATTATTGCTTTGAATTCTTAATGTCTGAATTGCTGAAAAACTATGCACAACCGACTCATTATTTTTTGCATATGATACATACTATGATTTACCTTTTTATTTTGTTTAGGTATTATTCATATAGTTTTATTTCTTAATCACTGGCATTTGTTTGGCTTATATCTCAGAGACCATCAATATTTGAATGCCTTATGGAAAAATGCCTTTCATTTAAACCAAATAAATCAAGAATGAGCTGGCCAGCATCTGCTAGCATTCTTAAATTAACTTTTAAGAGAGCCTCTGAGCTTATATAAAGCAAATCGGTGTTGCAGTACTTTTTTGGCAAAAATAATCCAAGCCGATGGTAATCATAACCTTAAGTTATAATTAATACATTATAGTAGTGAATGGTGTTATGTACATATCAGTTATCCCAAAATACAAGTCTAAATGCTACAGTACAACTTGTCACAGCCTTTTAATAGCCAAACAAATCAATAACCAATGAATGCATGTGCTATCACCATTGGGGTAATATTTCCTAAGTTTTATCATCCATCCTTGCCTTTTAGTAAGTTTAACTTTAGTATAAGTTTGCATAATTATATTAATTCATTTGATTACTTGTATATTTTTCTTTCATTCATTCTTTTTCCATTCTGCCTTATTCTAATGCAAGAGCACAGAAGTCAGAGTTGGCTACCGATGCAACGGTTCTTTGCAGGGCCCTATCTCATGGACCTGTAATAATTGATTGAGAGTAATTTAGGGATCTGGAAAACCTAGAGGGTCAGGGATACACTAATAACTGAAATTCTGAGTTTTAAATGAGTTTGAATTTGATTGTTGGTCTCATTTCATATTTGACAATTCTGACATGAGATCTTTGTTATTTATTTTTTTCCTACAGTTTCTATATAAACAAATCACAACCAAGTTTTGGTGTATACTGATGAGTTAAATTATCACAGACTAGTTAAATGTGGTTGTTTGTTTTTCCCTTAATTTTTTTTTTAACCATTGTTATTGAGCTTAGTAACATTCATTCTAAATTATTTTAATAGTATTTCTAAGTTGTTTTTAAACTGAATCAAGTTGTACCACTTGCAGCGGATCCTAAAGTACCAGAGTTAGCTTTCATCTATCTTATTTGATTATTTGAACATGTTAATGTAAATAGCTGCAGGCTGCAGTGTTTGACTCTTATTGTTTTTTTGCTTTGGCTTTGACATAGATTATATATCAGTTTAGATGAAACACCTTTTTGGATGAGTAATTAAATTGGTTGTATTATAATTTGTTTTACCTTACTCCTGTTAAACAGAACAAGTGTTGCATACTATTGTTTGTTAATCATGCCCAGCTGTACCACTGATCCAATTTGGTATGTTTGTCATTGTTTTCCCCTGCTGTTAATACAGTACAATTTTGGTTTTCCTTTTTTATTTTCATTATGAATGTATACGAAAAGTTGCTCACACGCTATTCTTTTCCTTTTTTTTCTCTTCCCTATTAAACAACCAAGATACAGCATAAATACTTTATGAAGAGAATAATACAGTCAACACACTGTCCCTTTTACCTCCCTGTATATTTTCTGAGAATTACATCCTAGTGTTCATTATAGTATAGTAATCCTTTAAAATCTGTAGTTTATAGTGCCCAGAACCTGATATTAATAAATATTTATATAAATAGAACAAAGTTGGCAATCTTATTTTTATAAAATAAATAGCCTAATTCAAATCATTTTCTCACTAGAAATTATTCTGTTTAAATCTCTTGACTCTTGCTCTTCTTTGCTGTACATACAGGACCATGTATCTACTTTTCAGCTATAAATGCTAGTGTATGATATATATCTTATCTTGATTCTTCAGGCCATTAAACCAAAAAAATCCAGAAACTTGTATACCAGCCACTTTTAGAAAGACCAAGATTGAATGTCTATGCAAGGCATCTGGTAATCTGTTGGGAAATAGAACTCCCATATCAGAGAATTAGCATAAAGAAATTATTGGCATAATTAAATTTGTTAACGTCTCTATCTCCATAGGACGTGACAGTAATAACTTCAGTCCATTTAGGGAGGTAACACTTACTACTTACTTACTACTACTGTTTTGGCATCAGTTGCATTTAAACAACTTGACTTTGGCACTTGACAGGCATTGTCATAGTACTAAAGAAGTGTCTTCATTCTAAAAACTAATTCGATAGTGGAATGTTATAATCTTGGCTATATGTTATCTCAGTGAAGCATCTTTATGTTTAAGAAGGGTCTTTAAATACTGATGGGTTGACTTATAGCTTTTTTTTTCTTTCTGTAGGTCTGATGAAATTGAGATGGTTATGACTGACCTTGAGAGAGCTAATCAGGTATGTTATACTGAAACATTTTGAAGGCATAATATTACACATATAGTGTTTCGCAGTGTGAGATGAACTTATCTGTTAATCAAAACTGATTTTTTTCTATGTATAGTTTGATTACTAACTTTTTATTGATTACATTTTTGAACCACATTCTGATTATATTTACTCACCTGCATAAGATGATAAACTGCATCAATTATTCTGTAGCCTAAAAATTAAAATATGCCAAGAGTCCAGAGACTGTCAATAGATGACAGGTTCAATCACATTAAATCAGGGTACCACTTGGCATTAATAAAATGATTTGCAATGGGATTTTTTTTGGCTGAAATTGTACATGTAAACGGACAAGATAATACTGGCGATGTGCTGTTTTTTATATTGTGTATTTCCCACCTGCACAGTTTATTTTATTTGATTTAGTAACATTTTCCATCCATCCATCCATTATCCAACCCTCTGAATCTGAACACAGGGTCACGGGGGTCAGCTGGAGCCAATCCCAGCCAACACAGGGCACAAGGCAGGAACCAGTCCCGGGCAGGGTGCCAACCCACCACAGGACACACACAAACACACCAAGCACACAATAGGGCCAATTGTAGAATCACCAGTCCACCTAACCTGCATGTCTTTGGACTGTGGGAGGAAACCGGAGCGCCCGGAAGAAACCCACGCAGACACGGGGAGAACATGCAAACTCGACACAGGGAGGACTCAGGAAGCAAACCCGGGTCTCCTAACTGCGAGGCAGCAGTGCTACCACTGCGCCACCGTGCCGCCCGTAACGTTTTCCCAATCATGAAATAAATTATGTTTAGATGTAATTACAATGTTTCACAGAATGATTGAAAAGAGCGTTTGAATATTTGATTACATTTGTTCAGTATTTATCAGCTATGATGTTTGTTTTCTGGTTGGTGTCTTATTGTCAACAGCTTTTGTATGTGCCTGACAAGTCAGATAAGACTAAATTCTATTTATTTATTGTCCTAGTCTGGGTAGATATAGTTGTGGATTGATCTGACTTTTCCATGTTGCATTTGCACTACTATTGTCAAGCCACAAGTATTAAAGGAGTTGAGTAGATTCTTTACTTTATCCCAGGGGACACCTCAGTTGCCCTACCCAAACAACCCCACCCCCCATGAAAATATAATATAAATCGCAAAAGTTGTAGTTAATAACTAAGTTTCATAAAAATTCTTTTGACATAAACATGTCCTTTGCTCAGCCTTCCATGTAAACTTCCCCTTCAGAGAACAGTGGTTTGTTTCATGCACCACTTGAGACTCATCCTTTGTTTTTTTTTCCTGCCGCTGCGGTTTTAATGGTGCACAATTTGTGAAATTGAGATTGTCTGACTTGGATGAAAGTGTGAGGTCATGTTAAAAATAATTTTTAATTTCTCTCCTTTGACTGTTTGTAGTGTGTGTGATTTATAGCTAGGTGCTTAGCTGAAGTTAACATTAATGATGGTGGTATACTCAAAGAAGGACTAAATCTGAAGTCGAAACTCCACCTAATTAACATCAGCTCCATGTTATATTACTTTTTATATGTGTTAATTCCTTTGTTTACAGTAATGTTTATACTTCATTGTATTCTTTTTCTTGTTTTATGTGCATGGTTTAAGAACATCATTTTACCTTTAAACTTACAAATGCTTCTTGTTGCACAGTGCATTTTCTATACTTTTGTGATTATTGGTGTTAATATATATTAAAAACAAACTGTGAAAAGATGTTATAACATTGTTGTTTAAACTTTATAAACACTTTACAATCATACACACACCTGTGCCATTTTCATTTAGAACATTAATTCGTTTATACATTTTGAAAGGTTGACACACTGCTTTCAAGTCAAGCCATTCATGTGCAATGGTCATGCACATTGATTCTGCCACCTCTTTCGTAGTTCAGTCATTTAAATGGGTTTGTATAATCTCACCCATCTTTTTGCTTTTAATATATACATTGATTTTATATACAATGTAATCACTAGGTATTCCTCCTTCGGTGCACATTGGTAAAAAGATGTCTTTTCTGTCTGAAGTATACTGCTGCCTTTAACCCAGAATGGCCTGTGCTTTCAAATTCCAAATAATAATAAGCACGCTGTACAACTAATACATCATTTAATCACATTTCAGATACATTTGAAAAGTTGTGTAGTCTGCTTTGTAAAATTAAGAGAAAAGCTGATGTCAATTTTTTTTTCCCCCAAAAAAAGAGAACAGAGAGCCCCAGCAAAGAAAGTTGTGGTTGTGAAACGTGAGCAAATTATTGGCTGTTTGGATTATAAAAAATACCCTTGTAGGTCAAGGATACGATGGAGCAGTAGTTATGAGTAGGGTATATTCAAGTGTCCAAGCTAGGATATAGATGTTGCCATATTTGCATTTTATTATGTTCATTGCAATGCACATTGCTTAAACTTGTGCTAGTTGACACTGTCAGAAGTGTACCTGATGCTGGAAATTTTTTTGCTTTGTTGGAAAATATTGTACACATTCATGTCTGGACCCTATATACATCAGAAATGGTTGGATGTGCAGTGTGAAATGTTTATAGGGGCACCAAGGGAGCTTTAGCACCTTAGAGATACATGTGGGGCTTGCAGACATGTAGCATGCCACAATGTAATGTACATACTGCCTGCTATTCTTGAAGCCTTTGAAGAAATTTAGTATGAGTACAATCCACAGAGAGCTATCAAACCTCGTGGAATATTGGGTCAAATTGATTTGAATTTTGTAGGGTGTTTTCCAGTGTTCAGAAAGGTTTTAGGTGAGTCTAAATTTTTGTCAAGACATGTTTCAGTCAAAAACACTTCTCTTTCTAAAGCTGTTGATTTAATTCAATCAGTGAAAGACACAATGACACATTATTGCAGCAGTGCCTACTTTGATGAGATTTGGAGTGATACAGATGTTACATGTCAAAGAAGTGATATTTCTACAGCCCAGTACTTCTTAAAGCGGTCAGTAAAGGTATCAGGAAAACTCAAAAGATTGTGTTGTCAGCACCAGCCTTGGACAGCGTGCAGAACCAGAGAGCAAATATGCTTTTCAAGTCAAAGTATACTACCCAGTTATTGACAGTATGATTGGGGAAATGGAAAGGAATTTTTCTAGTACCATCTGCCATATCATGATTGGTATTCAGGTTCTAAATGCATCTAGTTCTAGATTTCTAAGAGAGGAGGTTGTTCATCTTTTGGCAAATGATTATGAGTCCAGTATTGAAGACTTTAAGCATGAACTTCAGCAGAAAAGGAGAATATTAGAAAGGCATAAAAAGAACGGTAAACAAAATCCTGCCACTCTTTTGGAACTTGCTAATATTTTCTACCCATACCAGGATCTGTTCTTTGAGCTGTAATGGTTTTGTAAGATAGTCATGAAATTACCAGTCAGCAGTACTTCTTGTCTACAATGTTTTTCAGCCCTAAAGCTAATAAAGAATCATTTGCGATCTACTATGACAGAAAGTAGACTGTCAAATTTGGTATACTAAACATCAAGTCCAAATGCAGTAAATCTTTGAAATTGGATGACTTTGTGAACAGATTTGCTGGGCAACATAGTAATTGTTGTATTCAGCTTTTATAGTTGAATTTTCTTTTGCTGAAATTGTTAGATGAAAAGGAACACTGTTTATGAGACAGGTCCTTTGCTGCAGATAATTTATTTCTGAATAATTTCAGAAACAATATGACACTTCATTTTACAAATGTACATCAGCGTTGTTAAACATATTTGCCTGTAATTTCTTTTAGGATAAGAATGGTTGTGATTACTTAAAATGGGAAACAGAGGAGATTCAGTGCCTTAATATAAAAGAGTTAGGATAATTTCAATGTATTACTCTAAAGTTGTTCAACAGAGTTTAGTATGAATTCTAAATATAAGTTCAAAGAATAACCTTTACTGTTTGACTTGCTGCCAGACCGTTAGTGTGTATTGAAAGACATTGGCCAAGGACTTGCTGGTCTCTACTCTTGTTCACAAGAAAATGTTGAAGTGGGACTAACCCTCTAACTGTCCCACAACCACTGCTTGCATCAGTTCATACTTATGGCTAGTTACGATTTTCTGGATGTTGCTTTGTGTTTGTTGGTCATCTATCAATTTAATGTTTTTACATATGAATGGTTTAATCCCAACCTATATACCCATTGCCCATCCACAAAATATAATTAGGGGACATACAAATATAATACTTTTCAACTTAAATGTAATGTGAGAAAAAACAAAAAATCACTTTTGTAAATCATTGCCAATATTTAGCTTTCATTTGTGGTTCAGACAACTTTGTTTCAATTCCAGACTTTTTTAGTTTGTCATTCTAAATTCAAGTCAGAATTTTTAGTTAGTTGAGACTAGTTTAAGAATTGCTTCTGTTGTTAGCAGAATTTGTATCACTCAAACTAGAGGATGTCTCCCAAGAACCATAAAACAGTTTCACTGGTAAAAAGCTGCAAATGCTGATTCTTGAGACAAATAAAATAGAAGCTGTTACACCTCTTAACATTAGTATATATCAAAAATTTGCACATTTTAAGATTGGGGTTTTAAAAGCAGACCACTTCCATTTTCCAGAAACAGCCAAATACCTGTCCTTAACAATCTTCTTTCTGATTTCATTCTGGCTACAAGGTTCAGAAACCCACAATGTCGCTATCAGCAGGGGAGTCCTTGACTCTGGCGTGAAATTACTGTCATAATCACTCAATTATTTCCTCCTTGTTCTGTTTCAAACGGAAATCCATCACTTCATTTTTTTTTCTCCCTTCTCACCGTTTATTAGGTAGAGTGTTTAGGAAATCAATTATAGTCAGCAGGCCGTGAATTGATGAATGTGCTTGTAATAATTGTCATCTGTTGAAATGAATACATTTCCTTGTTTTGCTTTCCTCCTGCAGAGAGCAGAAGCAGCTGAGAGAGAAGCTGAGACCTTACGAGAGCAGCTCACATCTGCCAACAAGTCCCTTCAGCTGGCCAATCAGATTCAGAAGGCTCCTGATGTGGTAAGCTTTTAACACACAACTAGACAGTTCACATTCTTGTGGTGGGGTGAGAGAGGGGGCTCCTGTTATCTTCTTTGAGTCTTCTAGCTTTCAGTATGGAAGCGGTATCTCTCTTGTCAGTGTGAAAGGAGAGTATTGTTTCATTCACAGTTTTTTCAGGGAATTATACTTCAAAACCTTTTCTTCATTTTCATTGGGCATATGTAAAACTGCTTATGCCTTTAACTAGTCTTTTTATTGCTTTATTATGTTATGTTTTATTCTTAAAATAATCTTAAGGTCAATTCTATTATTTGTTTTATTGGCAAGTCCACTAGTATAGTAAGAAAAGCATTAATTAATAAAAATGACTATAGACATTAAATACAGCATTCTATTTGATATAAATATGGCCATTTTGTGTTTCACCAATGTCCATGCATAACCTACAGCATTGAGGGTTTAGTGAAAGTACAGAAATATCAGTGCTGAACAGTCTTGTTCAGCTCACAGGATTATCATTTAACTGAAAAACTCTTTCATCTTACAAAATCTGTATATAGCATTTTAAGTAAAATTCTACCTATTTTATTAAGTTATTGAAAGAACAAGAAACTCTTACCTATTTTTCTTTATCTTTAATGCAGTGTAATTACTTTTTCAGTTTCATTTTCTTTTTTTTTTACTTATTCTTTTGTCTGGTAATTATTTCCCCTCTCCTATTCCCCCATATAAGTTTAATATCAGAAAAGTTAAAACAAGTGAAAAAGTCCAAGATCAGAGATTTGAAGGAAAAAAAACTGTAACAAGGAAAGGCTGCTATATTATATGGATTTGCCAAGTAGATCCTGGTTGAGTAAGCTGAGCAAAGCTGGATCACAAGTGTAATGAAAGCACCTACATTAACAATTAGGTTGATTTGGCTCTACTGAAACTTCAGGCTTTTCAGACAACAAAATAAACCAATTTAGAAACTGTACACTTGGCAAAATATTCAGATGCGTTAGAGGGCTTAGTTAACTGATTTAAAAGCTATAGCATTCTCATTTTTTTTTTACTGTATTTCATCAGTCAGTTATCACATTTTTGTTTATTCAATATGTGAGTCATACACAAAAATAACAGTGGTAATAGAATGTAGTAGAAGACATTAAATACATGCTTTATAACACTACTTTGAAATATCATTCCGTTAAAAACATTACCCAAATAGTATTTTAATGGCCCAAATAAAATTCAAGTAATGTAAAAATGGCATTGATCAATGGTTGTGGATGGTATATGTCTAATTGTCTCATATATATTTCTCTTCTGGTTCGTCCTGCTTCCACTTCAAAACCGGTCCCGCCCACATGCAGCCGACACGGCATTTCTCGATTCCTATTCGTCCTCTTCCAAACCTTTCCCCACGCTGCCTGCGGCTCCTCTTCAAAACCGGTCCCGCCAACACGCAGCCGACACGGCATTTCTCGATTCCTATTCGTCCTCCTCCAAACCTTTCCCCACGCTGCCTGTTGCCTCCCATACACCTTGCTATTTTCGTTATACTGCGGCGGTTGTTTCCTAAGCCTTTGTTATAAAATGAACGACAGTATCTTCTCTGTCAACAGGTTTTGGTGCAACGTCATCTCTATTCCGAGATCCGGCAACTGCCCCTCTTATATATATATTTCTCTTCTGGTTCATCCTGCTTCCTCTTCAAAACCGGTCCCGCCCACACGCAGCTGACACAGCATTTCTCGATTGCTATTTGTCCTCTTCCAAACCCTTCCCCATGCTGCCTGTGGCCTCCCATAAACCTTGCTATTTTCGTTATACTGCGACGTTTGTTTCCTAAGCCTTTCTTATAAAATGAACGACAGTATCTTCTCTGTCAACGGGTTTTTGTACAACGTCATCTCTATTCCAGGATCCGGCAACTGCCTGTTCCTATCAGTGGGTTATTTCTTGACACAAACGGTTGACAAAGGCAATGCACTCTCACTACAACATAAGACAGTAGATTTCTTTGCATCACACAGATTTGGAAACGTTCTTCCTGTTGTTCTTTCAAATGCAAATCGAGTTATCACATCAAATCAGGAGTACTATCAATACATGGCAACATCTGGAGTTTATTGTGGTGAAGCTGAAATTCAAGCTCTTTCAGAGATTCTCCATGCTACCATTGTCATTTATTTTAAACACGACCCCAACATCCCGCCTTGCATTTAAAATTCTGGAAATACTCTCTTCATTTACCTTCTATACTCAGGACAACTGGACAATGGCCACTATGAAGCTCTCCAACCGATTCCAATCATATCTCCACAGCAGCATATAATGTCTGATAGCACCAACACATCAGTCCTCAGTCATTCTTCTCTTCCACAAAACACTACAATTTCGTCTACTGGTACGTCTACTGGTACACTTCCTCTGCGACATTTGCAGTAAACCTTTCAAAACAAAACCCAGCCTTGCCAAACACAAGAAAATTCACTGCAATGACAAATTGTTTCAGTGTCACACTTGCACAAAACGGTTCACAACGCAGACCTATCTTCACAAACACGCAAAAATTCACACCGCTGAAAAATTACCTGACTTCCACTCCAGTAACACATTCTTCCAGTATGATTCCTGCAACAAATCTTTTCAAATGCGAACCTCACTTGCTAAACACAAGAAAAGGCATTCTTCTCAACAACTATATGAGTGCCAGAAATGCAATAAGAAGTTCACTACACAGGATTTTCTGACTAAAAACAACAAAACTCATTCACAAGTCTTGCAATGTGACATCTGCAAAGTAACGTTTCCAAACCAACGCAGTCTCAGCAGACATGCACACAATTCTCTTCCTGTTACCACAGGTACTTCTTCACCTCATTCCTGTCTTCCCATCCAAGAGTACATCATTGGGACTCCTGACCAGCAGTGCAAACAATGTTATTCACTATACTGGCCTGCTGAGTGTAATACATCCAACAAGTACTCGAGGTGCTGCCACAATGGTAAAGTAGCTTTACCACCTTTGCAGGAGCCGCCTGTGTCTTTACAACAGCTTCTTCTTTAACAGCAAATAGCAAAAGGTAAAAATTATCGTGAATACATTCAAGAATACAAGTCTTCTCTAGCGTTTGCTTCCATGGGTGCACAGATAACTCAATCTTCTGGCCACGGACCATACTGTTTTAAAATACGCGGGCAAATTTATCACCAAATCTCTCCACTATACGCTAACACTTCTACTTCTCCAGGATATGGACAGTTGTTTGTTTTTGACACAATGCAAGCTACTGAAGTACGCTTACAAAATAAAGCAAACTCTGCATGCAGCGAAAATTTACTTTTCCAGCTAGATTCCATGCTAAATCATACAAACACATGCATGAAATCGCTCAGTCCAATCCAACAGCATCTGTACGAATGGTTTTCAAGGAAAAACCTGGTCAGGATTTACGACGATACAATGCCCCGACATGTCACACTGATGTTGCAGCGATTTTCACTGACCGTGGCTTTTTCTAGGGTTAGATCTTTCAACTCATCTGTCGTCTCCTGCAAAACACCTATTCACAACTGCGTCTTTCAAGAAATATTTCTTTCTTCTTAATTTCTGAATTCTTTTCTCACCGTTTTCCGTTCCTATTCTTACACCACCGTATGCAGAAGATTGTGCACACCTGACTATCACCTCTTTATTAGCTTATTGAACACCCCTTTCCAAAACCATGGGCCATAATATGGAGTTGGCCTTTCATTTGCATCTATAACAGCTATTATCCTTTTGGGAATGCTTTCTTTCTACAATATTTTGAAATGTGTAGGCTACTCAAGTTCCTTCGCACCAAACTCGTCAAACCATATCTATCTAGACCTGTTTTGTGCACAAGGGCACATTCATGCTGGAACAGAAAATGGCCTTCCCCAAACTATTGTTACATAGTTGGAAGTTCACAGTTGTCTAAATTGTCCTTGTATGCTGTAGCATTAATAGTACCACTGGAACCAAGGGGCCTAGCACAAACCCTGAAAAGCAGCCCTACATTATTATACCTGCTGGACCAACATTTACCGTAGCTGCAGTGCAGTTCAGAAAGTAGCATTCTCCTGGCATCTGCCAAAACCAGATTTGTCTGAAGTGTGATCATGGAAGAGAACACATTTGCACTGCTCCGGAATAAAGATGTTTAGGTGGTGTGCATCACACAACTCCAGCTGATGAATAGTGCTGTTAGTCTTGTAAACAGCTATTTGCCTATGGAAACCCATTTAATGAAGATTTAGACACACAGTTGTTGTGCTACTGCTGCTTCCAGTGGTAGTTTGGAACTCTGTTGTGAGTGATGCAACAGAAGATAGATGATTTTTAAGTGTTTTGCATTTGGCAGCCCTGTTCTGTGAGTTTATGTGGTCTATGACTTTTTGGCTTAGTAGTTATTGCTCCTAGATACTTCTACTTCACAATAATAGCACTTACAGTTGACAGGGGCACATCTAGTAGATGAGAAATGTTACATACTGACTTTTTGCAAAGTAGGCATCCTATCACAGTGTAACATTTGAAGCCAATGAGACCTTCTGTGCTTCAGTACTGCATTGTTTATCAGTGGAGATTGCAAGGTGATGTGCTGGATTTTATGCATCTGTTAACAATGGGTGACACTGAAACATCTGAACTCAATAATCTGGAGAGTTGTCCACATATTTTTGCCCATATACTGTTGTGCTTGAAAGTTTCTGAACCCTTTAGAATTTTCTGTATTTCTTCATAAATATGACCTAAAACATCATCAGATTTTCACTCAAGTCCTAAAAGTAGATAAAAAGAAACCAGTTAAACAAATGAGACAAAAATATTATACTTGATCATTTATTTATTGAGGAAAATGATCAAATATTACTTATTTGTGAGTGGCAAAAGTTTGTGAACCTCTAGGATTAGCAGTTAGTTTGAAGGTGAAATTAGAGTCAGGTTTTTTCAATCAATGGGATGACAATCAGGTGTGAGTGGGCACCCTGTTTTATTTAAAGAACAGGGATCTATCAAAGTCTGCTCTTCACAAGACATGTTTGTGGAAGTGTATCATGGCACAAACAAAGGAGATTTTTGAGGACCTCAGAAAAAGAGTTGTTGATGCTCATCAGGCTGGAAAAGGTTACAAAACCATCTCTAAAGAGTTTGGACTCCACCAATCCACATTCAGACAGATTGTGTACAAATGGAGGAAATTCAAGACCATTGTTACCCTCCCCAGGAGTGGTCGACCAACAAAGATCACTCCAAGAGCAAGGCGTTTAATAGTCAGCGAGGTCACAAAGGACCCCACGGTAACTTCTAAGTAACTGAAGTCATCTCTCACATTGGCTAATGTTCATGTTCATGAGTACACCATCAGGAGAACATTTAACAACAATGGTGTGCATGGCAGGGTTGCAAGGAGAAAGCCACTGCTCTCCATAAAAGACATTGCAGTTTGTCTGCAGTTTGCTAAAGATCACGTGGACAAACCAGAAGACTATTGGAAGAATGTTTTGTGGACGGATGAGACCACAAAAAAATAGAACTTTTTGGTTTAAATGAAAAGCGTTATGTTTGGAGAAAGGAAAACACTGCATTCCAGTATAAGAACCTTATCCCATCTGTGAAACATGGTGGTGGTAGTATCGTGGCTTGGGCCTGTTTTTCTGCATCTGGGCCAGGACGGCTTGCCTTCATTAATGGAACACTGAATTCTGAATTATATCAAAAGGAAAATGTCAGGACATCTGTCCATGAACTGAATCTCAAGAGAAGGTGGGTCATGCAGCAAGACAATGACCCTAAGCACACAAGTCGTTCTACCAAAGAATGGTTAAAGAAGAATAAAGTTAATGTTTTGGAATGGCCAAGTCAAAGTCCTGACCTTAATCCAATCGAAATGTTGTGGAAGGACCTGAAGCGAGCAGTTAATGTGAGGAAACCCACCAACATCCCAGAGTTGAAACTGTTCTGTACAGAGGAATGGGCTAAAATTCCTCCAAGCCAGTGTGCAGGAATGATCAAAAGTTACCGGAAACGTTTAGTTACAGTTATTGCTGCAAAGGGGGGGTCACACCAGATACCGAAAGCAAAGGTTCACATAGTTTTGCCACTCACAAATATGTAATATTCAATCATTTTCCTTAATAAATAAATGACCAAGTATAATATTTTTGTCTGATTTGTTTAACTGGTTTCTCTTTATCTACTTTTAGGACTTGAGTGAAAATCTGATGATGTTTTAGGTCATATTTATGCAGAAATATAGAAAATTCTAAAGGGTTCACAAACTTTCAAGCACAACTGTAGCATAGTTCAGATTTCTTAAACATAGCAGTTTTTGGAAGACATACCTGATAGACAGGTAAAATCTTCCTTGAGGTAAGAAATGTTTGATGTTTCAGACGATGATGTTGTGCAGCTGGTCTGGAGCTTTGCCCATAAATGCAGTGCTAAAGAAATATTGAAATATTATAATTTTCAAATAATGCAGCCGTGTCCACTCTATGCTTACAGAGCAACTGATAATTAACTAATTCCTTTCCTCTTAAATTCATTTCTAGATAAGTGACTTTTTTATTTTTATGGTTAACTTACCTCAAGCAGGTGGTCAATTGAGTTGGTCTATCAGAAGTGCAGGTTGTACGCGTGTACCCTCTCCAGGGGCCTCATGTATAAACGGTGCGTACTCACCAAAATGCTGTGTAAGCCTGTTTCCACGTTCAAATCGCGATGCATAAAACCTAAACTTGGCGTAAAGCCACACACATTTCCATGGTAGCTCATACCCTGGCCTACACAAGTTCTGCACTCGGTTTTTCAGACTGGCGTCATTCAGGGTCAACGCAGTGGTACTGTTTATGTGTGGTTACCCTTTCTTTTTAGATCCACATCCCTGACGCGGCTTTATAAATACACTGAAATTAACCGCATATTGTTTATTAGTTTAATGCATCTGATTGTAACTAACCTATAACAATATAATGGTCCACAGAATGGCCAAACTATTCTAAATACCATAACTGCCTTAGCGTTGTTATTCTCACTGCACCTTCTTTTTCCTCTTTCCGCTGCACCCGTTAAGGGTTGCCACAGCGGATCAACTTTGTCCATATTACTCTCACTATACCACTCAAGACTATTTATCCCACTGTATCTGAGTGTGCAATCTGACTGGAAAGAGAATTATCAGTATACAGCATCAAGCACACGCTGCCTCAGCCATGCTGCCTATTTGAACTGCTCTCACACGGCAAACGCTTCAAAACCTTTCCTGTATGGACCTCGCAGTTCAGAAACAGTTTCATCGCAAGAACTATAAACACACTCAATCAGTCCAACAAGTGCTCCTTGTAGAACTGTTTGTACTTATTAGTACAATCACCTCACTGTAAACTTGCACTAAGTTATAATATTGCACAACCTGAGCAAATTATAAAGTGTGTATTTACATATGATGACGATATCATTTTTAAGATGAAATGCAGCAAAATATGTTTATTATACAGATAAAACTTTAACTTCATTTAAATAATCTATATTATTAATAATTAAACACGTGAGGACATGGTGTCGCTGTGCTAGTTCACGGATTGTTACTGCCTCGCACTGTATGCTTGCTGGGATTGGAGCGACACTGGAAGGATAGAATAATGAAACATGTATTATAAAGATATTTCAATGTTCCTTAAAAGTTTTGAGGAATCGCCGTTCTAAGCTTACAGATGGCTTAATGTCTATTATAGAACTGATTGTGTGGCAATTGGGTATTTGGAGAAAGAAAAGCAAGGACAGGAATTGGGGGTTAGTACGTTTGAAAGAGACAGTACTGCTGCAATAAATTATTTCATCGAAGGTCGCGCACAATCACTGTGCCACCGTGTTCCCATGTTTAATAACATGCTTTAACTCCTATCATCATGAAAATGATATCAGGTATACATCTCAGTATTTTAATTATTCAGAGAGCTGTAGTATTACGAATGTAATGGATTCTGTGTCCTTTCGGAGGAAGAGAAAGCGCAGAAGCACATAGTGATTCACACACATAGAGCTCATAGAAGATCAAATACAAAACAATGCATTTAACGTGCTACTTTAGTTAAAATGGGATTTGAGAAATTAGTATATTAAACGATTTTAAGATGAAGTTTATGATGTTCTACTTTAATGACAAAATAAACTACGTAATTAAAGTTGA
This sequence comes from Polypterus bichir lapradei, assembly GCA_026402145.1. Taxonomy (NCBI): domain Eukaryota; kingdom Metazoa; phylum Chordata; class Cladistia; order Polypteriformes; family Polypteridae; genus Polypterus; species Polypterus bichir. Next base: position 100,925,813 of record JANRMT010062814.1, read on the forward strand.
AATTTCGAGATTAAAGTTGACATTTCCTGCTTTTTTCCCCACTGTGTGCCTATTTTTCTCTGTACCCTAATAAGCTTTCATATGACACTCAGACGGTGGGCTACGACTCCCCTTTTCACGGCGACTTTGATATCTGACAACTTTTTTTATTTCGGGCACTGTGCGACTTTGTGAACTTGAGCCTTCGAGTTTCTCCGACACTCTATGTCACTCGATCAACTTCCTTTCGATGTTTATATCACTGTTTAAACCAACAAATAGTACGTTTTTCCTTGTCTCCACTTGGTATTCGCTGAACTTCTATTTCCCCCTGTGCTTTTGCCATTGCCTTTTCACAGAAAAGCTTAACACTAGAATTACCAGAGCCTATGAAAAACTCGTAGATCCGTCCCACCTTAAATCGCTACTTAAATCCGTCCGCACCTCTCCCAGCGTCTTTTGTCCTGTTAATGTGCAGATTAAGAGCAGTAAGCAGCCGGCTATTCCATCCCCCACCGTTGCAGAACATGCACGAACTTCTCCCAGCTCATGCCTTGATTGATTATCTGGGAGTGAAGTGGAGTTTTAGAGTGGAAATAATAGATCGTTATTTGGAACACCATTTCTACGGTACTCTGTGTAAACACATTGTTAAAATAGAAACTTTTTCATATTTTATTAATAAACTAGCAAAATAACGCGTTTCGCAGTGGCGAAGTACTGCCTTAAAATTTTTATTAAGAAGAAAAGTAAACCTTTTTAAATTGAGGGAAAATATACCAATAATTATTTGTTAAGGATCTCTTTGTATGCCACATTGTCAGTTCGACCCTCCGGTTGTAATATGACCAAGCTGTGCGTTGAGCTTACTCTTGAGCATGCAACGTACAGTTAGTCATGTGAAAAGCAATCTTGCGTTAAATCTCACAGCTTGGATTGCTGCTGTCATAATCGGTTTGAGTTTCATGGTTTGTTTCAATTACGTAAGTATTTGGAGGACTTGTGTTGAAGTGACATTCGGCATCTGTCAATCGTTGTAAGCATACAGCCGGCTTCATCGATAACTTCACATCCAGCTTTTGAGAGTTTAAACATTCATAAACATCAAAGTGTCCACTACTCAAATCGTCACTTGTGAATCTAAGATGTTTAAGAGGCATTGGCGTTTGTCCAAAGGTGTAAAATATTTGGACATTTCGGTACACTTGAAAGCGACAACCGAACAATTCAGCAGGAGCCATCAACTCACATGCAGAACCATAGGTGAAGGGCTTAAGCATTTCATTCTTATAGTGCTCCTGTGTAGTATAATTATCTCCTGTACTGTCATCAGTCCACACTTTGAACCTGTCCCAGTCATTCAATACATAAGACACAATGTTCCTCTGGATATCAAGAGTGAGCCTGATATGGCCGTGCAGTATGTAACACAGAGAATGGAAAAGGCAGGCACAATCTCCGGGCATGGAAACTACTCGGTAAGTGACAGTTCTTTGATTGATGGTGATCACCTCGATAGACATGTTAATAGGGGTATGGTTGGAACGATAAAGGAAATGGGTACCTGAACAATGTAAAGTAAGTCTAAATACCTACACAATAACTATAATCGTAATAAACGAACAATAAAACAGTGGAGAAGCCATGGATTAAATAAAAAGGCTGTAGTTATCAGCAGGGAGACGTGAATCCTGTGGCGAAGCAAGGAAGGGAATGAAGACACCGGAGCGACGGATGGCCTTATATAGGCAGGCAGCCAACAACGTGGGAGGTGTGGGGATGGGGGACCCATCGCCGCCTCACACGGTGACCGAGCTGCAGGCTATGGACATATATATGTACGCAAGTAGGATTCATATACCAAATTTCTTTAAGATTGGCCCATAAGTAACAAAGACCGTTGGAAAGTTCAATATGGCGGCCAACAGTGGCGTCATACCACTGAAATAAGTATGTACGTTGGTTTCGGTTAGCGCAGGGAAGCCACCTACCAAATTTCGTGAAGATGGTGCCATAAATAATAAAGTTCAACATGGCGAATGTTGTCGACCGTTATGACTGTTACGTGTAGAATTTCGAAATGAAACCTGCTTAACTTTTCTAAGTAAGCTGTAAGGAATGAGCCTGCCAAATTTCAGCCTTCTAGCTACATGGGAAGTTGGAGAATTAGTGACGTTGGAAATTTCAATATGGCGGCCGACAGTGGCGTCATACCACCGAAATAAGTACGTACATCGGTTTCGGTTAGTGCAGGGAAGCCGCCTACCAAATTTCGTGAAGATGGGGTCAGCCTTATACCTACACGGGAAGTTGGAGAATTAGTGACGTTGGAAAGTTCAATATGGCGGCCGATAGTGGCGTCAAACCACCTAAATAAGTACGTACATCGGTTTCAGTTAGTGCAGGGACGCTGCCTACCAAATTTCGTGAAGATGGGGCCATAAATAAGAAAGTTCAAAATGGCGGATGTTGTCCACTGTTATGACCGTTACGCGTAGAATTTCGAAACAAAACCTGCTTAACTTTTGTAAGTAAGCTGTAAGGAATGAGCCTGCCAAATTTCAGCCTTCTACCTACACGGGAAGTTGGAGAATTAGTGATGAGTGAGTGAGTGATTGAGTGAGTTAGTGAGGGCTTTGCCTTTTATTAGTATAGATGTTACAAAATGTAGGCATAAACTATAGAATATGTGAGGGCTGATTTCCAAAGATAAAATAAACACTTTCACACAAGGTTCAAAAAGAACACAGCAACTCCCGTGGCGTAACGCTAAGATTTGCTGTCGTTGTACGTCTACCGTGCCTCAGAGACTTGAGTTCGATTCCCCGTTGGAGAGAAACTGTTATTATTTTTTTTCTTTTTAACCTCAAACAGACATAAAATTTATAAATTGGTATGCACTGTAAGTTAATGAGATGATTATATTTTCATGTGGGATGCTCCTTTTAAAATATTTTTTGACAACTGAGACTACAATTAACATGAACAAGTGTCCTTATAACTGTTATTTTTAAGATCCATAACACACAGACAGACAGAGCACTGCGTAATAGAGAGACAGACAAACAGGCAGAGAAGTCACATTCGTAACATTTATTATTAAAATATGAAAAAGTTTCTGTTTTAACAATGTGTTTATACAGATTACTGTAGAAACAGAACACACATAAATGCGTGTGTTCCAAAAACGATCTATTATTTCCACTCTGAAGCTCCACTCCCAGATAATCAATCAAGACATGAGCTGGGAGAAGTTTGTGCATGTTCTGTGATGGTGGGGGATGGAATAGCCAGCTGTTTGCTGCTCTTAATCTGCACATTACCTGGACAAAAGATGCTGGCGGAAAGGTGAGGACGGATTTAAGAAGCGATTTAAGGTGGGACGGATCTGCGAGTTTTTTCGTAGGCTCTGGTAATTCTAGTGTTAAGGGCTATTTATATTAATTTGCATATACAAAGAGGCGTAATTATGGGAGGAGACGGGGCGGGACAGCAGGCACGTGCGTTACTTTTCACGCTGACCCGGATTTATGTTGTGGAAGAATGTGGAAGTGGGCAAACGCACAGATCTATGCATGTGGATTTTTTTTATGCGTAACTAATATTAGGGATCTGTTTTGCTGTGAGGAAGTGGCATATTGGATGGGTATAATAGGAAAATATAAAAAATAAAAACGTTAGTAACTTTGATAAAGGCGCTATATACCGCCCGACCCGGCACAGACTGACGCCAAGGCACGTGTATAAATCACACAGGCTTTATTTTTCTTCACCCATGGGCGCACATCTTCCCCACAGGCAATACACAGTCCCAAAAGCACTTTAAGCACACCAACAACAACTCTCCACCTTGCACCACTCACGATTCTGGCCCCTTAGAGGTGGAGGCTGGCCCGTTTTATAGCCCACCCAGAAGTGTTCCAGGTGCTTGACCACCTGATGTTGGGGCTGATGACTCGTCCAGCAGGGTTGTTGAGTCTTGGTAGCACCCCCTAGTGGCCACCCCATCTCCCAACCAGGATGTGGAGGACTCCATGTCCCATGGAGCCACGTGGGAGACTGGGAAACAAACATCGGCCAGGGAGGCTGCCACCAAGCGTCCCGGGGGAGGTATTGAGCTGTCCATGGTGGCTCCCTCAGAACATATGCAGCAGGGGCGTCCTGGCCGGGCATGGGACCCGGCTGTCCATCACATAACCTTTCACAAGGTGTATTTGAAACAATAAACAAATCCTTAATTAAAGTCGCATAGAATGTTTCTCATTCATAAGATAGACAATTTTGAAATTTCGCCAATACATTTCAGATTTTTGTAGTGCACCCTATTTGGGATATCCCACCGAATCTAGAACTTTACCAACAAATTTCCTTGAAAAATATGTGTACCAAATTTCAATACGGTTCACAGGTCAGGGTTGTTTCATGCAGGAAGCAGACATGACAATGACAGTAGGTTACCTAAAAACACATTTTCAGTAAAGCTTATGTTGAGGGCACAGTCAAAATGTGTGACCAGTTCCAGGTTGTCACATTCCATCTTTTTCATTTTTGTTTTGTGGTTCTTTCACTTTAGCTAACCTCTCACTGCACCTCTCTCTATGTTTTTGCCTGTTTTTGTTTTTTAAATTTTTTAAAATTATTTCTTTTCCGTTAACATTCTGTCAGTAGTTCTTTTTGTAAAATTCTTTGCAATATCAGAATTTTCTACTTTTAATTGTTGTTGTTTTCGGAATGAAATAGGACAGTTACGCACTACCTGTGAAGGAAATACCAAATGGGTGCCCAGCAGTGTTCATCTATAGCCATGATACATTGGTATCAGCGAGACCAGCTACAAATAATGCCCCATGTACTGCTAACATACCAGATGAATTAAAATGTCCCACTACTCAATTCAAGAAAAGAGATCTGGACTTTGAGTACATCTAAGGTGAAGTTTTAAACCATTGCCAACGATCATTATGAGCAACACATTGACATTTCAGAATTAACTGGACGAGCTAAGGGTATCTGTGCCTTACCTCCATGAGTACTGGGAATGTTGTCTACTGTACTTTACTGAGGCCTGGTTTAACACTAGATTTACCTGAGCCTATGAGAAAACTTGTAAATCCGGCCCACCTTAAATCCATTTGCACCTCTCTGTCAGCGTCTTTTGTCCTCTAAATGTGCCGATTAAGACAAGCAGCAAGCAGCCTGCTATTCCATCCCCCACTGACTTAGAACGTGCACAAACTTCTCCCAGCTCATGCCTTGTTTGATTATCTGGGAGTGAACTGCTGGAGTTTTAGAGTGGAAATAATAGATCATTATTTGGAACACATGCAGATTCACTGGTGTTTGTGCGTCAGCTTTTATCTTTCCAGATCAGAGGATGTCCAGTTCCATTTCCTCAAAACACCACTCACATCTACAGTTATTCTCAGTTTCAAATAAAAGCTAACAGTGTCAGATCCCAGGGTGGAGGGGCGGTAGTATGTATCGTGATTGTGACTGAGAGAATAAAAGTGAAAAAAAAAGATAACTTTTACAAGTACCGTACTATAAATGTACACTGTCTGTTACAGATGCAAACCAAAGTATGTGTGTACTGTATAATATTAACAATAAGAGCAGCTCACTACTGAATACGGCAAATATGGGAGACAGTGGGGATCGAACCAGTGGCCTCTTGATTAAAGTCGGCAAATCTTACCGCTACGCCACGGAAGCTGTTGTATTGTCCTTGAACCTTTTGTGAAAGTGTTTATTTGATCTTTGGACTTCAGGCTTCACACATTCTATAGTTTATGCCTACATTTTGTAACATTTATTACTAAAATATGAAAAAGTTTCTGTTTTAACAATGTGTTTACACATATTACTGTAGAAACGGAACACACATGAAATGCCTGTTTTCCAAATAACGATCTATTATTTCCACTCTAAAACTCCAGTAGTTCACTCCCAGATAATCAAACAATGCATGAGCTGGGAGAAGTTTGTACACATTCTAAGTCAGTGGAGGGATAGAATAGTAGGCTGCTTGCTGCTTGTCTTAATCGGCACATTTAGAGGATAAAAGACGCTGACGGAGAGGTGCGAATGGATTTACTAGTTTTCTCATAGGCTCTGGTAATTCTAGTGTTAAGAATACACACCTGGACATAGACATTGAAACAGATAGATTTGTATGTGAACAGCAAGAAAGAAACTAAGCATCTGGAAAGCAGACTGGTGGCGATGTCTGCCTGTATATTAGTGAAAGGTAGTATATTCGTCCATATTATCTATTGTGTAGGTTTAATCTAATGTGTGACAGTTGTTTATGTACTGCTGCAGATGAAACAATTTTTAAAACTTTTCAGAAACTGGAAACCAAATCACCTGACATGTTCTAACTTGTGGTAGGAGATTTTCATTTATATAAATTGGAATCAGTATTTTCACACTACCATCAGTATGTGAATGTTAATACTTGAGAGGAAGTGCACATTGGACAAGTTTTATAGAATAATCTCTGGCACCTACATATCGCAGGGTATGTCTGACTATGTTGTTATTTATTTTCTTCCAAAGTACAAGCAAAACTGAAACAAGTAAAACCAGCCATATGGAAAATTCAAAACTGGTGCAATGACAATGTATTAGAGTTACAGGAGTGCTTCTTTCATTTCCATTTTAACTGGTCCATGAAGTATTATATTGTATCTGATTTGTGGAAACAGTCAATCATGACCCCAGTTCTTAAAGTCTCCAATTCATACAGTATGAATGACTTGTTGACCTGTGGCACACACTTCCATTCCAAAGATGTGTTTCAAACATTTGATAAAAATCATTTCAATGACACAGACTTAGCTGTTTCAAAATAACCGCCGATTTGCTTACTGTGCAGACTAAAGTGTGGAAGAGGCTCTGTTGGTTATCCTACATCCTATACTTTTTTCGATAAGTTCATATGTCAGAGCATTATTCATTACACCAAGCCTTGCTAACTGATTGAGAAATAGAACAGTATGAATGTTGACCCATTTATTATGAATTTAGAACTTTCTTTTAAATCATTTACAGTCAAAGTTTATGACACACTTTTAAAGTCACTCTTTCAAGTACAGTGGCCCATCAGGGATGTGTTTAGTCTCCATTCCCATTTACACATTTCACTAGTGACCTAAGACAGAACAGTTGCTAATATTTCATTATCAAGTATGCACGTGACACCGTGCTAATACTGAAATCAAGTGGAATGTTTATTAAATTGATGTAATAAGAACCATCTTACTCTGTAAAAAGAAAAACATTTTGTATTTAAGTGGCAGAAATTTGCATGCTCACCCACTGGATTGGGGATGTGGAAAATAGTGACTGCATAGAATATTTAGGATCTACCCTAGATAATAATCTTAATTGGAATTAATACAGAAATGTATACTCTAAATGCAATCAGTGCTTATTTCGTCTCTGTAAACTCAGACTGTTTAAAGTGAACAAGGACCTTAAGCATGTGATCTAGCCTATTATCAATTCCAGCTTCATAGTTGTCTGACAAGCCAACATTTTTAAATTGCTGTAGCAGGATATTGGGGCTGACTTAAATTATTTGGTAAGTGTACCAGAGGGCAATGAAAAAAACTAGAAATCGTCTCAATTGATGACAAACACTCATTCCATGCAGAACTTCAGTAAATTAGGGTGGAAATTCGCTTTTAATTTCAAATTAAATCACTCCAGGAGTTCCTTCCTTTCAAGTGCAATATGTCTTTTTTTATAGAATATCGTAGATAATAAAAATTCTAGAAAAATAGAAGTCTTTGTATGTATCACATACCCATTTTAGTTAAACATGCACTATCAAACTGCTAAAAATAGTTAGCAAAGAATCTGTTTTTTTGTTTGAGGTAGTACTCGACCTCCTACTCAACAATGAGAGCCCTGCCAAAAATGATTCTTAACTTAGGATAGAACAGCAGGCAAACAGGTTCAGCACTGTTCTGGTTGTTAAAGTCAAATTTAATTCTGAAGTTTTTGAACAGATCCTTGTAAAGAGATTTCTTTCAAACGTGAGAAGATAATATAGATTATTGCTTTCCCCCTGAGTTATAGGTGGATAGGAACTCTTCCAATTGATCAAACGAGTCTTTGTAAAAATAATTTCATATTGAATATAACAACCAATTTTTATAGCACACTTTCATCTCTTCTAGTATTACTTTAAATATTGCTGCTAAGGCTTTAGGAGTTTTTTTATGCTGTCTGAGAGGTATATGCAGATCTTTTTGACAAAAATGGTTTTAAGTGTAGGACTTTTTAAAACATGTAATCTAATGATGCAGATACTTGATCACATTGCTCACAGGTTGATTTTGTTTGGGCTACATTTTAGACCATTTGAAATTGAGACATATGTGAACAATTTAAGATGAATTATGAGATGATTAGCTAACATTGAACTAGAGTATATTTTATGAATGACTGAATTCCAATCCACTTATGAAATTCTAATTGAAAGACCCCTTTCATTCCATTCCTTAAGATCATAAAGAAGCTCCTTGAATTTTTTTATTTATTCTGGAGGTGCTGTCTAAATATTTATCCATACTGGTCAGTATTGTCTGAGGGATATATATGTATATGCATATATGCTGGTCAAAAAAATTAAAGAAACACTTTATAGCATCAAGTCTAGTGAAACTTCTAGGATATTAATCTGGTCAGTTAAGAAGCAGAGGGTGTTATTAATCAGTTTCATCTGCTTTGGTGTTAATGAAATTAACAAGAGGTGTACAACAATGAGATGACCCCCAAAACAGGAATGGTTTAACAGGTGGAGGCCACTGACATGCCCCGCTTCATCTTTTGTGACTGTTTTTTAACTAGTTTTGCATTTGGCTACGGTCAGTGTCACTACTGGTAGAATGAGGCGATATCTGGACTCTACAAAGGTTGCACAAGTAGTCCATCTTCTCCAGGATGGCACATAAATATGTGTCATTGCCAGAAGGTTTGCTGTGTCTCCCAACACAGTCTCAAGGGCATGGTGGCTATACCAGAAGACAGGCAGTTACTCTAGGAGAGCTGGACAGAGCCATAGAAGGTCCTTAACCCATCAGCAGGACCGGTATCTGCTCCTTTGGGCAAGGAGGAACAGAAATGAGCACTGCCAGTGCCCTACAAAATAACCTCCAGCAGGCCACTGGTGTGAATGTCTCTGACCAAACAATCAGAAACAGACTTCATGAGGGTGGCCTGAGGGCCCAACATCCTCTAGTGGGTCCTGTGCTCACTGCCCGGCACCATGGAGCTTGATTGGCATTTGCCATGGAATACCAGAATTGTCAGGTTTACGAATGGCGCCCTGTGCTTTTCACAGATGAGAGCTGGTTCACCCTGAGCACATGTGACAGATGTGAAAGGGTCTGGAGAAGCCATGGAGAATGTTATACTGCCTGTAACATCGTTCAGCATGACCGGTTTGGTAGTGGGTCAGTGATGGTCTGGGGAGGCATATCCATGGAGGGACACACAGACCTCTACAGGCTAGACAACGGCACCTTGACTGCCATTAGGTATCAGGATGAAATCCTTGGACCCATTGTCAGATCCTCTGCTGGTGCAGTGGGTCCTGGGTTCCTTCTGGTGCACAGCAATGCCCAGCCTCACATGGCAAAAGTATACAGGCAGTTCCTGGGGGATGAAGGAATTGATACCATTGACTGGCCCCCATGCTTGCCTGACCTAAATCCAATAGAAACCTCTGGGTCAATTTGTTTGGGTCCATCTGACGCTGCCAGGTTGCACCTCAGACTGTGCAGGAGCTCAGTGATGCCCTGGTCCAGATCTGGGAGGAGATCCCCCAGGACACCATCCATTGTCTCATTAGGGACATGCCTCGACATTGTCAGGCATGCATACAAGCATGTGGGGGTCATACAAACTACTGAGTACAATTTTGAGTTGCTGCAATGCAATTTTGTCAAAATGTACTAGCCTGCTACATTATTTATTCACTTTGATTTTCATGGTGTTTTTGAATTCAGCCCTCTATGGGTTGATCATTTTCTTTTCCATCAAATGATGTGGCATCCTTTTGCCCCTAACACATTACTCACTCCATATCAGTATAGATATCCAGCATGATTTTTTCCCATTGCCATCAAGATGTGTTTTCTGTGTTCTATTTATTGAGCAGTTGGAAGAAAAAATTTGGAGCTAATAGTTTATCAATATGGTGAATTCAAAATGATGTGACCATAATCATCTTCTATATATTATCTATACTAATAAAAGACAAAGCCCTCACTGACTCACTCACTGACTCACTCATCACTAATTCTCCAACTTCCTGTGTAGGTAGAAGGCTGAAATTTGGCAGGCTCATTCCTTACAGCTTACTTACAAAAGTTAAGCAGGTTTTGTTTCGAAATTCTATGCGTAACGGTCATAACGGTCGACAACGTCCGACATTTTGAACTTTCTTATTTATGGCCCCATCTTCACGAAATTTGGTAGGCGGCTTCCCTGCGCTAACCGAAACCGATGTACGTACTTATTTCGGTGGTGTGACCCCACTGTCGGCCGCCATATTGAACTTTCCAACGTCACTAATTCTCCAACTTCTCGTGTAGGTAGAAGGCTGACCCCATCTTCACGAAATTTGGTAAGTGGCTTCCCTGCGCTAACCGAAACCGATGTACGTACATATTTTGGTGGTATGACGCCACTGTCGGCCGCCATATTGAACTTTCCAACGTCACTAATTCTTCAACTTCCCGTGTAGTTTGAAGGCTGAAATTTGGCAGGCTCATTCCTTACAGCTTACATACAAAAGTTAAGCAGGTTTCATTTCAAAATTCTACGCGTAATGGTCATAACGGTCGACAACGTCTGCCATGTTGAACTTTCTTATTTATGGCCCCATCTTCACGAAATTTGGTAGGCGGCTTCCCTCCGCTAACTGAAACCGATGTACGTACTTATTTCAGTGGTATGACGCCACTGTCGGCCGCCATATTGAACTTTCCAACGTCACTAATTCTCCAACTTTCCGTGTAGGTAGAAGGCTGAAATTTGGCAGGCTCATTCCTTACAGCTTATTTAGAAAAGTTAAGCAGGTTTCATTTTGAAATTCTACGCGTAATGGTCATAACGGTCGACAACGTCCGCCATGTTGAACTTTCTTATTTATGGCCCCATCTTCACGAAATTTGGTAGGCAGCTTCCCTGCGCTAACCGAAACCAATGTACATACTTATTTCTGTGGTATGACACCACTGTCAGCCGCCATATTGAACTTTCCAATGGTCTTTGTTACTTATGGGCCTATCTTCAAGAAATTTGGTACGCGGGTTCTCAACGCTAACTGAATCCTACTTGCGTACATATATACGTCCATAGCCTGCAGCTCGGTCACCATGTGAGGCGGCGTTGGGTCCCCCATCCCAACGCCTCCCACGTTGTTGACTGCCTGCCTATATAGGGCCATCCGTTGCTTCGGTCTGTACATTCCCTTCCTTGCTTCGCCACAGGATTCACGTCTCCCTGCTGATAACTACAGACTTTTTATTTAATCCACGGCTTCTCCGCTGTTTTATTGTTCGTTTATTACAATTATAGTTATTGTGTAGGTATTTTAGACTTACGTTACATTGTTCAGGTACCCATTTCCTTTATCGTTCCAACCATACCCCTATTAACATGTCTATCGAGGTGATCACCATCGATCAAAGAACTGTCACTTACCGAGTGGTTTTCATGCCCGGAGATGGCACCTACCTTTTCCATTCTCTTTGTTACATATTGCACGGCCATATCAGGCTCACTCTTGATATCCGGAGGAACATTGTGTCTTATGTATTGAATGACTGGGACAGGTTCAAGGTGTGGACTGATGACGGTACAGGAGATAATTATACTACACAGAAGCAGTATAAGAGTGAAATACTTAAGCCGTTCACCTATGGTTCTGCATGTGTTCGGTTGTCGCTTTCAAGTGTACCGAAATGGCCAAATATTTTACACCATTGGACAACCGCCAATGCCTCTTAAACATCTTAGATTCACAGCTGACGATTTCAGTAGTGGACAATTTGATGTTTATGAATGTTTAAACTCTCAAAAGCTGGAAGTGAAGTTATCGATGAAACCGGTTGTATGCTTACAGCGCTTGACAGATGCCGAATGTCACTTCAACACAATTCCTGCAAATACTGTCGTAATTGAAACAAACCATGAAACTCAAACCGATTGTGACAGCAGCAATCCAAGCTGTGAGATTTGAAACAGGATTACTTTTCACATGGCCAACTGTACGTTGCATGCTCAAGAGTAAGCTCAGCGCACAGCTTGGTCATATTACAACCGGAGGTCGAAATGACATTGTGGTATACAAAGAGATCCTTAACAAATAATTATTGGTATATTTTCCCTCAGTTTAAAAAGGTTTAATTTTCTTCTTAATAAAAATTTTAAGGCAGTACTTTGCTGCTGCGAAGCGCAGGTATTTTGCTAGTTTTATTATATGACAGTAACACTCATAACAGTAACAAAACAATTACAGTGACAATCATGTTACGTTATTTTTAAAATGTTTCCTTTTCTTTTTCATTACTTCTTTAACACTACTTCTCCATTGCAAAGCGCGGATATTTTGCTAGTATATAATATAGGTTAAAGAATGCTGATATTAGTGATTATGATGTGCAGGAAAACAAGATGAGTGATTCTTTTCTTTAAAATATGTCCTACATTGGTTCTATATTTTAAATACTGATTTGTTGGAGTTTTGTTAAGTGAAGTACAGAGCAAAGCATACAGAAATATTTAAAATAAGGTTTCCTTTCTATTGCTACCCAAATCAAGTTAGGTTTGGTGGAATTCTTCCAATTTCTAATATTTTATTGTGCAACTAAGTAGCAGAACTGAAAGTTAAATGATAGACGTTTGGTATTCAAGTCAAGGTTATTTCTTCACAATAATATATTAATTTGCCACATAAAATTGTGTTCTAAGGTGAAACATTTTTTATAACTTTTAAATATACTTTGTCTGTTCTTGTAGCTTACAAAGGGGATAAAGGATAGATTTGTCCATAGATGAATGCAAAAGCCTTAAAACATAATGAATATGTTCTCTTTAAAGCGCTTATGATGCACCCTTCTGATAAAATTCAAAATATTTATATTTAAAAACTCTTTCATTCGAATTCATTTGAATCCCAAAAATCTTATAAAATTCTCCTAGCAGATTGAATAGTAATGGTATAGGTGAGATCTATGGCATCATATTTTCAGCATGAGGAGACATTTTCTTTTTAAGCCCTTCTCTTATGATCCATGATCTGGCCGTTTCTGGAGATAAATATCTTATGTTTCAATAATAATTACAAAAAGAATTTTGATACTAGACACACTTGTTTTCTTTTCCTTTTTAATTTGAAATAATCTGAGAAGCTATTAATATGGACAGAGGCTTTTAGAATAATGTAATCCATACAGATATACTGGAGTCAAACCCAATATGGGAAATACATTACGTAGCCTTATTCAACTATGTCAAAGACCTTTTCTGCATTCAAAGGTAGTAAGACCACTAGAGATTAAGATTCTATATCGGAAGCAAGGACCAAATGTTGGATGCTAATTGTCAGTCATTAATAAATTGATCTTGATCTTGCAATATTAAAGAGGGACGCACATTTTCTATTTGTTTGGTTAAAACTTTCATCAAGATCTTAACACCATTATTCATTAAGGAAATTTGTGTATGCAATGCACATTGTAGTCTTTATTTTTTCTTTGAAAGACAGTAACTGACACTTGGCTTAATGTTTTAGATGAGATTTTATTTTATGTGTCTGCTAAACCTTGCTAACAGTAATTGTACAGCGTTGAAAACTGCCTGGGCCTAAAGTTTTCTTACATTGCAATAACTTCATGGCCTTTTGAATTTCAAAGAATCTCTTAGATTTATTAAGCTTTTCTACAGAGATATTTTTTTGTATGTTATGAAAAAATGCTTTGCCTTAAGCCTCACTTTCTTTACCAAATGAGTAATTTCATGACTTCTTAATATCAGGTATTCCTTAAACTGTTATAATGTTTCTATTTGTTTCAAAGAAATTATATATTTTCTATATGCTTCCATTTGAAACAGGAGCAAGCAATTGAAGTGTTGACACGGTCCAGCTTGGAGGTGGAACTAACAGCAAAGGACAGAGAGATCACTCAGCTGGTAGAAGATGTACAGCGACTGCAAGCCAACCTAAGCACACTGCGCGAGAGCTCTGCCAGCCAGATATCTCAACTTGAGCAGCAGCTCAACACCAAGAACTCCACTCTCAAGGTTAATGAATCTTTGTCTTATTTAGAGATTTTCTTTGTAAATTCAACCAATGGGAAATTTGAAAGAATGTTAAAACAAATAGGGCAAAATTCTGTTTTTCTTGTTTGTTTATTCAGGCAAGTTTTGGGTTAGCCTAATTCTGTGAGAATTCAGAATTAGATTAGATGTAACTGGCTTTATTATTGTTCACAAATAAGATAATAACACTGTTGATAATTGTCAAATTTTCCAATTTGATAATAATCAAAATATCAAATGTTCCGGAGTTAATCTGAAATATGTAGTATTTTCAGAAAATAAACCCCTACACTCATGAAGAAATGGATATAAGTTAAGGTTAGAGTTTTCTATGTGTATTTGTGTCAATTCTGTACTTTTATGGCAAAAACATCTTTTTATTGTTTTCCTCAGCAACTAGAGGATAAGCTGAAAGGACAGGCTGACTATGAAGAAGTCAAGAAGGAGTTGAAGTAAGTTCATTGGTGCTGCAAACTGTTTAAAGATTTTCCTATCAAACTAGACAAACCAGGTTGTTGGGCAAGAACAGATAAAGGAGAAATTGCTTTCTTTGAAGCTATTGCTCCTAGCTCACTATCCCAGCAGCTTTTCTCTGATGACTGATGTCTTTCTTGGAGGGCCTATTTTCCTTCATTGAGGTTTTGTAAAACTCAAATAGCGCACAGTGACATGTTCCAGATAGTGAAGTCCTATTAACCTTTAGAAATGTGTAGCCTGGAAGCTTCTGGCTTGGAGATTCCTTCAAGCATAAGCACTGTTCACATTTCATCATAAGGCTTTATTGTGACGTGTACATTGCTTTGCCAGCAGTTTGCCAGGTGGCTTTCAGAACAGTGTGTTATGCTGAACATTACTAAGAAAGGGACTTATTTTATAACCTGTTTGATTGTATGTCTTCTTATGTGTCGTTTTCTGATTGACCAAAAGAGGATTTTGTGATGAACAGGTAACAAGAGCAGGGTATGTACTCAGTCAAAGAAAAATTAAGGACTACTTTGTTTGATTGTTTTTTGCATAAATGCATTGCCTGATGATTATAAATTTTGATAGCCTAGTCTGTGGCATAATAGGGTCAGACTCCATTTAGACAGCAAATAGAACTTTTATATACTTGTTTTTCTGTACATTTTCTGCTTTGTTGGTGTTTAAACTTTGTGTTAGTATTTGCCTTATAATTAGATAACTTAACTGAAAATATTTAGGTAGATTTTTAAAGTTGAAAGATGTTTTGGGAAACATCTGATGGACCCGACTTTTATTGAATTTGTCACCGGTTAGGACTTGAAATTCATAAAAGAGTATGCTTTAACATTCATCTTTGTGTCAACCATGTGAAAAATGCAGTTTAATTCCTTTATATCAGTGGAGTTTGGGGTGTTTCTAAACTAAGATTCCTGTGAAAATGGGAAACAGCTTTTCAGATGAATAACAGTTCTTTTTGGTTATTCTACTCCCTGTTTTTATGAGTTATTTGCAATTAATAAAAAGCAATAGGATTACTTTTAGAAAGTCGAGCACTTTTCCATGTATGTGTCTAAGCAAAGTTCCAGCTACTTAACTGAACCTGGAGAATCATAGCATAGCTTTGGTTAGTAATTGCCATTAGCATTGTTCCTACGTTAGTTTTTCATTTTTCTTTCAAAATGTTTTTATCTTTTATTTATTTGCAGTGAATCATTATCCTATTTTCTTTATGTACTTTTCCTTAATTATTTCAGCAATTCTAAGAGATTTTGTTACCATATTTTCTTCTAAGCAGTCATTTCACCACCTCAAGATACACAAGCTTCCAAATTTTCTTTTTTTAAGAGGAAGTTATGTATTCTAATTTTTCTTTTTCTTTTTTTCTTTCTTTCTTATAATGGATCTTTGCCATATTTGAACCCCATAATGTTCTGGAACACAATTGCTAAAGTAGCAATCCAGTCTTGGTAGAGTTACATTGTTTTTATGGATCATGCTGTGAAAGTGATGAATCCTTTTTATTACTGGAAAGCCATGTGCTTATATTCTGGGCCTCGGTTGTTTTCTGTAATGGTTTGTCACATTCATCTCCATCAAGAAAGATACCATTTTGGTTTGACATTTGGCAAAACATAAAGTATGCTTTAGGCTGTTTATTGTATGCATTATATATGTAATATTTTATATCTACCAACCTTTGGCTAAATTTGTCTTTAGAGGGATTATGCAGTTTCTGCAGCCAGACTGGCATTGCTGTTTTCATTTTCATGTTTTCTTCTTCTTTCTCTTCCTTAAATTGTCAGTGTTTACTTTTTGTGTGCTGATAAATGCATTTCTGGTCACATTAACTTATCAAATACTGTGATCCTAAGCTCCAGGTCTTTCAGTGAATTTCAGTGATTAGTTGTTTTTTTTTATTTTTTTTATTTTTCTCCACCATGCATGTTGTTTGTTAAGTTTGATTTCTATAGCTGCAGTATATATTAAACACATTTAGCAGCTATGTTTTACCACCACCATGTAAAAGTTTACCTGTGATGTATGGTTTCAGGGTACAATTAACATCTTGTACTTCCAAAAATTAAATTTTTCCAGGTCATCAGGTCTGTATAATGAAATGTTTGGTAAAGTGATTCTTGGAGATGGGAATTAAAGACTTTATTGAAAGAAGAGTTGAATACCTTGTTTGCAATAGATGTTTCATATCAATACTCAAGTGTTTTATATACTTTTTTGTATTGAGTTCTTGAGTATATATTTATTACGTGACTAGTGTTTTTATTTCTGTTACCATTCTCTCCAATTTTTTCCATATAACATTCTTGTAATAAAATAACTCCTTTGTCCCCAGTTATACTGGAGAAAATTCTAAAATTTGTGGAAATCATTTGTACATCACAAGGACGATGCACTTTCTTAAAAACACAAAAAATGTATTGTTAATTCCATTTAAAAATAAATCCTGCAGTTTTTTTTGTAAACCCTACACCTTAAAATATATTATGCCTCAAGACCTAATACATTTTTGTCTGGCAGTTCTGAAAATTAACTAACATATATTGCACACTTGGGAGTGCAATATTAATAATTAAACGTCATTTCAATTTCATAATAAATTGTATTCTTTTAAGATCTGGCATAGATGTCATCAATGCAATAGTCATCATAAATCTGTCAAAGTATAATTCTATTCATTCTAAAAGGTTTTATCAAGTTATTTATATTAGAAAACATTTTTCAAACGTAATGGGAAATATTGCATACAATGAATACATTGGGCTTTTTTGTGAGACTGAATATAAACATAAAAATCTTTTACTTTTTTGCTTACCTTGTATTATTATGGTCTTATCTATACTTGACATATTTTTTTGTGTGATTTGTCACTCTGAATGTCTCATGTTGACAGTTGGTTTTGGTTTTCTAAGTTACTGTATTTTAGCCACTTGGGTCATTCTCCACCTCCCTTAAGTGTTAATGTACTTATACCTGAATGTCTTTGAATAAGTTATTTTAAGGACACTTGTTAGACTGATTACAACTGTCTTGACACACCCATTGTTAGCATTCGTAATGGCCATTTGTCTTATCAGTCTCCACCAAAGCATTTGGAATGAATTTTTGAGTCTATTTCTGAAAACTGCAAATTCATGGCAAAGTAAAAATTTGTTAAATTCATCATTCCTCACCATTCCATAAATTATTACTTTTTTATTGATATTGCAATATGTTTGTCCTTTTCTCACAGAAAGAAATGTGGTGGAAATTATGTGGTTTTGTTTTTATATTGTTTACAAGTGGTTTCAAATATTTGCAATGGGATAATTTTACTGAGCTGACGCAATCCAAAAACTGCAAACATCTGTAAACTGAGGCCTTCTGCTTGAAAATTTCTTTTTATGGATTAGTAATACTGGTTATTTGCATTTGTTGGTCTTGGGTTGTTTTTGTTGGGAAAAAAAAACATTCTGGTGTAAGTGGGTATTTCTGCTTACTATATATATTACTCTTCTTTAAAGTGCCATTGATGGTGCCCTCTAAGGATTATTTTGGATCATGTTTAGCTGTTGTTGGAACTTTTTTCAGTATTATTGAACTTGCTGTGTTCTAGTCTCACTTATGTAGTTGTGACCTGCATTGTTAGATAATGGTTAATCTTTAATTTGAATATTTATGTTTTGCTCTAACATTAAGTGATAAAGCATTGTCCAATTACAGTTTGGTAGAGTGTAAGTGTTTTTACCCGTTTACAGGTAGCTTTCAGTCCATTGCTGAGCCAGAATAATATAGATGTTTGGATTCAGTGTTTGTTTTGAAAACTAAGGTGATTGAGCCCAGTTATAAGTTAGATATTACCCAGCATCCAGCAGGGTCATAATGCTTTGGGTTTTTTTTTTTTGTTTTTTTTTTTCACTTTTCTGCATCCGACTTTCTGGGAGATGTCATTGCTTCAGTGTTTCAATTTAACAATTGTTTATCTGGTAAGAATGAGAATAGTTCAGACTGGTAACTCAACAGAGAGCAGAGTAATACACACTTATGAATGTTACTGCATGACTTCATTCTTTTTGTCTCCACAGTATTTTGAAGTCTATGGAGTTTGTTTCATCTGAAGGTTCTGCTGCACAGGTATGTCTGCATCATTGAACATAATAGGAGGCTTTCATAAAGGGTATATTAAATTGAGTAGATATTCAAGATGAATATTTTAAATGCCATCCAAAAGCACACAAAAATAAAGTAAATTTTAACACAGAAGAACAACTTTGAAAAAGGCTTCTGTCTAGACAGTAGTATTTATTTAATAAGGCAGAAAAATACTTTGTAAATAAGCTGTTGTAACTTCCCATAAGTAAATTACATTACTTACCAAAAAAATACCTAAATTAAAGTAATCAAAAATGTGCACCTCACCAAAGGTAAGGAGAAACATTGGATTTCATTTATTATTTACTTATCCACAAAATGTGGTGTATATTAGACATAAACATTTTTTCCGTAGTGACTAAATTCATAGCATTTGTGTATCAGTGTGAGTGCAAGATATTGTTCAAATTTTACCGCAGGTCCAAATTACACATTTCCCATTTGCATCAAAAAACAAAAGAATTAATAAATAAATGTTTTTAGTCTATACAAAATGCATTTAATGTTCATTTAAACAATATTCTTACCAAACACAAATTATGATTTACAACTGTACACCAAAAATTGTCCACACAATTGATAGCACAAATGTATTTGGCTCAGAGCACCTATTATATATCTCATACTACAAGAAGGTCAGAAAAAACAGATTATTTATAATCCCATCTGTGGGAAAAATTAGGATAAATATGTATACTGTACCTATAACTATAGATACTGCATAGGCAAAGATATGCATTACTTAATATTTACTTCATAGAATTTATGAGTCAGGGTATTTTAAAGTAGTGTCTTTAATCTCCATTGCCTTAAAATAAAATAAAATAAATAATGCAAAGTAGAAACAGCCGCAATCTGTAAAACTTCATAAAGTAATCCCCCCAGATAGCAAGTGCATCCAGTCCACTTACTGCCACCAAAATGCAGAAGCAAGAACAAAAGTGAAATTACAGATATTAATCAATTTCTTTTTAACCAGTTGTCTAGGTGTGCCAGAGGTTATCAAGCTGAAACTATCTGTGGGTAAGGCACATTGACCATCACTTGTACCTTAGAGGTGCAGTTTAGCTTACCTACCTAGAAAGAAACCACACTGATTTCATAGTAGCTCAGAATGTGTGGTGCTTCAGGTGATAATTTGTAGTTCTTCATACAGCTAGTTTTAAATTAAACTGCTTCTTCCTGCTGAAATGATGCAGCAGAGGGCAACTTTCCTGCATCAACTTCTGTTTAGTTTGCTTTAACAGTACAGGAATACCTTCCAGTTGACTAATGCCTTTAGTTTGCTTTACAGTTTTTGAAAAAGATTATTTCTGACCGTTATTGTCATTGTAATTTAAATTGTGGTTATTTTTTCTTTCTTACCTGTTCGTGCATGAAAATAATCAGCACTGTAGACATTAGACTGTTCTCAGTCATCACTGGCTGTCATTAAAAGATAAATATCTGCACTTTCTGCATTTACAAACACTGAAACACTTCTCACGTTATTTGTAAAACATCTTTTAGATGCCAAGATCCTTCTCACTATAACAAAATATTCTGAGACTCTGATTTCACCATATTGTACTTTATTTAGACCAGGTTTTATAGTATAATAGAACTGTTGCATTGTTGTCATAGCCAAATAATGCAATCCAATAAACAGTAGCTAAAAAAGAAAAAAAACCTTAAAGGAGTAATTATCAGAACATGAGACCATAAGTCCTCAAAAAGTGCACATTGCCTAAAGATCATCCGAAAAAGTCTTTTTCTATAGGTAGTAAAATGGCATTTTAACCTCTAAGTTTCTCTTTATATTGATGGAAAAATTACTACTACTAAATTAATTAATAGTGGAAATTCCTAATTTATTAAACTTGATTCACATATACTTCCTGTAGTGCTTACATATTTAACATTCATTCAACACAGGCACCATTTTAACAATGGCTGATGCTGGCTACTTGAGCTTCCATACTTTAACAGGAGCTCGAAGTCTCTGGTTGGATTATCCAAGCTTAAATACAGTGCATCCAGAAAGTATTCACAGCGTGTCACTTTTTCCACATTTTATTATGTTACAGCCTTATTCCAAAATGGATTAAATTCATTTTTTTCCTCAGAATTCTACACATAACACCCCATAATGACAACGTGAAAATAGTTTACTTGAGGTTTTTGCAAATTTATTAAAATTAAAAAAATTGAGAAAGCACATATGACTCATTAAAAGAAAAGGATCATGCAACATCAACAAGGTTCTGTTCCAAGACAGCCACTTTCCCCAGGAAAGTAAACTGAGTCAGTGGCAGGTGCCCTTTCAATGTAATAGGAACCACAGCATAGAGAGAAGTTTGTGCATTTTAGCAGTTACACATGTCGTAAATGTAGGAAGGATGGTCCTTGCGTGTGTGTGAACTGTTAACATTTGAATTTGATGATTGCATATAGTGCTGAACTGACCTCTCTGTACTATTCTTTCCTCTGCATGTCCTGGTTTTTTTTGACATCATAGACCATAAGGTGCATACTAATTCAGCATGAGCAGGAACACTCAATAAAACTGAATAAAAAAATCAAGTAATGGTGAGATACGAAGAAGGCAGATTCACCAGCATTTGTGTGTCAGCTTTTATCCCTCCAGATCAAAGAATGTCCAGTTCCATTGCCTCAAAACACCACTCACATCTACAGTTACTCCCAGTTTCAAATAAAATCTAACAGCCTCAGATCCCTAGGGCGGTAGTATTTATCATGATTGTGACTGAGAGAATAAAAAAAAAAAAAAAAAAAAGCGGTAACTTTTATAAGTCCTATAATTGAACACCGTCTGTTACAGACGCAAACCAAATGTATGTGTGTACTGTATAATATTAACAATAAGAGTAGCTCACTACTGAAAACGACAAATATATGAGACAGTCGGGATCGAACTGGGGACTCTTGATTACAAGTCAGCAAATCTTACCGCTACGCCACGGAAGTTGTTGTATCGTCCTTGAACCTTTTGTGAAAGTGTTTATTTGATCTTTGGACTTCAGGGTTCACACATTATATAGTTTATGCCAACATTTTGTCATTTACTACTAAAATATGAAAATGTTTCTGTTTTAACAATGTGCTTACACAGATTATTGTAGAAATGGAACACACATGAAATGCATGTGCTCCAAATAACGGATCTGTTATTTCCACTCTAAATTCACTCCTAGATAATCAATCAAGGCATGAGCTGGGAGAACATTGTGCATATTTTGCGGCGGTGGGGGGATGGGATACCAGACTGCTTGCTGCTTGTCTTTATCGGCACATTTACAGGGCAAAAGATGCTGACGGAGAGGTGCGAATGGATTTAAGGTGGGCTGGATCTACAAGTTTATTTGTAGGCTCAGGTAATTCTAGTGTTAATCTTTCCACATAGCTCATGCCTCTCAGTTCTGGAATCGGCCTAGTTGCTCTTCTCTGGACTTTGTCTGGCACTGCAGTTTTTTTTTTTTTTTTTGTTTTTTCTTTGTAACACAGAGGCCAAAACTATACCCGGTATTCCAGCTGAGGTCTCACCAGTACATTATATAGTGTGATGGATGTCCGGCAAGAGTTGCCGGCCCTCACCCCCAGGCCGCCAGGAGGAGCTCTCCCGACAGCATGGACGTGCCCCGAGTTCCAGCAGGGCCTCATGGACTTTGTAGTTTTTATACACAGCCCTGCTGGATACCTTGGGGACCACAAGGAGTCGCTGGAGCGAGGCTCGTAGACTCTTATGTGCCCTATAACCTGGAAGTGCGTCCTGGTCACGTGAACAGGAGGAATGACGTACTTCCAGGTTGAAGAGAGAGACTTTTACCCTGACCCGGAAGTGGTAAGGACTTGTGGACTGCGGGGCAGGAACACCTCCGGGTCAGGGGGTATAAAAGGACTCTGGGAAAGCCCAGTCACTGAGCTGAGTTGGGAGGCAGGGTGGCTAAGCGTCTGGGAGTTTGGAGGATTGGATTATTGTGTGTTTAATTATTGGAGTATTTGGGAGCGGAGGGTGCTTTGTGCACTTATTATTATAATAAATCAATTATTTGGACTTTTATCTGGTGTCTGACGTGTGGTCTGAGGGTACAAGGGTGCGAGAAAACCCTAATCTGTCACAATAGTTTAAGCATAGCCTCAATTTTTCTCTAAACATCATGTCATTTAACCTAGTAACCTGATTGCTTCTATTCACTGTCTTGATGCAGATAGTGACGAGTCCATTATGACTCCAAAGTCCTCTTTATAGGGTGTACTTCCATGCTTCAGAATTCCCTTTACATATTCCACTCTTTCATTTTCTCTTCCTGTGCATAATACTTTATTTTCTTGCATTAAATTTCACCTACTATGAAATTATCCCACTATCCAAGGCTGATTTGTTCAGGTCCTTTTGTAACAATTCAGCTGATTCTACATTATGTACTTTTTCCTCAGTTTAGCATCATCTATTAAGTTGATGGACCTGGTGTTTTGTTTTTTTAAATCCAGATTTCTTATGTATATTAACTAGAATGGTCGCTGCAGCACTGATCCCACCCTTTTCTGAAAAGCTTCCTCATAACTTAGCTCTTTGTTTTTGCTGTCTAAAGCACTTTTTTGTATCTATTTTTTTGTCTACCTTGAATTTGCATTTCTTTGAGTTAGCAGAGAAATGTATGTAGCACAGTAGAACTCAAGTGTTTTGAACTGAGAACCACCTAAAGTTATTTCTAACAGTGGATCATTTGAGAATTAGATTCACCTATTAGCATAATTCTGCATTGCAGTTCTCAAATTTAAATTTACAAAAGGCATTTTGGGTATGAACTAAGATTCAAATCCAGTGTTGCTGGATTTGCATTTCAAGATTTTAGCCAGTAATCCATTATAATCTCTTAGTCATGGTGATCATCTAACATCAGGGAGTTGTGCCAGCTCTTATGTTTCTAGTCACCGGCAGCATAGGTTTGCAGGGCTTCCTTGACTAGACATGGGATCTCCATATTGACTTTAAAGTGAGTGTAGAAAAGAGTCCTTTGCACTGATCAGAAAGAGACTGCGGTAGATGGGACATTAAAAGTAAGAGGCAGAGGGGAAAGGTCACAACAAGCAGAGAGAGAAAAAGTCACAAGTAAAGAGGAGCAGAAATTGTTGCAATCCCCAAGAATGTTGGATGATGTGCTCCATGGTAACAGCTGACCCATTTCTCTTGTTTTTATTTGCATTCCAATAGTAGGCTAGCAGTGTTAATTGTCACAAATAAATGCTATTTACAATGCATCCGGAAAGTATTCACAGCTCATAACTTTTTCCACATTTTGTTATGTTACAGCCTTAATCCAAAATGGATTAAATTCATTTTTCTCCTCAGAATTCTACACACAACACCCCGTAATGACAACATGAAAAAAGTTTACTTGAGGTTTTTGCAAATTTATTAAAAATAAAAAAACTGAGAAACCACATGTACATAAGTATTCACAGTCTTTACTCAATACTTTGCCGATGCACTTTTGGCAGCAATTACAGCCTCAAGTCTTTTTGAATATGATGCCACAAGCTTGGCACACCTATCCTTGGCCAGTTTCGCCCATTCCTCTTTGCAGCACATCTCAAGCTCCATCAGGTTGGATGGGAAGCGTCGGTGCACAGCCATTTTAAGATCTCTCCAGAGATGTTCAATCGGAATCAGGTCTGGGCTCTGGCTGGGCCACTCAAGGACATTAACAGAGTTGTCCTGAAGCCACTCCTTTGATATCTTGGCTGTGTGCTTAGGGTCGTTGTCCTGCTGAAAGATGAACTGTAGCCCCAGTCTGAGGTCAAGGGCGCTCTGGAGCAGGTTTTCATCCAGGATGTCTCTGTACATTGCTGCAGTCATCTTTCCCTTTATCCTGACTAGTCTCCTAGTTCCTGCAGCTGAAAAACATCCCAACAGCATGATGCTGCCACCACCACCATACTTCACTGTAGGGATGGTATTGGCCTGGTCATGAGCGGTGCCTGGTTTCCTTCAAACGTGATGCCTGGCATTTACACCAAAGAGTTCAATCTTTGCCTCATCAGACCAGAGAATTTTGTTCCTCATGGTCTGAGAGTTCTTCAGGTGCCTTTTTTGGCAAACTCCATGTGGGCTGCCATGTGCCTTTTACTAAGGAGTGGCTTCCGTCTGGCCACTCTACCATAAAGGCCTGATTGGTGGATTGCTGCAGAGATGGTTGTCCTTCTGGAAGGTTCTCCTCTCTCTACAGAGGACCTCTGGAACTCTGACAGAGTGACCATCAGGTTCTTGGTCACCCCCCTGACTAAGGCCCTTCTCCCCCAATCGCTCAGTTTAGATGGCCAGCCAGCTCTAGGAAGAGTCCTGTTGGTTTCGAACTTCTTCCACTTACGGATGATGGAAGCCACTGTGCTCATTGGGACCTTCAACGCAGCAGAAACTTTTCTGTAACCTTCCCCAGATTTGTGCCTCGAGACAATCCTGTCTCGGAGGTCTACAGACAATTCCTTTGACTTCATGCTTGGTTTGTGCTCTGACATGAACTGTCAACTGTGGGACCTTATATAGACAGGTGTGTGCCTTTCCAAATCATGTCCAATCAACTGAATTTACCACAGGTGGACTCCAGTTAAGCTGCAGAAACATCTCAAGGATGATAAGGGGAAACAGGATGCACCTGAGCTCAATTTTGAGCTTCATGGCAAAGGCTGTGAATACTTATGTACATGTGCTTTCTCAATTTTTTTATTTTTAATAAATTTTCAAAAACCTCATGTAAACTTTTTTTCATGTTGTCATTATGGGGTGTTGTGTGTAGAATTCTGAGGAAAAAAAAATGAATTTAATCCACTTTGGAATAAGGCTGTAACATAACAAAATGTGGAAAAAGTGATGCGCTGTGAATACTTTCCGGATGCAGTGTAAATGCATAAGAGACTAGCTTTTTTTGTTTAAGAATAATGACATTTCTTGTTTTTATGAGGTTTCTCTTTTGTTTGTTAATCCTTATTGACTTTTTACATTTTTATTTTAATTTTAGTACTTGGGTGTTGTACTGTGTTAGTCATTATGAATGTAGAGAAAAGCCAAGCGAAATTACACCTTTTATTGGCTAACTAAAAAGATTATAATATGCAAGCTTACGAGGCAACTCAGGCCCCTTCTTCAGGCAAGATATAATCAACATCTTGCCTGAAGAAGGGGGCTGAGTTGCCTTGAAAGCTTGCATATTGTAATCTTTTTAGTTAGCCAATAAAAGGTATCATTTTGCTTGGCTTTTCTGTATATTTTAATTTTAGTAATAGTGTTTTTTATTCTATGATCAGGAGAGAAATAGGTAGTGGTAAACTTACTTAAGTGGGACAGCCTATACTGACTATAATGATCATGAATAAGAAATTTTTAAAAACAATAAAATAGATGAGCGCTATCATCTTATTGTAATTTCCTTAGTTTCTGATTATACAATATAGAGTATGTGAAACTATTTTATGTAATGTTTTCAAGATATTGCTATGTTATTGCTATATTACTGTGCATGAATCAGTATAATTTAAGTTCCTGTACTATCATTCTGTGTGATGTTCTAATTAGTCCATATTTCTACATAACTATATTTGCAAATGTACGTTTTGTTTTTTACAGTATGCCTTTTTGAGCAAAAGTCATCAAAGCATGTTCTTCATTTTCAGGATGCATCAAAACCACTGGAGGTATTGCTACTGGAGAAGAATCGCGCTTTGCAGTCAGAAAGTGCAAGTCTTCGTATTGCTAACAGTGATCTGAGCGGTAGGTGGTGGTTTCCCAGAGAGACTTTTCAATGTGACATTCATATTTTTATTGTTAGATGGCAGGTAATTGGTACTAAATAAAACATTATGACATTTTACTATGATTGTTTGTATCATAGTGAAGAAAAATTAGAATTACTTTGTAAACACTTCTTGTTACTGCCCTGAATATTTATAGAGGGGTTGTTGTCAGCCTTTCTGTGGGCACTAATGATTAATTAAGTCAAAATTAGAGAAACCCACAAGACAACTTCAATGCCTTAACATTTTGAACTGTGAGAGGAGTCCACATTATTATTGTAGTTCAATTGGGACTTTTTAGGGGAACTAATTAAGTTTACCTGTTAAAATTAAAGGTCACTAGAGACACATTGTTTAGTTTTTGATAACAAGTATTCATTTGGCAAAAGATGTATAATTATTAATGCATCCATTTGTTTTTAAAAATGTATTTCAATCTGTTGACAATTTAATTATTTTATTTGTCTTGTTTTGCATTGTTCTCTTTTTTGCATGTGTAATTAACCACAACCACACTGCAGAAGTTGTTTTTTTTACAGCAGAATATTAACCAAGTCAATTAATGAATATCCCAGCAGAGAGCTTGGTTGGGACTTGTTTCTGTAGAATGATGATTGCAGCAACCAGTGCAGCAAGCCCTTGACATTAAGACAAATGGGTGGGGACTGTCATCTGACTTCATGTTCTTCCTGATTGAATTGGACATTTTAAAACTTGAACCATACCAAAATAGGTAGCTTTATTATTTGTTTCAGGAGGCTTTAGAAAACAAAACAACAGAACACACTTGTTTTGATTTTTTTTTTCTTTTGTTGTATGCTTTATATAACTATTTTTTAATCACACTTTTTATTCACAGTAAATTATTCCCCCCCACCACCCTTTTTATTTTATTTATTTTTTGTTGTGATTTGGACTCTTAAGGTACTCATTGGGATTTTTCATCATTGATCAACATTAAAAGATCTTTTTAATGTCAAAGTGGTATCAAAATTTTGCAAAGCTTTCAAAATTAATTAGAATTACAAAAATAGAAAATTACTAATATCTGGTATTTTACAACAATGACTTAAAAATGCTTATATTCCTCCTAGCTGCATGGGGACCATTGCAGAACAGCTGTTTTCAGTTCACGTGACATATTCATGATTACTTTAACTTGGAATCTTTATGTACCCACATGTTTTGGGACATTGTTCTACTGGAAGATGAACCATGTCCCAATTTGCAGGTCTCTTGCAGACTACTGAAGGTTTTCCTTTCACGCTCTGTCCTGTTTTTATTTTCTAAGCTAGCTTCTAATGTCTCTCTGCCACAGTGTTTGATTCTTATTGTCATTACCAACTGTAATTCATTTAAATATTGCAAATTATTTTCACTAATTAATCTTAAATGTTTACTCATTTTTGGAATCCCATTTTCTATGCTGGTTTACATTTGTCACATGCTTTCTCAGTTTAAGTCTTTGCTTTGACAGTATTTAGTCCTTCATATGATTTTCCATTTCTGTTACTGGTGCTTTTTCAAAATTATTTCTATTGAATTTCTCTTTTAAGGTTTCTTTGTCTTAATATTTATTTTATGATGTATTGTTCTAATGATGTACCAGGAAAGAAGCATTTAACCTAAACTCATTAGAAACACCTTCATTGGACAACGTGACTAAACCAGTTATGTAGCCTCAAAACACACAACTGATTATTCCTGCCTGTTTAAGGTGTGGCATAACTAAAGGGATGAATACTTGTTCAGTGCATATAGAAGTGCTTCAATAACCTGGTTATTTTAAGAAACCTGGTTTCTAAATTGCCATGTAAACCCCTGTTCCTGTTAGTGAAACCAAGTTATTGGCCTGTGAGAAACTAGGTTAACACATGTTAACTGTGAATAATCCGTATATTTGGCCATGTAAACCCTTAACTGGGTTACAGTTAAGTATTTTGTATATCTGTTTGTACTCTGCCAGCCTCTGCATGTGTTAGCTTTACACATTCTTTCAGCAACCATAGATAAAAAAGGCAAATGCTAGAGCAATGATATTATTCCTTCTGCTTGCTGAAATCATCTATCCCAGTATTTCAGAAATCACTAAATTTATGTTGATGAACTGATCATACAGTGCTAAACTCTGCAGCATAATCATGGGAGCTATGTTCAGGGTAATGATAAAGTAACTTGCATTAAAAATTACCCCAGCAGCACTGGGTATAAGGCAAGAAACACATGAACCAGTATGCTGGTCCTTTGCAGGGCTCAGTCACACAGCCAAGTGTGTGCTGCGTGCAGCCCTGTAACAGTAATATATAATAAAGAGTCGCTTTAGTTTTAATCTAGCTATTTGCTGTAGATATGTTGAAACTATGTGATTGGGTGATGCAGTACCCAGCTTACACACTGCAAATCATTGCTGGATCAGGTCAGGGTTCTAAAAAGAGGATGAATATTATTTACTTTAGAGCCATTTAGAATTAAACGTATTTATTAAACACAACAACATTATCACAGGATGTATGCCCATTTTTTGGATTCACAGTAGCCACTGATGACGTAGAACTTTTTTTGCACAGTTTAATAGCATTGGAATGTGAGGAATGTTTTGCTAAAGGAGAACTCTGGAAGCATTCTTGCACGTATGAACAGAGATTTTTAAGAAACCAGGTTTCAGCCTTAACCAGGTTACTCATCTTTCCCTAGTTTTGAGAGTAAATGTAAACATGATGATTAAATCTTTCTTTTTTCTTTTAATGTATGTACTCATTTCTTTTCACCTTTAAATTATAGTTTAAATCACAGACAAAATTTTCATTAAATATGCTATATGAAACTGCCATGGGAAGGGGAGGAGAGGATTTTTCTTTATATTTTATTATGGCAAAACATCACTTTTAATTAATAGTTTGCAACAAGAGAGGCTTGCTCTAGTACAGGGGTGGGCAAAGTCATTCCTGGAGGGCCGCAGTGGCTGCAGGTTTTTGTTCCAACCCAGTTGCTTATTAAGAAGCATTTATTGCTCAAGTAACTCTTCTGCTTCATTTTAGTTGCCTCGCTCATTAGGATTTTGAACCCTTGTTGCTTATTTTAGTCTTAAACAGCTGTTCTCATGGTTTCTAATGGCTTTTTTAAGCTAAGATTCAAATGACAAAAGAAAGCAGCTTTTCTCCATTTTGCTTGTTTCAATTTACACCTGTGTGTATTGTGCACTATTTGGTTTAATTAAATACATGGGAGGAAAGTGAAGAGAAAAAGTGAAAGATAGAATATTATTCATACATTTTAGACTTCATATCATTTAGATGATATCATTAGAAAGAAATAAAAATATAGTATATGAGAATGGCCTGACATGGCAGAGTTAAAACACTAATAAGCCATGAAATTGAATTATTGGCAAGGATTGTTTTCTAATTAAACAACTGGGTTGTTGCAAAAACCTGCAGCCACTGCGGCCCTCCAGGAATTATTTCTTAGATAAAATAAGTTGTTATACACAAATGTAATAGTTAAATTAGCTTTAGGACCAGACAATGAGCATCAGATGATGCAACAGGCCACCTCATCCAAAGATATGGCAGAATCCATAAGTTGTTTGGTGATTTCTTTGTCAATGAACTTGTTAATTACAAAGGTGAGCCTCTATTCAGGGTATCCATTTTGACACCCACCAGTGATTGCTTGGCATCTCTAAACATATACTGACATCTGTTGACCTAAAGCAAGAATAACTACATTTAATAAAGTCATTTAGCTGCTTTGGCTACATTTCCCTGTTTGATCAAGGGTGTCTCCAAGATATTTCATTGTGCATATGCAACTATTCCATAATCTGAAAAAAATAGAAATCTGAAATTCTCTGCTTCCAGGCTTTTCAGATTAGGGATACTCAACTTGCATATACTTTTGACATATTGTATGTTTTAATTTACCAGATTTGTTTTCTTTTTGGAACCATTGACAGATTCAGATTAAAAATTCTGTTTTAGCACTGTTCTTTAGTAAGGGTTAGGGTCACTTTCTATAGCTCATGCAGGAATCTTTCCAGATGCAGTGGCATGCAAAAGTTTGGGCACTCATGCTTAAAATGTCTGTTACTGTGAATAGTTAAGTGATCAGAAGATGAACTGATCACCAAAAAGGTTTAAATTTAAAGATGACACATTTCTTTTCAGCGTTTTATGCAAGATTAGTGTATTGTTTTTGTTTTGTATAGCTGTAAAGTAAAAAAGGAAAAAAGAACCATGCAAAAGTTTGGGCACCCGAAGATATTTGAGGTACCAGATAACTTATCCCAATGTCTCAGGCCTTCATTAGCTCATTAGGACTATAGCTTGTTTACAGTCATCATTTGAAAATCCCAGGTGATGCAAATTGCTAAAACCTTGTCCCAACAACTAGCAGCCATGGGCTCCTCTTAGCATTTGCCTAGCACTCTGAATAATAAAATAATTGATACAAAGCAGGAGAATGCTACAAGAAGATAGCGTAGTATTTTCAGGTAGCTGTTTCCTTATTTTGTAATGTTATTAAGAAGTGACAGTTAACAGGAACTGTGGAATCAAGTTAAGATCTAGAAGACCAAGAAATCTTTCTAAAAGAACTGCTTGTTGGATTGCTAGAAAGGCAAATTAAAAAAAAAAAACCTGTTTCACTGCAAAAGAGCTTTAGGAAGTTTAAGCAGGTGCTGACTGGTGATGCACTGTTCTACTGTGCAGTGACACTTGAACAAATATGACCTTAGAGTAAACAGAAAAAAAACATTCCTGCATCCCAGCCACAAATGTCAATGCCTGAAGGTTCCATATGAACATCTAAACAAACCTGATGCATTTTGGAAACAAGTTCTATGGACTGATGAAGTCAAAATAGAACTTTTTGGCCCATAATGTGCAAAGGTATGTTTGGAGAAAATAGGGTGCAGAATTCCAGGAAAGAACACCTCTCCAGCTATTAAGTATGGTGGTTGATTGATCATGCTTTGGACTTGTTTTGCAGTCAGTGGCACAGGCTACATGTCATTGGTAGAGGGAAGAATGGATTCAAATAAATACTAGGAAATTCTGGAAGCAAACATCACACTATCTGTAAAAGAGCTGAAGTTAAAATTAAGATGGGCCCTACAACAAGATAATGATCCAAAATGCCTCAAAATCTACAATGGAATACCTTAAAAGTTGATGGTTTTGCCATGGCCCTCACAGTCCCCTGACCTAAACATCATTGAAAATCTGGGTATAGATCTTAAAAGAGCAGTGCATGCCAGAAAGCCCAAGAATATTAAAGAATTTTGCTAGGATGAATGGGTGAAAATACCCTAAGTGAGAAATGAAAGACTCTTACTCGGCTACAAAAAGCTTTGATACTTTTCAAATGGAGTGTTACTGACCATGTCGGGTGCCCAAACTGTTGCTTCAGGCCCTTTTTATTTTTTTGGTATACATTACCTGTGAATGATGTAAATAAAAATATAATCTTGTTTAAGAGAGGGAGAGAAGGTTAGGAGCATGTGCTGATACAGCGCATTACCGCACCCACCACATGACAAAACAACTCAGGATCCCAAATTAGGACCCGAGTGCAGCCATGCAATGGGTGACATCTCAGCACTACACTAGTTCAGATGGAGAGGAACAGTGTAAGGTTTTTTTGGTGGCTGGAGTGCCAGTTCTGCCACAACCCCCAGGCTTTTCCCTGCAGGTTGGAGGGCCTTAAATGCAGGGCTGGATGCAGATTAATGTCATACCCAGGATGGGTACAGGTTAAGGGCCTTGCTCAAGGACCCTAGGATTCGAACCAGCAACCTGCCAGTGCAAAACCCTCTCCTCAGAGCCACCACTGTGCCC
The DNA here is from genome assembly GCA_026402145.1 of Polypterus bichir lapradei. Taxonomy (NCBI): domain Eukaryota; kingdom Metazoa; phylum Chordata; class Cladistia; order Polypteriformes; family Polypteridae; genus Polypterus; species Polypterus bichir. Next base: position 100,958,371 of record JANRMT010062814.1, read on the forward strand.
CAATCTTGTTTAAAATATTATAGGAATATGTCATCTTTATCTTTGTATCTTTTGGTGATCAGTTCATCTTCTGCTCATTTAACTATTCATAGTAACAGACATTTTAAGCAAGGTTTTAAGCAAACTTTTGCTTGCCACTGTATGTAACAATCAATCAATCTTCCTAAATGGTTGCACATTGTTTATTTCTGTGATGTTTTGTGAGGGAAAGAGCATAATTAAATGTGCATAAGGCCACAGCTGCCTTTTAATGACTACTGGGTGTAGGATCTTCAGGTCTTTAATTCCAGAAAAAAATATTGCTATGTAGAGGTGAAAATAGCATTTTTCCAAAAGTTTACAATGAAGACCTAATCTTTTTATACAGAAATTTAAACCCTAAACAACAAAACATTTTTTTCAGTTTTCTGCAGCACGTTTAGGTATTGTTGCGTGAGATTCGTCTAAAAACAATTCACTGCGATTTTTGTAAAATTCACCAAAACCCTCTATATACTCTGCTGTTCATTTTAAGTTGACTAACCAGAATTGTCAGTCTGAGTTAGTTCATAAAATAAAATAACAAATGTGCTGCTCAACACATTTTTTTTATTTACCCAGTATTTCAACACTTTTTTCATGTCAGCAGAAACACCTTTCTCTAGGCTTCACCACGTGAGGTGCCTCAACAGCTGCAGTTGACAATGTCACATTTGTTGCCTGTAACTTGCAGGGCTATCGAGCGCTTACCTCCTTCAGAAAGATTTTGAGCCATAGTGGGAATTGTTGGTGTATGTATGGCTATGTTAACAATAAAAGGAAATAACAGAATCTTGTTATATCTGTTGCGGTGGGTTGGCACCCTGCCCGGGATTGGTTCCTGCCTTGTGCCCTGTGTTGGCTGAGATTGGCTCCAGCAGACCCCCGTGACCCTGTGTTCGGATTCAGCGGGTTGGATAATGGATGGATGTTATATCTGTTTAGTCCAAAAAGCCAATCAGTTGCTATTGAGGCCACACATTTTTTCAGTACAACTTTTTCATTTTAATTCCTTTTGTTTTTAATTTTTATTTTTTTATTTTTTTATACGTTTTTGCATTTTTTTGCCCGCACAATGCACATTCATGACTTATTAAGCAGCTTTTTCAAGGACCCTGGAAATGGAAGCAATGCACACAGGCAAAGCAAAGCAAACTCCCATTACTATTTTGTCCCTGCCCTTATCCTTGTTCACTTTACAACTGAAAGATGCCAGCCTCCTAACTAGGGCTGCAAGGACTGAACAAGATGCAAATAAAAACCCCAGCTACACTGGTAGCCAGGATGCAGCTTTTTCTGCCTGTCCAGTTCTACATGCCTTCCAGACACTTCGGATCACTGCATTTTAACATTTTTCTGTGGCAAAGGACTCCGGACATTGTCAGTGGGCAGAATACCCTTTTCTTTACTTCTCCAGATGAAAACAAAATCTAAAGACGGATGTTTTTGAGCATACTCTATCATGGTTGAATACAAAGGATTTCTTTGAGCTTCTCCTAGATGGATGTGGCTGGTACCAAGGAAAGCCTAGGGCAAGTGAAATGGATGAACCTTGACGTTAACCTGCCTGAGCTTATATATTAACTCCTTTCTCCCAATTTATTTACTTGGAGTTCTACGGTGTGTCCACTGTATCTACTCAAAATGACAAAACAGCAAATTCCTTAAAGCAAAATATTGACTGAATTCTTAAATTAGAAGCAGGCTCTAGGCTGCACCAAGCAAGAAAGGTACAAACATCAAATGCATGAGCGTTATGTTGTGGGGGGCATTCGTTTGGCAGATTTTGTCTTTTTTCTTTCTTTTTTCCTTTTTTTGCACAAAAATGGTAGTATGGAAGGCATATGAAGCCTTTTTTATTATATATTTTTAGTCCATAATAAAGTGCTTCGTATTTTTGCCCCTCCCCTTTTTTAATATTTTGAAAAGAAAAAAAAACACCCTTTTGCTCCCCCATAATGCATTGTGTTTGACCTTTCTTGTAGGGTCAGCTGGGAGGAAAAGCAAAGACCAAACACCGGAGAGTCAATGTGTCAACGCTGCTGTTACCACCACTGCCACCAACACCACCACCTCCACCACCCTGCAGGCCACCCCATCCCCTTCACAACTGCTGCGCACAACTGGTAGCAACAGTACCGGACCTGCCGAGCAGGCATCCACCACCAACGGCACGCACCAGTTTTCTCCTACAGGCATTGGACAGGACTTTTTTGGGGCCACTCTGACTGGGACACCTGGCTCATTCCCTTTGGCAGGAAAGGTTGCATTGAACTCTCTTCTACAGCGCCAAATCATGCAAACGTTTTATTCTAAAGCCCTTCAGGAGTCATCTGCTGGTACAGCTACCATGTTGTTTGCCCCAGCAACATATAGCACAAATTCTCTTTCTGTCAGCCCTCTTCAGCAGCAGGCAAGCAGCCCAGATGTCAACGGCATGGCACCATCTCCAAGCCAATCAGAAAGTGCAGGTAGCATCTCGGAAGGAGAAGATATGGACACTGCTGAGATTGCCAGGCAGGTGAAAGAACAGCTCATCAAGCACAACATCGGTCAGCGTATTTTTGGCCATTATGTTTTGGGCCTCTCACAAGGCTCAGTCAGTGAGATCCTGGCCCGTCCAAAGCCCTGGAATAAGCTGACGATTCGTGGCAAAGAACCCTTCCACAAGATGAAACAGTTCCTGTCAGATGAGCAAAACATCTTGGCTCTACGCAGTATCCAAGGCCGCCAGAGAGGTGAGTATTACAGCTTACAGTATGTCACATCCTCGGCTGCTTTGCTGAAGTACTTAGTAGAACTAAAGTATCTGGTCAGTTTTGCCACATTCTGTAGCAGTGATTTTCACAGGTAGATAGTCTTCTTGTCTCATATTTTTTAACCAATAAGAGTAGCCTTGTGATGCTCTTCAGATTAATTTGCACATTCATTGTCCCACAATGATTGTGTGTGCCCTGCAATGTGCTTCCAGAACTGGTCACTGTTCTGAGCTCAGAGCATAGATTTGCATACGTCTAAGCTGTTTTACATAATTCATATCAATTGATAGCCATCCTGTGCCAAAAGTGCACACCACTGCTAATATAATAATATAAACTTTCATATGGTCATTTCATGCTTATGACTGATTGACAATCTTATTAAGTATCATAGATTTCACATTCTGATTTTTTTGGGCAAAAAAGAGTTGAAGCCAAATAATGTCTTCTGCTTAATTGACCAAATCTGTGCTGACCAAATGCTTTATGTCTATGGTCTTATTAAATGTAATGTTTTTCTAATTAACATTAAGGTTATAAGAGCAATAAGTAATCTTTCAAAAGAATTACTTTTTTACTGAGTATTTGCATTGTTTCCATATGTTAAACTTTTTGTCTATGTTGGGAGAATGGATAAAGTAACCAGTCCTATCACTGCTGTAGAGGTTAGGATCTTCTGTCATGAAATTATTTTTTGGGGGGAAATAGTAAATGTCTGGTCACCCTGCATTGGAACAGAATGATTTATAATAAGTTAGATTGGTGATATCAGATTGTAGGCAATACAATGAAAATGATATGGTAATGTTCAAGTTGAAATCCAGGATATTGTTGTCTCTTTTCTGTGTTTAACCTTCTTTTACCTTATTGTTGTTTTGGCTTCAACTATGTTGTGGCAAATGCGTTTATCATCTTTCTGCTATAGTAAGCATAATTGAGAATGATAGATGAAATAAGACTTTGGAAGCAGAGCTATTTTTGAGATGTGTGTTAAATGAGGCTTTTACTTTTGCCCAACTGTCCACTTATGTGGCACTTGGGGAAAATGTAACTTGTTACAACTTCATTTCTAGCTAATAGTTTGTCTGCCAAGAACCCTGGTTTTTCCTGCATAGAATGGTGGGAAGATGGTTCTACCCATCCCCCTCCCAGTGTTTAATGGGTCAAAATTGTTTTATCTAAGAACACTTTCGACCCTTTTCCCTCAATTATTTCTGATGCTGTTTCTGCTTGTTACCCGTGTTTCAGACTTTTGTGTAGTTATGTGTTCTCATGTTGGGGGATTTCAGCAACATTTTTGTGAAGTCAAAAACTCCTTAAGAATTTCTTTAATATATAAATGTTGGAATGTTCAGATCTGAGTTAACGGTTTCACTGTGTGTCATAATATGTCCTAAAATTACTACTTCTGCATTACAAAAATGTGTTCATGACTTCCAGCTAAAGTCTTAGCTTCTACTCCTGAGGATGTCACTTCTGTGAGTTTTTTTTTTTTTTTGTTGGTAAGTGATGGATGTGTGTTTCATACCAAGTGATGATTGACAAACAAATAGCTTTCTGAGTCAGCCACATATCAGGAATACAAATCTGAATGCACATTTCTTCAGTCAGTTTTATAATCAGAAATTTTACCTTGTGGAACCCAACATGCTCGCTCACTTTTGAATATCCTATGGCTTCAGCAGTGTTGCTTGTAATTCTGTTTGGCACAGAAAACTGAGTTGCATACTTTCTTGGCATGATCTGTTGGTCCTCTCTGATGAATCCCTCACAATGTGAAAGCAATGATGGAGTGATTGCTGTTTTTGGGCCACCGCAGTGAAGTTCTCTGGTTGAATTCTCCTTCATGAAGCCTAATAACTACCTGTATTTTTATGTTTTTAACTACCTGTAAATATTCATTACTTAATGTTTATTACCTTCTTTATCACTAAAAGTTCCATTTCAGGTAGGGGTGGGCGGTATGGCTAAAATCTATGCACAAATGCTTTTTAAACTGAATCCAGTTATACAAAAACAGTTTCAGAGGTGTCGTTGTGTGTTATGAGAAGTGCCGTTATGCATATGTTTACTGCTGGTGCTGTTAAGGCAAAAACGGAAAAATGTTGCATACTGGCCCTCTTCAAGCAGTGATGCATGCAGACATTAAATAACATTGCACATTTATTTTTTGTTGACAGAACTGTGCCCTGACAATATCTTAGTAATTGTCATTAGTTTGTAGTATGTTATTTTAACAATTTTTTCATATCTTTGAATTATTTTTAGCTGCTCAGTTTAATGTTTGTAAAATGCATACATGAGCATTCTGCAAATAGCATATATTTTATAGTGTGATAACTGCACGTGAGTTTGACCTAACCCCTTCAAAAACTTAGTTGGAATCAGTAATTTCGGTATGTTTCAAGTTACTTCCTCACAATTATAGTATATACTAATTTCTCTTATAAAATTGGTTTCTAAAGTGTATTTTGTTTTATAGATTTTAAAAATGGTTGTTCTTGCAGCTTACAATGGAGTTGGAGGGTACACAGATCCAAATATGAAAGAAGGGCTTAACTTACCAAATAACATGCATTTTTTTAAGGCAAGAATGTTATCAGATATTAATCTGTTTAAGATTTCACAGGTATTGTAAAACAGTGTATCCCCATTGCCTTAGAGAGAAATAAAAAGCGTATATAAACTGATTGTGATACTGCCATGTTAAAATGAAGCAAGCCCCGCACTTTATTTTGCTGGAGCATGGTTTTATCTAGCTTGTTTTTTGAATGCCAGACACTCCGTTTTAATTTTGAGAATCAACTCCTTATGGGTATTCTTTCAGGATATAGACAAATAAGCTGTCTCTTCAGCAATATGCCCACCTGATGATAAGGATACATTTAGCATAATCACTGAACCGTATTTGTACGAAGAAGAATATACTGATGAGGAGCTCCAAAAGATCGAAGGAGAAAGAACAGAGAGAGCAGATTTGAAGAGACAAAAAGAGTAAAATATGCAACCTGAAGGTATCATGATGTAACAGACAAGTGGTGACTGGTAGTGCAAATGTGAAAAATGTGAAGTAATGGCTACTAAGGAATAGTGCTCCATTGCAGTGAGTGGGGCTTACTACTTAAAGAGTAATAACTTAGATGTGTCCAGGAAATGATCCTGTTTTGTTATGCGAAAATGTAGTATATATTACTGATGAAGACGAATTTTCAACTGTCATCAGTCATGGAGTTCTAAGACATATTTTTTCAATTCCCAAATTAAACTGGAAGAAGCTATCAAAACCAGAAGGGCCAAATTGGCAGCTTTCATTAGATAGTTAATTAGAATAAGTTTGCTTATTGATCTTATTTTTAGTGGTGTTAAATACTTACTTAGCATTAATACATGAGAGATTTGAGTGACCATATGGAGATTTTTTTTTTCTTTTTTCACGGACATCAACCTGCTGCTTCAAATCAATAACACTAGATCCGTGAAGCAGTACTACTAATGATTGTTCTAATTCTCTGCTTTACATAAGAGCTACTCATCTACACAAGATTCAGTTTGCTAGTAAACAACATTTCCATTGTTATTAATCTATGGCTATATATTTCAGCCTGCTTTAGTTACAGCTGCAGTAAAATGACTCACCTGAAATATGCTTGGAACAGTAATTACCTACAATAATCAGCAATCAAAAACATCACTGGTTCCTGTTTAGTTAAGAAGTTGAAATTTGGCAGGATGGTACATCTAGGTTGGTAGGTATCTGTTTAGAAAGAACACTTTGATATTTCATCTTTTAGGGGTAAAACACCCCCTACAATAGAGAAACTAAAAATACCAAAATTTCAAAAATGCTTTGACAGAATTGATTGAAGATTAGTGACATTATAGAAAAAATAAAATGGTCTGACAAACTTTATTTTTATTAATATGCTAATATTTAGTAATATTATGCTAACATAAATATTCTTGGCTACACTGAGAGCACACTGTATGCAAATGAAGAATGCAGCAGAAGTGATTGATGAGCCATGTGAATTGCACTAGTAGACAGTAGTATGGACAGATGTCTGAAGATGGGGCATTGTCCTGGACAGGAAAAAAGAGATGGGATTACGTTGTAAAATGGAAAGAATTAGTTCAGTGAATCTCAAGGAAGAAGCAAAAAGTAATAGTTGGCAAATGCTGGTAATGCATTTTCTAGAGTTTAAATTCAGACAACATCTTCTAAAAAGTGTAAACAGATTTCTTTTCTAATTGCAGCATTTTTTAGAAAAGTTGAAGAATATAAGTAATGTTGAACCTAGATAATCTGACACTTTACAGACATTTACAGTATGTACCAAAATGAAGAGAATCATCCGTAATTTAAAAATATTTCATTTTTTACTGTGCATACTGTTTATGTAGTGTGGACTAAGCCCTGGACACAGACAGGCAGACATGTTTTAAATCACCACCACACGTTTATTAACAGCTATATACAAGTCAACAGTGCACACAAACCCCCCAGACTCCCCAAGTCCAGGCCTCTCACACACTTTGCCTCACTCTTCAGACCGCCTCCACTCTCTTCTCCTGCTTTGTCCTCTCCTCACCCGACTCCAGCCCTGAATGAAGGGAGGCTGCTCCTATTATAATCACCCAGATGTGCTCCAGGTGTTTCCCGGCAATCCTCCACCAACACGCCCCAGTGTGGCGGAAGTGCTGGCTGCATCCCCGGAAGCACTCCGGGTGTCCCTGTTCTTCTCCCCCCCAGCACTTCTGGGTGTGGCAGAAGTGCTGAGGTCCAGGGTCTCCAAGGCACTGGGGCGCCCCCTGACGGTGACCATGGGCCCTTACAGGGTTGAGCTTACAGGGTGGCCGCCCCCATATGGTCTAAGGTGGGCACACGCCCTCTTCTGGTCCTTCAAGGCGTCCCGGCCGGGTCGTCGCCCCAGGCATCTGCCACAATAGCTATTTAAAATTCAACCACATAGTCCAGTATGAAGATTGCATTAAAGCTAAGCAAGCAGCACTAAGTCCAGTAACATTAGGTCTGCGTCACAGATAATCATTAATTACCAGTTTACAATAATGCATGTCCATATACAGCAGGCTATTGAAAGTAAAATCAAATGACAGTAGTCACCATGTTTGAAACTATGTGCATCAAAGTTTTTAAAAATGATTAACATTCAGAATAGGAGAAGTCATCCCATTCTACAATTATACTTCTGAATTAATGTTACATCCACTTTATTCCAAATGTCAGACAAAAATCAAAATGGACCTGAAACAAGTAGCACTTGTTTGTGGTTGAGTAGAAATATGGAAGCATGCTTGAGCATGACAGATCATTATATTGATAAGGAATATATGCTAAAAAATAGCAGATACTTTCAACACTGCTTCTTTAAATGAGTGCACCTTTCCTTAGAATACTTTCCCCAAGAAGGAGGATGATGCTTCTCAAGGACTGAATCAGGTAGCAGCATGTAACAACATGTTACTATTGAAATATTTCTCAAGCTTGCTATATACTGTTTTAATATTGCTACTCCATCCAAAACTGACATTTTTTTAAAAATGTTATTTACCCTATGTAGTTTGCAGTGGTGGTCAAGAAAAACTTTTGATCTCATGTTTTCACGAGGAAATTAAATACTGAATTTCCCAGCTGAACTGGATAGGTGATAGGTGATCAGTGCTGAACAGTACGAAATGAACTGAAAACATCCATGGTAAAAAAGAAGAAAATCTACATGTAACTAATATTGCATAACCCAATATCCATTTGTATGGTAAAAACTTACAAAATATGTGCATTTTTTGGTAAAATATTAACTGTTACTTCCTGCAAGCTATGGATTATATGTCATCAAGGAAGTTGTCATCCCCACAGTGCTATGCATTTAAATTGAAATTCTTCTTCTCCCTCTCATTCACTGGTGAGGAAACCTGTCTGTCATTCAAACAGCAAATATACAGAAAATCTAATCAAATTAGTTACATAGAACTTCTGATACATCTGGTTAACCAATGGCACTATAACTAAGACCCATTTTCTTAGGAAATTTCCCAATCAAAGTTACACAGCTAGTTTTTACCTAAACTCCACCCACGTTGAGCGAGCACAAAATGTGTTCTTACCTCAAGAAAAACAGTTCAAAAGATCTGTGATAAAATAATTATTTTTAGTTTCATCGAATGCCTCATAAACGCGAAAGGCATGTTTTTTCTTAAATCAAAGCTTTTGTTACCTCAAAGTGGACATACATTGATCAGGCTCAACATTAAAATCACCTACCTAATATTGCTTCGGTCCCACTTTTGCTGCCAAAACTGTTCTGACCCTATGAGGCATAGACTCCACAAGACCTTTGAAGGTGTCCTGTGGCATCGGGGACCAAGATGTCAGCAACAGATCCTTTAAGTCCTGTTAAGTTATGAAATGGGGCATCCATGGATTGGATTGTTTTTCCAGCAAATCGCACAGATGCTCAATCGGATTAAGATCTGGGGAAGTTGGAGGCTAAGTCCACATTTTGAACTCGATGTTATGTTTCTGAAACCATTCCTGAACGATTTTCTTTAGTGTGGCAGAGTGCATTAGCCTGCTGAAAGAGGAAACTGCCACCATGGAATAATGTTGCCTTCTTATAATGCACCCTGGTGCCATATTTTCTCTAAGTTAAATGATGTACACACACTAGACCATCTACATGATCTAAAAGATGTGATTCATCAAATCAGGCCACATTCTTCCATTGCTCCACGATCCAGTTCTGGTGCTTATGTGCCCATTTAAGGCACTTTTGACAGTGGACAGGGCTCAACATGGGCATTCTGAGTACTCTTCTGCTGTGTAACCCTATATGCAGCAAGCTGCAGTGCACTGTGCTGTGTGTTCTGACACCTTTCTCTGTTGGCCAGCATTCAGTTTTACAGCAGTTTGTGCTATAGCAGCTAGCTATGGGATTGGACCAGACAGGCTAGCCTTCAAGCTTTGGGCACTTATGACTTTGTCGCCAGTTCACCAGTTGTCTGTCCTTGGATAACTTTTGGTAGACACCAATCACTGTATAATGTGAACACCCAAAAAGATCTGCTGTTTTAAGAATGCTTTGACCCAGTTGTTAAGCCGTCACAATTTGGCACATATCAAAAATGCTTGCCCATTTTCACTTTTTTCAATGCATCACCTTCAAGATCTGACTGTTCACTTGCCCCCTATTATATCTCACTCTTGAGAGATGTTGTTGTAATAAGATGAGATCAGTGTTATTCACTTCACTTGTCAGTGGTTTTAATGTTGTGGCTGATTGGTATATTTGGTAAGTTTTATTTTTTTTCTGTCACCTGTGGATCAGTTTACCCTTCAGCCCCATTGTAATCATCAAGAACAGACAAAATATTTTTAAAATATATAAAAAAGCATTTCACTTTAGAATCCAATTTTATGTGGCATTTAATATTGAGCATGATTGTTAAAGAATAACAAATTCGAAAAGCACTGATCATATCCTTATACTATTGACATGAAAAATATAATGTTGTGCTATCATATCATATCCCATACAAAATTTTATAACTTAAAATAACAATTTGTAAATTGATAAAACAAAAGTAGTCAGAGCCCTACTGACATGATTCCACTGCCCATTATTATTATTATTATTATTATTATTATTATTATTATTGTTGTTGTTGTTATTGTAGTATGCATCTTCCACAACATGCATGTTTTTACATAAACAAAACAAACACACTGAGTTTTACGACATGTGGACTAAATGCTACTTAATTGCCTGTGAACATTCAAATTTAGCTATAGCAAGCTGAAGTCTGTAGACTGAGCAAACACCTTTTTTTTTCTAACCCGCTCTTCATTTTGTTTTTTTTTTGTGAATGAGAGGAGGTAAAGGTAGTATTGTAAAACATAACATGGTTAAAGTGCTTACAGAAGTCTGTGATTGCTATGAAGTGTGCTAGTGGAGGATAGTATTTAAAATCTTTGTTGTTTCTTTTAGTGTGAATTAATTTTTTTTATTTAATTAATGCAAAACATACAACATACTCATGTTTCAGTATGTTGTGGTATCTAATACAACCCTTGATTTAATAGGCTAAGATCTGATCATTCAGAAACAATTCCAAAGCCATTTGTGTGCTATATGCATTTCTAATGCCATATTGAAATTTGTTTAACAGTACTGCATTTCAGTTTAAATATAATTTAACTGTATTAACAACTGCATTTTCCTAACATTATGCCCAAGAATAGTAATTTATACAAAGATCTAAACTTTTCTATGAAATTCAAGTAATTTTTCCAAAATAAGGACTAACACAACTACTTCTCACAGTGTCCTTAAAATGCCAGTCCGTAAAGAGCAACATGTAGTAGTAGATTTAACTGCGAAACTTTTTCACAAAAGTCAGATTCAGTAGTGTTATGAAAGACTTATTATTTCTCTGTAAGAAACAAGGAAGTGGAGATTAGAAGCACGCACTGATACAGTGCTTTGCCGCACCCACCACAAACCAACTCAGGATCCAGATTAGGACCCGAGTGCAGCATTTCTGTCCTCTGCATCTTGTTCTGTTACATCTTCTTCTTTGGCCAACAATGGACCAATTTCCGCCAGCACCCTGTTGGTTAACAGTACTGGTGGCGGTCATTGTTAACCTGGGGCTCGACCGATCCGGTATGAAAATTTATATTGTTGTCCGCATATTGATTTGGCAAAATTTTACTCTGGATGCCTTTCCTGACGTAACCCTCCCCATTTATCCGGGTTTGAGACCGGCACAAAGAAACACACTGGTTTTGTGCATCCCCTGTGGCTGGGTTAAGTAAGCTCCACTTTACTATGATTAGTCATATACAGTAAGTCTAATGTTTTGCAACCGACACACAATCTTTGCAGTTGGCTGAGGAGATCTGACTTAGTCACCATACCTGGACAGGTATTAAACACTTTATTAATAGTAACACTGAGCTTTAAACCTCATGCCATAAGTCTTAAGTAAGATTGCAATCTCACCCTGCCACATTGTGCTTTGTATCTTACATTATGTTTTAGGTTGTGTAAATTTTGACCTGTCAGTCTCTTTTTATTTGCAGATATGTAGAACACAATTTGTCAGATACAATAAGACCTACTTTGGTCTTTCCACCAACCAAACTCGTTATCCAGTTGTTGTTGAATTTTGTTTAAAGTTTATTTCTGATTGGTTCATTTGTTTATCTATACTAATAAAAGGCAAAGCCTTCACTCATTCACTGACTGACTGACTGACTCACTCATCACTAATTCTCCAACTTCCCGTGTAGGTAGAAGGCTGAAATTTGGCAGGCTTATTCCTTACAGCTTACTTACAAAAGTTAAGCGGGAATCATTTCGAAATTCTACACGTAACGGTCATAACAGTCGATAACGGTCGACAACGTCCGCCAAGTTGAACTTTCTTATTTATGGCCCCATCTTCACGAAATTTGGTAGGCGGCTTCCCTGAGCTAACCGAAACCGATGTACATACTTATTTCGATGGTATGATGCCACTGTCGGCCGCCATATTGAACTTTCCAACGTCACTAATTCTCCAACTTCCCGTGTAGGTAGAAGGCTGACCCCATCTTCACGAAATTTGGTAAGTGGCTTCCCTGCGCTAACCGAAACCAATGTACGTACTTATTTCGGTGGTATGACGCCACTGTCAGCCGCCATATTGAACTTTCCAACGTCACTAATTCTCCAACTTCCCGTGTAGGTAGACGGCTGCAATTTGGCAGGCTCATTCCTTACAGATTACTTACAAAAGTTAAGCAGGTTTCATTTCGAAATTCTACGCGTAACGGTCATAACGGTTGACAGCGTTCGCCATGTTGAACTTTCTTATTCATGGCCCCATCTTCACGAAATTTGGTAGGTGGCTTCCCTGCGCTAACCAAAACCGCTGTACGTACTTATTTCAGTGGTATGATGCCACTGTCGGCCGTCATATTGAACTTTCCAGTGTTGCTAATTCTCCAACTTCCCGTGTAGGTAGAAGGCTGAAATTTGTCAGGCTCATTCCTTACAGATTACTTACAAAACTTAACCAGGTTTCATTTCAAAATTCTATGCGTAACTGTCATAACGGTCGACAACGTCCGCCATGTTGAACTTTCTTATTTATGGCCCCATCTTCACGAAATTTGGTAAGCGGCTTCCCTGCGCTAACTGAAACCAATGTACGTACTTATTTCGGTGGTATGATGCCACTGTCGGCCGCCATATTGAACTTTTCAATGGTCTTTGTTACTTATGGGCCCATCTTCAAGAAATTTGGTACGCGGGTTCCCAACGCTAACTGAATCCTACTTATGTACATATATATGTCCATAGCCTGCATCTCGGTCACCGTGTGAGGCGGCGTTGGGTCCCCCATCCTAACGCCTCCCACGTTGTTGGCTGCCTGCCTTTATAAGGCCGTCCATTGCTCCGGTCTCTTCATTCCCTTCCTTGCTTCGCCACAGGATTCACGTCTCCCTGCTGATAACTACAGCCTTTTTATTTAATCCACGGCTTCTCCGCTGTTTTATTGTTTGTTTATTACGATTATAGTTATTGTTTAGGTATTTTAGACTTACTTTACATTGTTCAGATACCCATTTCCTTTATCATTCCAACCGTACCCCCATTAACATGTCTATCAAGGTGATCACCATCGATCAAAGAACTGTCAGTTACCGAGTGGTTTCCATGCCCGGAGATGGCACCTGCCTTTTCCATTCTCTTTGTTACATATTGCACGGCCATATCAGGCTCACTTTTGATATCCGGAGGAACATTGTGTCTTATATATTGAATGACTGGGACAGGTTCAAGGTGTGGACTTATGACGGTACAGGAGATAATTAGACTACACAGTAGCACTAGAAGAGTGAAATGCTTAAGCCCTTCACCTATGCATCTGCATGTGAGTTGATGGCTGCCGCTGAATTGTTCGGTAGTCGCTTTCAAGTGTACCGAAATGGCCAAATATTTTACACCTTTCGACAACTGCCAATGCCTCTTCAACATCTTAGATTCACAGGTGACAATTTCAGTAGTGGACACTTTGATGTTTATGAATGTTTAAACTCTCAAAAGCTGGATGTGAAGTTATCGATGAAACCGGTTGTATGCTTACAACGCTTGACAGATGCCAAATGTCACTTCAACACAACAAGTCCTACAAATACTGTCGTAATTGAAACAAATCATGAAACTCAAACCAATTATGACAGCAGCAATCCAAGCTGTGAGATTTGAGGCAAGATTGCTTATCACATGGCCAACTGTATGTTGCATGCTCAAGAGTAAGCTCAGCGCACAGCTTGGTCATATTACAACCGGAGGGCCGAACCAACAACGTGGTGTACAAAGAGATCCTTAACAAATAATTATTGGTATATTTTCCCTCAGTTTAAAAAGGTTTTATTTTCTTCTTATTAAAAATTTTAAGGCAGTACTTCGCCGCTGCGAAGCGCGGGTATTTTGCTAGTTGTTGATAAAAGCCAAGTTCTTCCTTAAGCGTAAGTAATTTTGAAGGAAATACCCTACTCAGCCTAAATCTGTTTCTGTTTAGTACAGATGTTCATCCCTCTTGCTCAGCTATTACTATACTGGACTAAAGCAGAGCAGAATTTCCTCAGTGAATGAGCAAGTTTGGTTAGGATTCCATAAGCCTTTAGTTTTTACACTTTCCAATTTGGTAACAATTCATAAATGAGCAGTGAACATCAGAAATGCTCCAGAGTAGCTAGTGAAGCAAATAGAAGAGTTTTAAAAAATTATACCTTTCTTTTTAATCATTGCTATAATTTGGAAGGATCTATTTTTCCTTTCACAGCACATAAAACTACAATCTGATTATTTGATTTCAAACTAAGATGCTGTTCTGTATGTTTTTTAATAGGCTGTTTCTATTTTCCCACAGTAAACTTTCATCACTTGTGACTAATTTATTGAATGAAGGATGAATATCCAGAATCATCAGTTAATAGACCATGTACATTTTTTTTTCAGTAGTATTAAAATTATATAGAATAAATAAATGTCAGACATACCGTAGATCCCGGAATACAAGCCGACCCGGTATATTAGCCGATCCCCTTCTCTACCTACTAAATTACATGTATTTGCCGATGACCGGTATTTAAGCCGACCCCCTTCTCCAAGCAAAATTTTCTAAATTCCCTTAAAAGTGTCTCTTCGGGTATATTTATAATGTTTATCGGCGAGAATTTGAGACTGCCGGCATTTTTGATGGAAACCAGGAAGTGATTGCGGAGAACTTTGGTAAATTGGAACCTTTGTGTTGAAACTATATACGCAAATACGGTACATCGGTGGGTGGATTTCTGGAGACTTGTTATAAATTTGATTAACTTAAATACGCAATACAGTGGACCCTTGACTTACAAACTTAATTCGTTCGCAAAGGCTAACCCATAATGCGTTCCGAACCTCCCACTGCAACACTTACTTAACCTTTTCATAATAAAAAACACCAATAATTTTTCTAATGGACTAACCAAAAAGTTATAAAAAGTGCCTAGCCTACTTCGATTAGGCTAGGAGCATGGCGGCGCGCATGGTCGCAGCGGATCAAGGCTCTCCTTTTCAGTACACTTTTTTGTTGTTTTTGTACTTTTTTTTTGTCCTTGTTTGTGCACGATCGGTTCGGCGAACATCCGCTACACCATTCAGAACCTTATAGACATCGGTGTCCAGAGCCAGACATCTGTTTTGAGTGTTTTTCATCACACGCACAACATCCCAGACAACATAGCGAGACCAGCGGGCTCTTTGTGGTTTGTTGTCGGGTCTAGGAGACGACACAGACGGAGGAGGGAAAGAAAGCAGAAGCGGGGCCGCAGATACGGCGTTATGCTAAGGCTAAAAAACAACCATACAAGCCCTATACAGAACTTTTTTCTGCACTGAAGGAGGTGCTTTTAATCTCATTGTAGATGCGTATAGTGACAGTAAAAGGCATTCTATTCTAGAAACAATTTCATACTGTACTCACCATTTAATTTGACATCTTTGGGCTGCAGGAAGGGAGGAGGAGGAGATATTTCCACACAATGTCCATCTTCGTTTCGAAATTACATCCACAAACACATGTATCTGGGCTCCGACTGACGCTACTAACGCTCTCGGTTGTTTGTTTACAATCGCGCAAGCGGATACACGTGACCGCATCCGTTTCGTAACGCAAGATGTGGATCGTAAATCAAAATAAAAAATTTTATTTTAAACTTCCCGATAATTTATTATAAATCTATACTAATAAACGGCAAAGCCCTCACTCACTGACTGACTGACTGACTGACTGACTGACTCATCACTAATTCTCCAACTTCCCGTGTAGGTAGAAGGCTGAAATTTGGCAGGCTTATTCCTTACAGCTTCCTTACAAAAGTTGGGCAGGTTTCATTTCGAAATTCTATGCGTAATGGTCATAACTGGAAGCTGTTTTTCTCCATTTACTGTAATGGAGATGAGCTTGAAACTCGTGGGGGCGGAGTTTCGTCTGACATCATCACGCCTCCCACATAATCACGCAGTAGGTAGAAAACCAGGAAGAGGCCCAAAAAGCGCTGAAGAAAACATGCATTATATAATTGAGAAGGCAGCAAAACAATAAGAAGCGAGCGAGTGACATATACAACCATATTCATGAGTTCTGTTACTTAGGAAACAAAGCACGATGTAAACCTAAACTTTAAATTAAGTTCATAGACAGGCTGCCGCTAGCATTTGTAATTTAGTGCCTGCCCATATAAGGCCGTCCGTCAGCGGCAATCCAATAGAAACACTGCCACGGGTAAATATTCACGGGTGAAGGACTGTGCTTATGCAGAGGAAGATGAGATGGTCAGGGTGGTGTTTGGCACAAACTCAGCGAAACTGCGAGAGAAAGTTTTAAGTGCCTGGTCTAAGGTAACATTAAATACAGCCATGGACATAGCACGACATGGCACCAGCACAGCTGGGAAACTTCGATGCATGTACACCGAGCGGCTCACGTGAACTGACGCAGTGCACAGACAAAAAGCAACAGTTCCAAAGAGCGCTGAACAAAAACCGAATTACACAATTGAAAAGGCAGCAAAAAAATATGAAGCGTCTGATACATACAAACATATTATTCATAACTGCAGCTACTGCAGAAACAAAGCACACGGTGGAAAAAGTGAATGCCCCGCTAAAGGACGACAGTGTTAAAAAAAAACCCGTGCATGCAGTGTGTCAGGTCTCAGATAAAGAAGAAGACGAGCTGTTTATTGATGCAGTAAGAAACGAATCTTTTTCATAGCTTCTTTAACACACTACGTCTCCGCTGCGATACGCGGGTATATATATATGTATATATATACCCCGATCTACATACTCGAATAATGAATACTTTATTCGCAATCAATGATTGTTTTGGTAAAGCCATACTCATTGTATTCATTAGATGAACGGTAAAAAAGTAAGAGCGAGGGGAGGATGACTTATTGAGGCATGCAGGCTGTAGTGCGCGTCAACTCTATCTGAATTGCGCGATCACATTTGAAAAAATATATCTTTTCAAGTTCTATTTAGTCCATATGTGTCAAACTCAAGGGCCGCGGGCCACATCCGGCCCGGCGTGTAATTATATCCGGCCCGCGAGATCATTTTATATACTGTATTATTGTTATTAATGGCCCGGGTATATGAAGCGCTGGTAACACAATAAACTACAGATCCCATAATGCAGCGCTTCAGCTGCCTTGCCGAACACTTATCGCGTTAATCAAGTCTAGCTTATGATTTTGCAAGTTATTGTGAAGCTAGCCCACACGATGCTGAAGAGAAAAGTTGATTCTGAAAATAGAGCCTTTAAAAACCGATGGGAGGCTGAGTATATGTTTACTGACATTGCCGGTAAACCCGTGTGTCTCATTTGTGGAGCTAATGTGGCTGTAATTACAGAATTTAATCTAAGACGGCACTATGAGATAAAACATCAGGGTAACCTGAAAGACCTGAATGCAATGCAGAAGATACAGAAAGCAGAAGAATTAAATAAGAATCTGACACTTCAGCAGACGTTTTTACCCGTGCACAATCACAAAGTGATTTCAAGTGAAGCTGCTTTTATGGGAGACACAAATGCACCAGTGCAACTTGCCCCACTTTCCCTGTTGCCAAGTAATGTTGAACCAAGTCGTCACTACGGTGTTCCCAAATACGCACTTTGCTGATAAACTGAGCGCACGGCGCGTTGGTGACTTTGAAGAACAAAAAAAGTCCGTCTACATGCGGCTCGAACCTTGTGCATGTTTGGTAGCACATATCTGTGTGAGAAGCTCTTCTCAGTGATAAAGACTAACAAAACAGCACACAGGAGTCGCCTCACT
>JANRMT010062814.1:100976947-101016038 GCA_026402145.1 Polypterus bichir lapradei
AACTAAAACACTTTTTTGAATAAATTCTTTATTTAATTTAAAGTACCGGCATGCAAAGTTACTTCTTCATCTGAAAGATGGCTCTGTGGTTTTGTCATTATTTACTTCCGTATTCATCGGCAAAACCGGCAGTGCGCTGGAAATCTTGAATCTGAAATGATACTCGTTGTATAAACCTACCCCCAAACTCCAAGCCAAAAATCTAGGACGAAATTCTCGGCTTGTATTCCGGGATCTACGGTATGTTAAGTGAGGCATGTGCATAGAGATTGAAAAGGGCAGATGTTACATTCATATTAAGAAGGTGCAGGATAGAATTCATAATAAAATGTAATAATTTCACTTCCCTAGTATCCATGTAGTTAAGGGGGATGCTTTTGTTGCTCTTATGGTGTAAAAAGATTCATCCAAAGTGCGATACTAAAAGTGGTACATTACATTTTAAACTTTTAGGGTGTCAACTGTTTTATTGCAAATCAGACAGGTTGACTGATCATTTCAGAATCATGGTGTTATAAGGACGTACCTTCCAGTCCATTCAAAATGACAAATCTCTGTATTAATTTTCCTCTGAGTATATTTTGAAAGACACATTAAGCCCAATTTTTGCTAGCTAATTTGTTTTAATAGCTAACTTGCAACCTGAATGTTGCTTCTTGGGTAATCAGTAAAATATATGTGATTGGCAAAATCCACTTTGGATTTTCATGAGGAATAAAATACAAATTTAAAGAAACGAGCTTGTTCATTTGGAATGATATTCATGTAAATTCAGTGTAAGAAGATATGGTTGATAATTCCTTATCTTTGTATGTACAGCATATATTCAACAGGTTTGAACTGACTTGTGTGTGTGTATGTGTGTGATGAATGAGTGGGTGATTGGATGGAAATATCTACAGTAGGAGTTAATGAAGGAGTGTGTCTGTTAGAAGTGTGTGACATGTTTGTATGTGTATATGAGAAGCATTTACAACAGGGCCTGAATAAAATAACATTTGCTCTGTGAGATTTTGCCCCAGGTTTATTTCATGAGCAAGGCTTTTGGAATGGGGCCTAGCATCCCTGTACCTCTCCCTGGGTACATCAAAGATGCACACTACTAATATGGAAATGGTTCATGTGAACCTTTTTCCTTTTGCCTCTTTAATCTACTAAATGAATGAATATGTCTTTAATTTTAGTGTAAGGCTGTATCTTCATGCATGTGCAAAGGAAAAATAGTTAAAGGCTATTTCCACACTGAAAAGGAGAGGGGGTTAAAGACACAACTAGGGATTCTCTGATCGATCGGCCGACAAAATCTAATTTAGCAGATTTTCACTAGTAAAGACTTGGTTAGTAAATTGGCCGTTCACAAAAGCCAATCTTTTCAGCCCCTGCTGTCCCAAACTGAACGGCAGTATACTTGGAGTGCACCTTTACGCAGGTAGTTATGGAAGTCACAATCTTCCTGCAGTGCAAACAAAGAGCAGCAGTGGAGGCTTGTTTTATCAGGGAGTTTAACCTTTACATTGAGAAAGGAGAGTAATAAACTAAGAAAAAAGAATTGTAGAAGTTGTCCTGTGCATTTTGACAAATGGCAACAAAAGCTACTTGAAATTCATTCCTTTTTTTTTGGTTTTTTAATTAAAATGAACATTGTTTCAGTTTGTATGGTGAGCTTGTTTTTAAGTGCAGCAGCTTACATTTTTAGTTGGAAAAAGATAAAGACAAATTTGAAAATGTTGCTTAGTAAACAACAGGCTGGTTAACTTAACAGCAAAATGTGTATTTTACTTATAAACCTGTTAAGCATGTTAGTCTTATGTCTTCTGGATAAATTACTACTTTAAACTAGAGTGTGGTACCAGGCAAGGATGCCCCTTGTCACTACTGCTTTTTGCAATCGCCATTGAGCCACTGACAATTCATTGTCGAAATGCTATTGAGATGAAGGGGATTATCAGAGAAGGACTGGAACAGAAAGTTTCTCTATATGCAGATGGTATGGTACTGTATATATCAGATCCACAAAATACTGTGCCTGCAGTCCTAACAGCTCTAACAGAATTTCAAAAGATTTCTGGTCTCCGAATCAATTTGAATGGAAGTGTGCTCTTCCCAGTGAATTCTCAAGCATACAATATTAGATTGAACACCTTCCCTTTTATCATTGCAAGTCAGCTTAAATACCTAGGGGTAAACATCACAAGTAAATATAAAGCTGTTTATCAACAAAATTTTGCTGTCTGTATGGAAAAAATTAAGCAAGACTTGTATAGATTGTCAACCCTTCATCTTGCTTTAGATGGAAGAATTAACATTGTTAAGATGAATATCCTTCCTAAGCTTCTCTTTTTATTTCAAAACATTTCAGTATATAGTACATCAGTAGATCTTTTTTTTAAGAATTGAGATTCAACCATAACCTCATTTATTTGGAATTCAAAACATCCACATATCCAAAGGGCAACTCTACAAAGACCTAATGCGGATGATGGCATGGCTCTAGCTAACTTTCAGTTTTATTACTGGGCAGCAAACATAAAAGCTATAAAAATATGGACACAAATATATGAACATACACAGGCTTGGCCCACAATGGAAATAAAATCCTGCAGTACTTCTTTATATTCCTTGCTATGTACCCCAATAAATACAAGTTATTGCCAATATACAAACAACCCAATTGTGCTTCACTCACTCAGAATATGGAACCAATGTAGGAAGTATTTTAAGATAGAGAAGCTTTTATCTGTGGCACCTCTGCATGAGAACCACCTTTTTCCATCCTCTCAAACATATGCAGTTTTTAATGCCTTGAAAACATTTGGGATTAAATCACTTAGAGAGCTGTACAAAGACAATGTCTTTGCATATTATGAACAATTACACTCCAAATTTATCTTTCCAGCAACACATTTCTTTCACTACCTTCAGATTTGAAACTTTGTTAAACAGAATCTGCCCAATTTTCCTCACCTCCCACCTACCTCTATGCTGGAAAAAAATATTGCTCAGTCTCAAGGACTCAGACAGCATTTCCGTAATATATAAAACTATTTTATAGTCCACCCTTTCAAAGATCCAAGAGAACAGTGGGAAAAGGATCTCTTACTCAACATTTCAGAAAAGGGGTGGAAAGTAGCAATGTCCAGAATTCACTCAAGCTCCATATGCATAAAGCATAGAATTATTCAACTCAAAATTATACATTGAGCAGATCTGTTTTGTTTAAAATTGTCCAAAATGTTTCCAGGGCAAGATCCAACCTGCAAACGCTGCAATCAAGTTCCGGCCTCACTAGGCCACGTGTTTTGGGCCTGCACCAAATTAATGTCATTTTGGACCAAAATCTTTAATTGCCTTTCAGACAGCCTTGGAGTCACAATCCCTCCTTATCCACTAACAGCTGTGTTTGGTGTACTTCCAGATGGGCTTAAAGTGGAGAAGGACAAACTGTAATTGTATTTACTACACTATTGGCACATAGACTTATCTTGCTCAATTGGAAGAATCCTAACTCACCTATTCTAAGTCAGTTGGTAACTATTTGAAACTGGAAAAAATCAAATTTGCACTTTAGAGGATCTGTACAAAACTTTTTCAGAACCTGGCAGGATCTAACCAATAACATTTTAGAATAAGCATTTAAATTGAGGGACCAGATTCTCTCCCCTCTTTTACTCCATTTATCTTTATTCATTTATCAATTTATCTATCTAGTATTTTTATGGTCACTGAACAATAAGCCTTCAGAATTTCATTTTGTTAATAAAGACTAAATAGTTAACACCTGTGGTGTTAATTTTCAATCTACTCCCTCCCTCTCTCTCTCTCTCTCTCTCTCTCTCTCTCTCTCTCTCTCTCTATATATATATATATATATATATATATATATATATATATATATATATATAATCCTAAGCCTAAAAGTGCAACGATTTTATGTGACATTTTTATGTCACTTTTTTGTCGTGCTTTAAATTGGGCTTATTTTAAAACCTACATATATACTGTATGTTTGATATCATTCTTTTCAGAATTTATCAGACTTTAATGTTATGTTGTTAGATTTTCAGATTCTTATTCTGTTTTTAAATTATAAACTAAAAATATCAAGAATTAACATCCCGTGAGACGAGACTTTGTGCCAAGAGATTTAACCACGCCCGGTGCCAGAAATAAAAGACAAAGAGTAGGACATCTACTGTAAATGCTTTAACATGTTCGAAGCTCTGCACAAGATGGAGATTATGCGGCACGGCTGCAGCAGCACTCCAGCAGCTGATCGAGCAAAGAGGAGGTAAAAAAAAACTGTATTAGTTTTCCATTGTATCACTGTTTAAAATGGGGTTTTGGAGGAGCGACCGCATCTCCTTGGGGTATGTTCAGCCCCCCTCTTCACAACGTGAGCGGTAGAGACGCGAAGTGGCTGGCGCATAGCGCAGGCCTGGGGAGTTGGCAAGCGAAACGGGCAGGGGGTGAACCCCCTAGTAGTAATTATAAAAATACCAAAGGTAACATAGAACATAAGGCTTCTATGCACTTCTTTGCGTCTGGTTATGCAGGAGGTTAAGTGTAAAATGTTTTTTTAAAGGGATAAAGAAAAAAAATTCAGTGTTTAAATTGGCCAATCAAGTAGCATGAAATTCATGATCGGTTTCAGCCTAAAAAAAAAAATAAAAAAAAATAAAAAAACCTGATCAGAACATTCCTAGACACAGCATTACATCTGTATAGACTTCATTAGGCATGCAACTGAAAAGGAAAGAACAGGATGGGAAGGAAGGAACAAAGTTGGGGCAATATGAAGGAAAGACGGTAAGAATAGCAATTAGAACGAAAGGAAGGGAGAGACTAAAAATTTAGCTGCTTTTCAAGACCTTTAGAAACATGCATTTCCAGGCTAAGAACGAGCTTGCTTTCTTCTGTTTTTCTTTGAAAAGTGTCTTTGAAACCCTGTGAAAGAATGCACACACATTATATATGTTTAATTTGTGTTTGTGAAATCTAATTAATCAACGAAGACCTGGGGCTTCATGTATAAACCCGTGTGTAGAATTCACATTAAAACATGGCATACAGACAAAAGTGGAAATGTGCAGGTGCACAAAACCGTGCATAAGCCAACTTCCACGCACTTCCGCTCCATAAATCCAGGTCAGCGTGAAATGTAACACATGTGCATGAGCCTGCTGCCCCACCCTGACTCCTTCCAGAATTTTGCATATTTTAATATGCAATTGATATAAATATCACTTTCCATTCTGCGTTTGGTTAAAAGACAATGGCAAAAGCGCATGAATTAAAGAAGAATTTCAGTGAATGTGAAGCGGAATCAAGGATAAACATTATTTATTGGCTTAAGCAGTGGTATAAGCAACAAAAGCTTGACGGAAACACTCAAAAGTTCAAGTTCAGAAAGTCGTACAGTACCTGAAATAAAAAAGAAGTGGTCAGATATCAGTCAATGTGAAAAGGTGAATCGCAGCCCGCTGTTTGTTTATTCTGTTTCAGACAATATTACAAAAGCTGACCCCTGTGCGATGGTCAGGCGGTGTTGTTCCTGCTGTGCCAAGCATGTCTTCGGGTGCTTATTGCACATACTCTTCTGCCTCGGAAACCGCCGGGCAACCATCTGATGGTGTGCAGACAGTCACAAAATGCAATAGTGGATGCTGTTAAAGGTGTGGCCAATGAACTAAGGAATATAAGGGCTGTACTATGTGATATTGACCACAAATTAAATGAATTGTTTAAAAAATAAATACTGCATCTGATTATCTGTTTTTACAATCTGCTAATTACATTCAAACAAAGTTGTAATGCTGTCCAATTTGACTGATCATTTGGTGGGTCAGATTCATCATAAACCATCTCTTCAGGTACCGTACATGCACACTGCAATACACTTTCTGTGCACTATAGAGCAGCACATTAATAGAATGCAAATGCTATCTATTTACTGTAGCAGTTGGGGGCGCTACAGCTCCCTTGAACCCTCAGGTACCACGCCAAACACCAGGTAAAAGTCTAATAATTATTATTTTTATTATAATAATTACGTGCACCAAACACCCTCCACTCCACACTACTCATAAATAACCAATAACAATAATCAATCCTCCACTCCCAGACGCGTTGCCACCCTTCCTCCCAGCTCAGCTCCGCATCTGGGATTTCCCATGGTACTTTTATATCTTCTGACCCGGAAGTGAATCCACCCTACAGTCCATGAGATTCCTTATCACTTCGGGTCGGATACAAAGTCTTTTCTTCCCCCTGGAAGCACGTCATTCCTACTGTTCATGTGACCAGGACGTACTTCAGAGTTATAGGGCACGTAGCACTCCCCAAGCCTCCCTATAGTGGCTCCTGGTGGTCCCTATGGTACCCAGCAGGGTTGTTTATAAAAACTACAAGGTCCATGAGGCTCTGCTGGAATTCGGGGAACCTCCATGCCGCTGGGAGGGCTCCATCTGGCGGCTTGGAGGTGTGGTCTGGAATAAATAGCCGGCCATCCTTCACATTACATAAGCAAATTTATTCTCTGAAGGTGCCTTTATAGTGTAGTGTTTGTGCTAAACACCACAACAGATCGATTCTCTGCTTTTTATTCTTGAAAGGACTGCTTGCCCTTTACTGCACTAGTTGGATTAAACACCTGTGACTGTGCAGAGCTGTTATTTTTATAGGCACCCCTGCTGCATATGATGTAATGCCAGCTCATTCTTTTGGTGATTCATTCCTGGCTGATGTAATTTGTCTGGTGCCGCTGCAATAGCAATGTGTGTGCAGTTGACCCCTCCGATTACATTTGTAAAACCGGACGTTGTGGCGAAGTGCTCTTTGATGTTTCACAGTTCAACCACAGTGTATTGAAATCTTGTATATCTTAATGACAAGCGTATAATACCATCTATACAGCTGGCATGGTGTGACTAAGTGTTGATTGAGAAATACCTGATCTGTCAACAGGTTCACTTTGAAAAGCTCCCGTGACTAAAAACCGAAGAGTGGACAGAACTTGCAAAGAAGCAGATAGAGCAAAATTCCTTAAAGTCTGCCTTTGTAAAGTTGGCGCCAGTTCAGCACATAGCTGCAAGAGGATAGCTTTTTGAAATTGAAATCGACTTAGAAACCAGTCATCATCATCTCTAAATATGCACTCTCTTCTGATTCTTCCATTTGCGATGTCTTCTAACAATGCTAAAGCAGCCATGGTAGTTGGAATAGTTTGGCTATGCACCATTATATTGTTTTTAGAATGATTACAATAAAGTGAACTAAATTTGTTAACAATATGCAATTAATTTCAGTGTATTTAATAAAACACACATCATAGATGTGATTCTAAAAAAGAAAAGTAGACAACAGAAACAGTAGCACTGCTTTGAATCTGGGTGCTGCCAGTTTGCAAAACTGAGCAGAAATGTGCGTATGCAAGGTGGGACCCTGCTGTGAAAATGTGTGTGGCTTTATGCCAAGTTTAGTTTTTACACATCTCGAAGTGAGCGTGAAAACAGGAATACACAACATTTACATATGAGACCCCTGATGTAGGCATTTTTAGTTATTATTAAGATGAATAAGTTAATTTCTGTCCGCTATCTCTATTGTTAATACAGTATGTTAAACTACAAGCTTTGTGTCTAGGCAGCCTTTTTGATTTTTATATTGACAATTCACTTGCTTCTTGTTTTTATGCAAGTTGTTACCTATATTCCACTTGGAAGTGCCATGCATGTTATGCTAAGTGGCCAGTCAGAAATCCTCAGTCCTGAATTGTTGGTATTGCTTTTTCTAATTTTGAGTGTATGATGTTTTCTTAGGCATTGTGTCTACGGGTTTGCTGTGGTGTTTGAAATGTAACTGTGGCATAGTAATCAGTGCTGATTCCTCACAATTCCATTAGACTGGCATCAAATCTAATATCTGGACACAATGACATATTTTCTTTGAGTTTTTCCCTTCTTTGTTTCTCCTATATGCACGTTAGGTAAACTGTTTGGTAAGTATGCCCATTGACTACCTAGCAACCCAGCTTGGGTTGTTTAGCAGTCATTTGTCTAGCACTGTTGTGATGGGCTTCAGCCCTCTGCATCCCTTAATTGGATTAATGTGTGGTTAAAATTCAATGTGAATTTTTCTGTGTATTTTTGCACAAAGCTATTTCACCGGGATAGTTACTGGTTCCTTTTAATAATTTTCACATATCGGGAAGTGTTCAAAGCTTTGCCCAGTAGGAGAAGACTAAGGAATTGTTATTGGATAGGCTAGAAGGATTACATCTGGCCTAGGTGCATCTGGGAATTTTGTGGGACAGGTTGGAAGAAATTGTTATGGCTAGACTATCCTGGTCTGTCAACATGTCCATAAAAACTTAAAATCTCTCTGCTTTATCATTTCTCCATCCAAAACTTGCCTGTTTAAAAGCTGGCATATTCTAAAATGTTATTGGTTTGTTTTGAATTTCTTGTGTGGCACAAATACATATGCATGCACTCCTGTATATTATATGGCAGCGTGACAAGCATCAGACTGATATGTGCTTAACCACAGCTATCTTAATTATAATGAATTTTTGCAATTAATGTGGCCATGTTTAACATGTTGCATTCAGAGCCAGCCAAGAAGCAAACACCTCAAGCAGCTTTTTGGTCAGGGTGGCATTTTAATGTAATTTTTTTAAACATTATGAAACAATAATACAAAAAATTAAGAATGTACCTGAAGACTTACATACACATCCAGTACCATATTTATATACTACCTTTAAAAATTTTATGAAATATAATTTTCATTTAAAGGTTTAACATTTCATATTACACGGTTCACAATGATATGCCACATGTGAATACGTGGCTGTGATGTTAATTTTCTTGATTTATACATACTGACATAGGTTCAGGGGTGTGGTTGGAAAAGGTTTGGGGGGTTATGGCAGGACTGGTGCAATGCTAAAGAAAAGTTGCGTAGCTAAAATTTAAGCTCTCTCTTTTTTTCATTTCATTTTTCTATAAGAAGATCGATTCAATGACATATCCCATTAGTGCTAAATAAGTTATCTTTGAGTGGCATTATAAACAAAATAAGTCCCTAGTATCTCTGTATTTAACTTCCAAGTCTGCCAGCCAGCTGACAGTGCTGACTGCCCTAATATAATGATAAAATTCTATGAAACAGAAATGTAATGATTATTCCTACCCATTATTCCAGTCTGTAGTATCTTTGCTAATTTATGCAAAGAATGCAACATAACTATCCAAGCAATGCACACTGTCAGTTTTTATGCAAGATGGTAGCTATGGAAATCTTTTTTAGCGTGCTAGGAGCAAAGTTGTAGGTAAAGCAGTATTTTGCAACCGTTTTTCTCTGGTGGCATGTTTTTGTAACCCAGAAAATCCCAAGGCACACCAAGATTCTAACTTACAAAAAAGTATTAAATCCATACATCTGCTAAACTATCCGATGGTGCGGAACAGGGGGACAGCAAAAAAAAGCAGCTCTGAGATTGATGTTCGCAGACACAGCACTTGTGGGGAGTATAATTTTCAATAATTGATGGTGATGAACAATTAATAGTATTTGTGGAGTTTCAATGTATGCCCATTTAAGAGATGTGCATTCTTTCATTTAAATCAGTCTTTATCCGTGCATTCAACGTCTACAGTTATTTCAGTCATTTTTATGTTATGCCAATTTGAGAATTAATACATTAGCCTCGTTCTCTTACTGCCTTAGTTTTATCTTGGAAGGCATTCAAATTCAGGTTGTTCTTGCTCACGTAGTATTTTAATAAAAGTTCAGGGTAAGGTAATTGTTTAAGTTTAAACTATGCCATTATTTTTTTTTAATTCCTTTGTGTTGATTCTACATTAATTTTGTGATTCAGTGTTTTATTTACTTCATGATTTTTGTATTAATTATATAATTATATATTTTAATGTTAGATGTTATTAATCATAATTACATACATTTATGTGATTAATTTTTTTTTAACTGATTTCAAGCCCTAATCAGTGGAATGTGTACCATTTTGCTCCAATACTCTTCTTTCCTACGCTGAATTTATTTAAGAAAAAAAGAAAACCTGCTTGCATGCCTTGGAATATATAAACTAAAATCTCTAGAATTTGACCTTTTTTATTTGCACAAGTTTTTGACAAAAGTAAAACTTAACCCCACTTCTTCTCCAAAGTTGATTGTGGATTTTGCATGGTTGCTTGATGAAGACATGGACATGTTTGTCTGGTTTTGACAGTCATTACACATCACAGCAGTACTTTTTGCAGAGATCCATTCTTTATGGAAATGTATAGTTTTGATTCCAGTGACAATAGGCAAGTGTTTTTGGAAGTTCCCCATAGAGATGGGGCTTTTGGGGGAGTACAGTAGCAGATTGCCTTGGGTAATTGCATATGCCCAATACCCCATATTATAATTTTTGCATTTTTTTAGACTGTATTGCATAATTGTACTGGAGTTGCAAGAGCAGCATTCACCTCCATTGACAAAATTTGATTATTCTTAGGCCCAACCCTGCATAGGCAATAAAAAGAATCTGTAATGCAGATTAGTTCTTAATGCACTATTAAATAGTAGACTCAGTATAGTCTACTGAAAAAGCCACTAGACTTTGCATCACAAGGATTTTAGTTTAATTTCTACTTAAAACTTATAATGAAACTCTGAATATGTCACTGAACCTCTATGTGCTTTGTTGAAAAAATGTACCATAGTTCAGCACTTGTAAACTGCCTTTGAATAATGGTGTTTATTGTAGAATGTTGCTTTATTAAAGAAAGCTTTTCCATTTTTATGTGAAACCAAATTTACTGTGGCTATGTTAAATTGGCAAGTTGGCCTTTATAATGAAGTTGAAAAGAATCAAGCAGAACTAATTAAATGTAGTAAATAGATTTTCAGAAAGGAAGACAAACATCTAGCACTATAATTCTTAAAAAATGTGTTAGTATTTTTATGGTCAATTCCGATACCAGATTTTTATTATTTGTTGGTTCACTAATTTTTAAAAAAAATAAGATTAACTGATTTAATCTGCACCATGCACAAAAACCATTTGGATAACTGAATAATATAATGATTAAATGTAGTATTTTGACAGTAATGTAAATTTCAGATGATGCCCTATTTAAAAAAGAAAGTTACCATTTAGCAGAGTAAAAGTAAAACAGTTGTAAATGTCTTTGAAAACAGCAAGTTATAGAACCTTTCATTTTCCTGTAGCCAGAAGAAGGCTGATGATCTAATACAATTGATTCCATTGCAGTAGAAACCAGTAAACAAACAGCACCGAGCGGTTGAAACTCGTACATTTTTTATATTAAATTGTTTAAATAAATTACTGTAGTAGTCTCTGTAAACTAGAGTCCACCTATAACTGAAAGATATTCCTGTTTAATTCAAGTTTAACAATTCAGTTGAAGGTGAGTGATTCATAGGAAGGAATTGGTGAGAGTGTAGTGGAGAACAGTTTTTAGGCACTGGATGAAATACAGCCCTGCCCTGACTAATCTAACGCTCAGTTAATTCTCATTAACCTTCCCACTTTTCTTACCTTCTTTATATGCCTTTTTATATATTTATTTTTAAATAATATAAGAGGCATGCTTTAGATGCGAGTAACATTATAACATAATTATGGTCTCTTTATGTCAAGTATTTAAAGGCAGCGCTAATTGAATTCACACATTAAGAATCTCACAAATACCTTGCTAGTTACCATTATATTTCGGGATATGCTAATAGCCAAGATACGGATAATGGGTTTGCCAGTATACATAATAGGCTTGTTTAACCAGGCCCTGATGGCTACCCTGTCGAATTGTATAAGAAATTCACCACTCAGCTAGGTCCCCTTTTATTAGCAACATTTACAGAAGCTAGAGACAATCAAATTCTACCTCAAACTTTTCACCAAGCATTAATCACCGTCTTTCCTAAACAAAATAGGAAATAAGTCTCGTTTAAGGACTTATTACAATGTGCATCATACAGACCAATTTCACTTATGAATAGTGATGTTAAGATATTCTCCAAAGTCCTAGCTAGAAGGATGGAGAAGTGCTGCCTTCGGTAATATCACAAGATTAAATTGGATTTATTAAAGGCAGACACTTAGCTTGCAATCTAATGTAATATATTCACCCGCAAAGTCGAACACCCCAGAGATGATGATATTGTTGGATACAGAAAAAGTATTTGATATGATTGAATGGAACTACCTTTGCACTACATTAGAGAAATTTGGGTTTGACCCGAACATTTGTGCATGAATCAAATTACTGTATACCAATCCAGAAGCTTCAGTTTTTATTAACAACATTAATTCAGACTACTTTAAACTAGAACGTGGTACCAGACAGGGATGCCCCTTATCACCACTACTTTTTGCATTCGCCATTGAGTCACTGGCAGTTCACTGTCGAAATGCTTATCAGATAAGGGGGATTATCAGAGAAGGACTTGAACAGAAAATTTTTCTGTATACAGATGATATGGTGCTGTATATATCGGACCCACAAAATATTGTGCCTGCAGTCCTAACAGCACTAACAGAATTTTCAAAGATTTCTAGTCTCAGAATTAATTTGAATAAAAGTGTGCTCTTCCCAGTGAATTCTCAACCATAAAATATTGGATGGAACAATTTTATCCCTTTTATCATTGCAGAACAGTTTAAATGCCTAGGGGTAAACATCACAAGTAAACATAAAGCTCTTTATCAACAAAATTTCACTGTTTGTATGGAAAAAATTAAGCAAGACTTGCATAGATGCTCAACCCTTCATTTCACTCTAGCTGGAAGAATTAACGTTGTTAAAATGAATATCCTTCCTAAGCTCTTTTTATTTCAAAACATTCCAATATACAGTGGAACCTCAGTTCACGAACGTCTCGGAGCACATACAAATCGGTTTACGACCAAAATGTTCACCAAACTTTTGCATCTGTTCGCGACCACACACTTGGTATACGAACAAGCCAGTTTCCCTTTCGGTTCGTGCACGCCGATGATTTCCGCACGTGTTCAGTCTCTCTCTGTGCAGTGAGAGAGATACAGAGAAAGAGAATGACATACACGCGAGAGAGAGACACACACACACACACACACACACACACAAGCACAAGCATGCGCGCGCGAGAGAGAGAGAGAGCGAGCGAGAGAGAGAGAGGGCTGGACGCATAAGGCCGAGAAGGCAGTTAAAGAATGCACCGGACTTGTTTTTAAAGAGACGGATTCGAGCATTGTTTTAACCTCATTGTATTTAATGAAGACTTTTTTCTATTGGATATTAACCTCCACTTCACTTCTGTTTACAGTGATCGGTTCGTAGCGTGCATTGTTGCAATGTTACTTTTCTTGGTGGTTTATTAAATTACGGATTTTTCAAATGTTCATTTTTTCCCCTGTGCTAACTGTATTTGTGTTTAAAAATCTTTAAAAAAATATATATTTACATACAGTTCGTACGGTCTGGAATGGATTAATTGTATTTACATACAATCCTATGGGGGAAATTACTTTGATTCACGACCAAATCTGGTTACGACCAGAGTTTTGGAACGAATTATGGTTGTGAACCGAGGTTCCACTGTACATCAATAAATCTTTTTTTAAGCAATTAGATTCAACCATAGCCTCATTTATTTGGAGCTTAATACATCCTCGCATCCAAAGAGCGACCCTACAAAAACCTAAGTCAGAAGGTGGCATGGCTCTACCTAACTTTCAGTTTTATTACTGAGCAGCAAACATACAAGCTATAAAAACCTGGATATGGACACAAATAAATGAACATACACAGGCTTGGTCTGCAATAGGAATAAAATCCTGCATTACTTCTTTATACTCCCTGCTTTGTGCCCCTATAAATGCAAGTTATCGCCAATATACTAACAACCCAATTGTGCTTCACTCAGTCAGAATATAGAACCAATGTAGGAAGCATTTTAAGATAGAGAATCTTTTATCTGTGGCACCTCTGCATGAGAACCACCTATTTCAACCCTCGCAAACATATGCAGTTTTTAATGCCTGAAAAACATTTGGGATTAAATCACTTAGAGATCTTTACCTAGACAACGTCTTTGCATCCTATGAACAATTACATTCCAAATTTAACTTTCCAGCTACACATTTCTTTCACTATCTTCAAATTAGAAACTTTGTTAAACAGAACCTGCCTCTATGCTGGAAAAAATATTGCTCAGTTTCGAGGACTCAAACAGCATTTCCGCAATATGTAAAACCATTTTACAGTCCCTCCCTTTCAAAGATCCAAGAGGACAGTGGGAAAAGGATCTCTCACTCAGTATATCAGAAAAGGAGTGGAAGGTAGCAATGCAGATAATTCACTCAATGCACAAAGCATACAATTATTGAACTCAAAATTATATCTCGAACACATCTGTCTCATTTAAAATTTTCTAAAATGTTTCCAGGGCAAAATCCAACCTGTGAACGCTGCAGTCAAGTTCCAGCGTCACTGGGTCACATGTTTTGGGCCTGCACCAAATTAACATCTTTCTGGACCAAAATCTTTAAATGCCTTTCAGACAGCCTTGGTGTCACAATCCCTCGTAACCCATTAACAGCTGTGTTTGGTGTACTTCCAGATGGGGTTAAAGTGGAGAAAGAGAAACAAACTGTGATTGCCTTTACTACGCTGCTGGCATGTAGACTTATCTTGCTCAACTGGAAGAATCCTAACTCTCCTCTTTTAAGTCAGTGGGTAACTGATGTTTTATACTATTTGAAACTGGAAAAAATCAAATTCTCACTTAGAGGATCTGTGCAGAACTTTTTCAAAAACTGTCAGGATCTAATTAATAACATTTTAGATTAAGCTCTTAAAGCACTGAGGAAGCAGATTCTCTTCCCAAATCTTTTTCTTCTCCATTTATCTTTATCCGCTTATTAAACTCATCAATTTATATATTTTTACTAGCTTTAGGTTTTACTGTGTTAGCCATACTCTCTTTCTTAGGGGTGGGGGTTGATTTGTTTTCAATCCTATTTTCTGTAAAAATGTATCTATTTATATGGAATGATTACAGTAAAATCATCCATCCATTATCCAACCCGCTATATCCTAACTACAGGGTCACGGGGGTCTGCTGGAGCCATAAAATTTAAAAACAAACAAACAAAAAAATATTGTGTTGTTAAACAACATATTAAACAATGGACATGCACTTAGCAAGTCTGTTTTACATAAAATTAGGAAAATTAGGAAAAGCTAACATCTAATTATGGACAGATCTGCTGATTGTGTCTCAAGGTAAATTCTGGGTCTGTTAGTTACGTGGCAGCTTTCCTATATTAAGTCTTTAAGCTGTTCTATTTTCACATGAATGTTCAGTTGTCCCCTATGCTTTACCTTTAAGGGTAGACTTCCTGCAGACATACCCAATTTTTTTAACTAGCCCTTTTGAACAAATAAACTGATTGTCTAAGCAATATTATAGATGAAAAGAGGATGACGAAAGTAATGATGGCCACAGCTAGAAAATTTCCATCTACTGCATGTAGGGATGTCACAAGAACCGATATTTCAGTACTAATTCTCTACCAAAATTCAAAAATGTATTGGTACCAGCTTTTTAATAGTATTGGTAGTACTAAGAAAGTTAGCATTGCACTCATGTATAGTAAGTAAGTAAATTGTAGATAGATAGTAGTAGATAGTGCAAGTAGATAGTTTACTCTGGAAGGAAAAATAATACAAGAAAAGCCTATTAATATGACATGTACCGTGTTAATAAAGATACATCATCTGCAAAACATGCAGTTACAAGGACAATCAATACAACATAGTTCATTGCTAAATATGAATCTGCAAACACTGAATTTATGTCACTCGTTTGGCTTTTGAGAGCAAACTACCATTCATTAGTATATGCCGTAATTAAAAGTACACATCATATATTTGAATGGTACATTGGAGAATGTAGCGCAGCCTCAAAGTTTTAAATTTACTGAGTACAGGCTAAAACAGCCCTTTGAATTTTAAGTTCTTCATTTGTACATAAACATAAGAAATAAAGTCTAATCACTCATGCAAAAACCTTGAAAACACAAAACAATGCTGCTTGACATGAGTTCTGAAATAAAGGATTCATGTAAAATTGAAAGTTGGGACAAATGTTCAGAAAAAAAAAAGAGTGACAGATTTGGAAAATTAAAAGCACCATGAGTTTCTGATATTTGAAAGTTGAATTAATTTGATGCGCCTGTTAAATGTTACTGTTTAGTAATATTTTTTAACTAGCTAATTATGCAAATATAAATCTCACAATAGCAAATATAACAAATTTACCTGATTAGTTTACTGACAAACCAGACTGTAAAAGCATGTTTTTACAAAGGCAGCTTTAAAGAGTTTGTTTAAATGGAAATATCTGGAATTGTAATTGACTAATTCAACAGTCCATATATATTTATATTTAGTAAGGATTTTAAGCAGTAGTTTCAGTTACTGGACAAAAAATGTCAGAGAATACATTTAGATTGTTCACATACTAAGATAAACCAGGTAGTTCATGATATATCATCCTTTATAAACATAATGCTGAAATCCACCCAAGATTATAAACCCCATTTGTTGCTACACTAGAGAGATTCCCATCTCTGCCACACATTAAAGTTCAAGCCATGCATTGCGTTTTGATATTTATGAATGCCAGTACTTGTTTACTAAAATGATATTTGGGTACCTACGTAATGGATATACTATATATAGTATTTTAAAGATATTGTTACTGATAGTATTTATATTTTTTATATTGTAATGCAGTAAAAGGCACAATATTGTTCACTTCAGTAAATGGATGTACTTTAATAAAAAGACATTGAATGGGATTTCTGTTTTTGCCGTGGGATTGAGTATTGTAAAATTTCACTGGTATTGATATCTAATACAAAAATGTATTGTGACATCCTTAATAGTATGTGCTGCTAACTGCAGTCTTTGTAATAGTAGACTCTTTGTCACAGACACCTAAGGCTGGTGTAATTCAATCATTGATGGTCTCCATTTGTTGCAATTAAATAATAGCAGATCATTCGTGCATGTTAAAATTTGAATATATTGGTCCCAGACGCAACTGTTGTGTACCACTGGCTTGAAAATGGAAATCATTTGACAGTCTAGCAGTATACTAATGAGAGATGATCCAGTGTCATTGATGTTGTTTCACTAGAAATATCATAAGTTTATTGATCAAACATAAAATATTAATATCATCGACAAATGTAGTGTGATGCAAAAGTAGACATTTAGTGTAGAGGTTGAAGTTATTTGATGTAATTTGTTTTTTCCAACTACTGCTTGGAATAGTTGCCTGAAATTTTTGATGTGGCTATATTTTTTATGATGACAGCAAATGTAATTTTCAACCTCACATTGCTTTATTAAGGGTGGTCAGTCAGGGCACTCGACCAGTGCAACCATAGCTCAGTTTTTAGAAACGTTGTCTAGAATGACATTGCAGCAGACTTGATGGATGGGATTGTCTGTTGCTTACTGTAGGCAGGCTACCTCCTACATCTTGGTCTTGAATGGTTTGACTTTTACTAAGTTGGACTTAATAGATTTATTTGTATTGCTCTGAGCGTGCATGTGAATTGTCTCTCTTTTGAGCCATCTGCAACATTTCTGAAGTTACTATGGTGTACACCATTTAAATTGTGTTTTGCAATTTACTTCAGGATTAGTGTTAAGTCAGTCCATGTACAGAATATAATAGGCTTAGTTGATTCCAAAGGAGACATGGATTTCAGTGGAGAGTGGTAGCTGTTCTCTCCTTCTGTTGAACATGAGACATGTTTTCCTTCACCTCCTTCAGTCTTGTTTTTTTTTTCCCCCAACCCCTCTTTACTTATTTTTTTCTATCTGTTGCCGCTTGTTTTTCAACAGAGAATCCAGGCCAGACCCTGAACAGAGTGTTTCAGGAGATACCGAAAAGAAGAAATGGCTCAGAAGGTACGTCGTGGCCAGGTCTGTTTTTTGCCGTCACTTATTGTGATTGGAGTGTGATAAACTTGTATTGATGTATTTTTTGGCTTGCCTAGTCTTTTCATTCTGGCCTGGAGTCTGCTGAAAAACAAGGAGTTGAACAATTAAAACAAAAAGTAATAATGGAAGCAAAAGGGGTGATGGACCTGACTAATGGAGTTGTTTTTCAGAGCACATAGGTTTAACAAAATGCATGTCTCTCTGGTCTCCTTTCAGGTCTGGAAATAAGAACCCAGTTAAGTTGTTCAGTTTTATACTCAATTTTGCCTGTACACAAGATTGTTTGACACTAAAACATTTTTCTTCAGATTGGCCACAGAAACAACTAGTTCAGCTATTTTTCTCTTTCTTTTTGACATATTTCTTAATCTTTCTGGATATGACCTGAAAAATAATTGTGAAAGCAGTTTTAAATGTCCAGGTCTGGTTGGCCCTTTTTCACTTTCCTCCCTAACTATCTTTCTCAACCCCTGCATGTCTAATCCAGTCTGAGTTCTTTTTTTGTCAAATACATCAGGGTGATATCTGATGAACTTGAAAAGAAACAGTTCATAGATCAAATTATCTGAAATACATCACTTGGCTGCTTTTTAATTTGAATTCCTAAAATATTTCTACCCTTATGACATAGGACAGTTTTCTGTGAATGAATGGTGCCCTACAAGTGCTTACAAAACCCAAAACATCTACAGCTTCCTCTGCTGGTTTCATAGATATCATGGATTAGAGATGCAGTTTTGTATTTGATGGATGAACATTTAGTTTATTTAAATGGCGTGAATATAGTTGCAAATTGTATGAGCCAGATTTGTTTCAGTTAACAAGGAAAGTTTTTGCTGTTTCAGTAAGTCAATGCCTTCTAATTTCTTTAGTATTTTACTTTTTGCTATGTTCATCAGGTCTTTGATACAATAAGATGAATATAGAGAATTTTTTTCTTGTTTGAAACAGGTCACTTCCTTATTATTTAAAAGAGGATGGCATCTTTTGGTTCTCTTTGTGCTTCTCTCTACTGTATATAAGCAAGTGGAAGACTTGTTTCCTGTGTCAGTAATAGACAGTAAATTCTCACTTCCTCATTTTTGGTGAATCCAAACACTGTGTGGTATTAATTATGATTCTAAAATGATGAATATCTTCCATTTCCTGATGTCAAGGGTTAGTTCAAAGTCAGCTTAAAAGACTTTACTTGCCACTTTGTGATTGGCTGTTATGCATGGTAGACCATCAGTATTATTACACTTAAGCTATAGGAAAGATTCTCAACTGAAATTAGCCTTTTATGTTGTCTTTATTTACGGTGTCCATTGTACCAGACAAATACACAGAGAGTTCTCTGTTGTCATAATCTATTTTTATGATATTTAATTACAGAAAGGCTGATGCCTGAAATCAGAGAGTTGCTTTTTGTGGCAGCATAGCTTTTTTATCCATTTTTTCTCCTTTTTGCTGTCACATATGAGAAACCTTGCAAATAAAATACTTGCTTCAAGGTCTAGTCATTCGAAAGAAAAATGTTTCTTCTAATCTGTAATGCCTATTTCTCTTTCACTCAAGGTGGATCATTGTCTCTTTTTCTCTTGACCCACAGGGAACATTACAACTCGAATTCGGAGCACAGAGAGTGGCTCAGATGAAGCCATCAAATCTATCCTGGAGCAGGCTAAGAGGGAGCTGCAGGTGCAGAAGACAGGTAAGATGCTTCCAGGTCTGTATGCATCTGCATATAAATCACACTGGGATACAACCTTGCCCTGTCAAAGCTACTGTAACAGCATAAATATTTCTTGTCCGTAGTCAGCTTGCATTACATCTGTCAGGAAAGAATCTCAAATGGAGATATTTTACATTACATACCATCCTGTAATGGTTCTAGTGATGTTCCCTCTACTACCAAGATTAACTCTGGCACCTCACGGCATTAAAAGAAAGACATGGGCTCATAATACTGTGAGAAGAATGTGTGATTTTTGGCTTCAGAGATAAGCCTAGAAACATGTACTTTCTGCTTTTCAAATGTCTATGTCTATCACACCCAGAGAGATTTTCTCTTGAAGATTACAAATGTAAGGGGACACATCCACACTCCACCTCTGCCATGTGTTGGCCTAAATGGTAAAATTAGATCTTCCACTGTATGTGCATGTGTGGTTAGGACTATGGCCAGTTTCTTCTAAAATCTTTTTGTTCAGTGTCATTAATTTTTAGCCAACATATTACCCAACCCTTGAAGCACAAATGAAAATTTTGGTTGTAGTGGTTTCAGGTTACTTTGTAATCTTATATTTTGATCACTTTTTTATCAGTCATCTGAAATTAATAGGATATATTTTTTTTTTCCATCAGCTGAGCCTTCTCAGTCTTCTTCAGTTTCGAGTAGCAGTGCCTGTGGAGCTGGGTCAGGAAGCAGCTCAGATGAAGCCATCCGCTCAATCTTGGAACAGGCACGACGGGAAATGGAAGCCCAGCAAGCTGCTTTGGAGCCCATACTCAAATCTGGACCTCTGCCCACAACAGAGATCTCTGTATTGTCACCCAAGCTTCTGACTACTCCTCAGTTAGTGCCTGCATTTGCTCCGATGTCCCTTTCTCTGAAGAAGCCTACTGGTTCGGCTTCCGTCCTGGAGTTTCATTCTTGCAGTACAATCAAAAAGGAGAATACAGAGTCACCAATTGCAGAACTCCAAGGAATTGCTGATGGCGGTCCAAAGCAGGCAAAGAATGCTGAGAGCAACCGTACAGCCTGTTGGAGGGACCAATGGTGGAGCACCATGCATTCAGATCGACGCAGTGCTCCACTTGCTACAGATGATAGCCGTGTTCCAGAAGATGTCAAAGAGGTATTAAAAACACCCATTCATTTGCAATTTGAGATAAGTGGCTTGTCAAGGAAAGCTATTGCAGGTATGATATATGTGAGCAGAGATCAGATAGGGCAGGGTTTTTTGGATTGAACATCTCACCAGTTAAACTGGCAAGAAACCATATTAACCACTCT
This sequence comes from Polypterus bichir lapradei, assembly GCA_026402145.1. Lineage (NCBI taxonomy): Eukaryota > Metazoa > Chordata > Cladistia > Polypteriformes > Polypteridae > Polypterus > Polypterus bichir. The sequence continues at coordinate 100,997,975 of JANRMT010062814.1, forward strand.
TAGAAATCGCTTACTTGACTGTATATACTATGCTGGAGGAGCATTAACAAGACACAAAACAAGAAGGGGTCAGCTGGAAGTGGAGATAATGTAACAGGGCTGGATTGGCCTGATGTGGCCTAGAGGAGTATGGGGATGGGGCTGCACAGCAGAACTGGTAGGATTTTGCAGTAAATGAAAGGGCATTTTGCCGTAGAAGGGTCTGAAATGACTTGACCAATCTGAAGGTGAAGAAAAATAATTTATTTGGCATATTGGTATTTTTAATTTGACAAGGGAATGTTTATCTTCTTATAAAAGTTATTTATCAGTACACCTTCAGTTGTGATTTTATTTAAATATTAACTAATACATGCAGTTTTGCATTTAATGTACAAAGTTTTAACTCTAAGAGGCAAATTTAATTTCTCCATAGTGTTTTTTTTTCCTTCTAACTTACCCATTGCTCGCTGTTTCTGTGTTGTCAGAAGCCCCCACGGCTGGGTGGGTCCTCTGCCCCTGCGTCATCCTCCTCAGACTACTGGAAGGACTGGCCGAGCGCAGAGTCTCCTTATTCACAGAGCTCAGAGCTAAGCATGCAGGGTGCCAGCCGCAGCGAGACCCCTCAGAGCAGCCCCCTGCCCTCCTCCCCGCTGCTGCCCCTCGCCAAGCCCACCAAGCCTGCTGTCCCACCGCTGACCCCGGAGCAGTATGAGTTCTACATGTACCAGGAGGTGGACACCATCGATCTGACACGCCAGGTCAAGGAGAAGCTAGCCAAGAATGGCATCTGCCAGCGGATCTTTGGAGAAAAGGTCAGGGCCTTCCCAGTGTGCAGCCTAAATTGAGCTTTGGAAGTAGTTTCTTAGCTTCCTCCCTACACCAGGCTTTGTCTGTGTGATACACCTGATAAGCCTATCTTTGATCTGAACTTTCTTTTTACCTCCAGTTAACATGACATTTTTTTAATTAAAAATATCAACTATTTTACAATTTGTTGGTTGAAGGAAAATCAAATTTAGGCACTTTCTAATATTTGTTTTTCCTCTTATATCCCACATGTTGGAACGTGTGTGCTTTATTTAACCTAGTGAGCATAAGGCATTTAATTTCTGTTCTAAGGAGTATGGTATGAAGTTAGTAATGTAGTTGTTACCTTTAAATGTTATTGTGAATGGATGAGTCACCAACCACTATACATATGAAGAGCTGTCCATAAAGCATCTTTTTTGGGAAATAACTAAAGATGTCCTAAAGAAGTTTTAACAACGCGCCGAGAGAAATACATTTTCAAACACAAGACCCTCTTTTTTTTTTTTCTCTATGAGCAAGCCCTCCTTGACACACTTCTTATATCTTATAAATTTATTAATTATGACCACAGTCAGAGCCTATGCGGTTAATGCATTTGGCTTTATTTACCATATACCTTTGAGATTTGGCACAGCAAATGTTGCTGTGTGTACTACAATAGTTTATGTTGCTGCCTCACAACTCCAGGTGGCCAATTTGTAATCCTGGATCTGTCACTGTGTTGTGAAAGTTGTCAGTTCTCCTCATGCTTGTATGTGTATTACTTGTATATCCCATTTTTGCCAATATTCTAAAGCCATTTGAAGCTGTAACCATAGTTTGTTATGAGTGTGCTCTGTGGTATTTCATCCAGGGACGGTTCCTACCTTACTCCCATTTCTTCTGGGATTGCTGAAAACCTTGTACTTTTCTGAAATCAAAATATGTGGAATCTAAATGTAAGGCAAATTTTGATAACATTTCATAAGTGATAGTTGACATCCTTTGATGAATGATTATCAATAAAATGAGACTGCCTGCTCAATCACACAGAAATAATTAATGTCCATAACATACTGAAACGCACTTAATCCAATTCAGGTTTGTGAGGGTGAGAGTATAGTCACGTTGAGTCCATCTCAGCAGTGTTGGAGACACTGCATGGCTCACTCACACACACACACCAACACACACAATGGGGCCACTTTTGAGTCAAACATTAATAAAATGACATGCATGCCTTTGGAGTTGTGTGAGGAAAACCCACTCTTACACAGTGAGAATGAGAAGACTTCACATGGACAGGCTGAGGATTTGATCCCAGGATGCTAGATACGTGAACCAGCGGCACTAACCAGTGTGCTGCCATGGTACACGTAGCATATAATGCAAGGATAAATTTCCCAGAAAAGTATTTGTTTATGTTTTATGCATGTAAGAATTTATTTAATTTTAAGTGAAACTGGATCACAAAGTGTTTCACTGCAATACTGGAAAGTGCTTTATGTGTTTTTGTTTAAGATTAGTATATTGATTTAAGAGTTAATCACTTGCTCAATCTATTGAATGACAAAGCTGCCACATACTCTTTGAACATGAAGTTCAAGCAGCAAGGACTCAACTATGGAGGTTTGAGCACAGTTCTCAAGGTGAAAGTGGTTGTCTACAAAATTCATGTGTCAATCTGCATACATCTGCATGATTTGGCCTTTACAAATGCTACTGTTATGCACTAATGTTCCAAGTATGCTCAGGTAGCCTCTTGCCATGTTTAAGATACATACTAAGTCAGTCATTGGCAGTGGTATACAAATGAAACATGCTTCTGAGGCTCACAAGTGTTTTTGAATATGCATTCATATTGTTTAGTGTGTTATCACAAACACACACAACCACTTTGCCTGCTAGTCCCGATGTCTACAAGGGGTTAGTTTCTCAGCAAGCAATATGCCTGGTTGAAAATGTTGTGTCCCTAGTGCCCTTTTATCAGTCAGTCTTTATCTGCATAGTGTCATTTTAATTTGATATGACTCTTGATTGCTAGCACAATCCAAGTCAGTTGTGATTGAGAGCTTATTGGCTTGTAGCTAGCTGAGATTTCAGCTCTTGTATTTTCTCAGTAATTTTTTTTTTTTTTTATTTCAGCTAGTGACACCACTTCTAGATAAATTGTGGTTCCCTCATTCAACATAATTGATTAGCTGCCAAAAGCATTTGTCATCAACTGCTCTATAAATAAGACGTGATTATTATTATGTTGCTGGACAACATGTCAATGTACACAATTGTGTGATTTTTCTGTGGGCACCAGTTATTACTGGCTTTCTTTGAAAGCAGTTCACTTGTTTTTTGTGTGATAATGCATTGTAGCTGTGCTTCTTTTGTATTTTAGCACAATATTACACAGTTTGTAGCAATGTTTGTCACCCTTTGATCTTCAGTGCTACTAATCCAAACTTCATGTAGCACTCTTTATTTTCACTGAATGCATCTGTTCTTATTTAAGATGTAAAACTATTTGACATTTTATTTAGATGCTGCCCTCGTGTCTATTTAAATTAGCATTTTGTCTCAAAGTAAGTTTATTAGGTGTTGCAATGATGCAATTAAATAAAATTTCCAATCATAAAATTTTACTTGAATTGTATCATCAACACAACTATTCAGTTTAAACTCAATCTGAGCTAATGAATCAACAGTTAGTTGTTAACATCCTGGTTCAAAATCTTTTATCCTGCCATGACATAGACACTGATTACTTATTTCTTAAAGTAATAGAATTAGACACTGAATTTGTGTTTAGGCATAAACAGCACCTTCTGTGTTTCCTCTATTTCCTCCTTTTTTTTCTGAGAAATCTCGACAGTGTGTGTAATATTGTCTGTGAAATGTATGTAAAAGGTCTGTGAACAGATTTTTTGGGGAGGTGGGATACATTTCTGGAAGTTTTTGTTTTTATTTTTGTTGTGTAGTTGACTTATGTATTTCTTTTTAATGCTGTTTATTCCTTAGGTGTTGGGACTTTCACAAGGAAGTGTTAGTGATATGCTATCTAGGCCCAAACCCTGGAGCAAACTGACACAGAAGGGCCGAGAACCATTTATCCGCATGCAGTTATGGCTCAATGGAGAGCTCGGTCAGAATGTGTTACCTTTGCAGGGCCAACAGCAAGGTAGGTCATGTTGCAAGTATTTTCAAGACCACAAAATCAAAAGTGTGTTAAAGTCTACTGACTTTGCTTTAAATATTTTTTTTTCCCTGCCTGGACCACATTTTTAAGTGCTAAGAACTGACTGAAATATGGGCAAGGGTTACTCCCACATTGAAAAAAGCAGAACATTTTGAGACACAATGTGTTAGCTGTATTATAGTTATGCTAGTCAAACCTTGCTCATGCTGATCAGCATCCTCTGCTAGAAACCTTTTCACTATCAAAACTCAGTCTGCATGCTTTATAAACACACCCTTATATTTCCCGTGACTGCAAAAATCCTTTATATTTAGTATTGGATTTTGTTAAAGAATATTTTTGTTGTTCAAAATAAATAATAATAATAATAATAATAATACATTTTATTTAATAGGTGCCTTATCACTCAAGGTCACCTTACAATAAAGTTAAACAACAATTAATAAAATACAAATAAGAAAATGATAAATCACAAAGCAATAATTAGCAAACAAACAAATATGTTTGAGACATTGAGTCTGAATGGGCCATGTTCTGTGCCTCTATTGTTGAGGCGGCTGACCGGAGCTGTGGCCGTAAGGTGGTCGGTGCCTGTCGTAGTGGCAATCCCCAAACCCGTTGGTGGACACCGGTGGTGAGGGATGCCGTCAAGCTGAAGAAGGAGTCCTACCGGACCCTTTTGTCCTGTGGGACTCTGGAGGCAGCTAATAGGTACCTGCAGGCCAAGCGTAATGCGGCTTTGGTGGTTGCTGAGGCAAAAACTCGGGCATGGGAGGAGTTTGGGGAGGCCATAGAAAACGACTTTGGGACGGCTTTGAGGAGATTCTGGTCCATTGTCCGGCGTCTCAGGAGGGGGAAGCAGTGCAGTGTCAACACTGTATATGGTGGGGATGGTGCGCTGCTGACCTCGACTCAGGACGTTGTGGGTCGGTGGGGGGAGTACTTTGAAGACCTCCTCAGTCCCACTAACATGCCTTCCAATGAGTAATCAGAGCCTGGGGACTCGGATGTGGGCTTCCCCATCTCTAGGACTGAGGTCACCGAGTTGGTCAAAAAACTCCTTGGTGGCACGGCCCCGGGTGTGGATGAGATATGCCCGGAGTTCCTCAAGGCTCTGGATATTGTAGGACTGTCTTGGTTGACACGTCTCTGCAACATCGCATGGACATCGGGGACAGTGCCTCTGGATTGGCAGACCGTGGTGGAGGTCCCCCTCTTTAAGAAGGGGGACCGGAGGGTGTGTTCCAACTACAGATGGATCACACTCCTCAGCCTCCCTGGAAAAGTCTATTCGGGGGTCCTGGAGAGGAGGGTCTGTCGGATAGTCGAACCTCGGATTCAGAAGGAACAGTGTGGCTTTCGTCCTGGTCGCGGAACAGTGGACCAGCTGTACACCCTTAGCAGAGTCCTGGAGGGTGCATGGGAGTTTGCCCAACCAGTCTACATGTGTTTTATGGACTTGGAAAAGGCGTTCGACCGTGTCCCTCGGGGAATCCTGTGCGGGTGCTCCGGGAGTATGGGGTATCAGACCCCCTGATAAGGGCTGTTCGTTCCCTGTACAACCGGTGTCAGACCTTGGTCCGCATTGCCAACAGTAAGTCAAACCCATTTCTAGTGAAAGTTGGACTCCACCAGGGCTGCCCTTTGTCACCGATTCTGTTCATAACTTTTATGGACAGAATTTCTAGGCGCAACCAGGGTGTTGAGGGGGTCCGGTTTGGTGGACTCAGGATTGAGTCACTGCTTTTTGCAGATGATGTTGTCCTGTTTGCTTCATCAGGCTGTGATCTTCAGCTCGCTCTGAATTGGTTCGCAGCTGAGTGTGAAGCGGCTGGGATGCGAATCAGCACCTCCAAATCCGAGTCCATGGTCCTCAGCCGGAAAAGGGTGGAGTGCCCTCTCAGGGTTGGAGGCGAGATCCTGCCCCAAGTGGTTCAAGTATCTCAAGGTCTTGTTCACGAGTGAGGGAAGAATGGACCGTGAGATTGACAGGCGGATCGGTGCGGCATCTGCAGTGATGCGGGCTCTGCATCGGTCTGTCATGGTGAAAAAGGAGCTGAGCCGTAAGGCAAAGCTCTCAATTTACCAGTCGATCTGCGTTCCTACCCTCACCTATGGTCATGAGCTATGGGTAGTGACCGAAAGAACGAGATCGCAAATACAATCGGCTGAAATGAGTTTCCTCCGCAGGGTGTCTGGGCTTTCCCTTAAAGATAGGGTGAGAAGCTCAGTCATCCGGGAGGGGCCCAGAGTAGAGCCGCTACTCTTCCGCATCGAGAGGAGTCAGATGAGGTGGCTCGGGCATCTGATCAGGATGCCTCCTGGACGCCTCCCTGGTGAGGTGTTCTGGGCACGTCCAACCGGGAGGAGGCCCCGGGGAAGACCTAGGACACGCTGGTGGGACTATGTCTCCCGGCTGGCCTGGGAACGCTTTGGAATTCTCCCGGAAGAGTTGGATGAAGTGGCCGGGGAGAGGGAAGTCTGGGCCTCTCTGCTTAAACTGCTGCCCCCGCGACCCGACCCTGGATAAGCGGAAGAGGATGGATGGATGGATGGATGGATATTATCATGGCAGCAGAATTTTGAATAAATTGTAAGCCATGAATAAGTTTTTGTGGAGTGCCAGATAGAATAGCGTTACAGTAATCTATTCGTGAGGTGACTAGGGCATTAACCACACAGTACTGTGCTGGGTAAGAACAGGGCGTAGTCTAGAAATGTTTCAGAGATGGAAGAAGGCAGTCTGAGAAATGGTACTTATATGGGAAGAAAAAGAGAGAGTACTGTCAAGAATAACACCCAGGCTCTTAACTTGGGAAGAGATGTTTGTGTTGATATTGTTGATTAAAATAGAAGAATAGTTAACCTTAGCAAGTGTAGATTTAGAGCCAATGAGGAGCACTTCAGTCCTTTTGCTGTTTAATTGGAGAAAATTGTGAGTCATCCATGTCTTTATGTCTTGGAGACATGCCATAAGGGCATCTGGGGGGAAAACAGAAGTGGATTTAGTGGATAGATATAGCTGTGTGTTATCAGCGTAGCAATGAAACTTAATACCATGGTGCCGGAAGATATAAATGAGAAAAAGAAGCGGCCACAAAACTGAACCCTGCGGAACTCCCTGAGTAATGACTGCGTTCTCAGATTTAAAGGCCTTTTTTGAACAAATTGCTTCCTATCAGTGGGGTAGGAAGAAAACCACTGGAGGACAAGGCCACAGACTCCAAAACTATCTAGACGTTTCAAAAGTATCTGATGAGATATGGTGTCAAATGCAGAACTGAGGTCAAGAAGCACAAAAAATTGATGAAAGTCCCATGTCAGCTGCCCGGGGAAGATCATTTGTGATTTTGACCAGGGCAATTTCTGTGCTGTGTTTAGGGCGAAACCTAGATTGAAACTGTTCAAAAAGATTATTTTTTGAAAGGTGGGACTAGAGTTGGGAGGCAACTATCTTTTCAAGAATTTTGGATATAAATGGAACATTTGAAATAGGCTAATAATTGTTAAGGATATTTGGATCTAAACCAGGTTTTTTCAGAATTGGAGTAATTGAGGTGGTTTTTAGTGAGAGGGGGACCGTGCCTATAATAAGGGAAGAGTTAACTATAGTAGTTATCATGGGGGAAATATGTGACAGACAAGACTTAACAAAGCTTGTAGATATTGGATCTAATTGGCATGTGGAAGAATTAGATTTTGTTACAAGCTCTGAGATATTATTTTCAGCTGGTAAACTGAAATCTGAGAATAGGGTGGTTGGTAAGGGAACATGGGTGATAGTGGAGAGTATGTCATTTTTTGCAGAAATAGAGGAGGTAAGTTGCTGGTGGATTTTTTCACTTTTTGAGTTGAAGAAATCCAAAAAAGTGCAGCAGTATTTAACAGAGAGGTTATGGTGAGCAGCACTTTCTGGTGGTGTAATTAGCCTTTTCATTGTAGAATAAAGAGCTCTAGTATTATACCCTCCTGTATTGATAATGTTAGCATAATATACAGTTTTGGCAGCAGAGAGAGCATTTCTGTATTTCAACATGTGATCTGAGTACATTTGCTTGTATACAACAAGACCCGTCTTTTTAGCTAGGCGCTCCAACTGTCGGCCCGAGGCTTTGAGTTGATGTGGTTCAGATGTAAACCGGGGAGCAGTGCGAATAAATGAGACAGTCCGTGTTTTTAAAGGAGCTAGTGTATCAAAGGCAGAGGGCAGAGCAGCATTGTAATGGTCTACTAATTCCAATGGTGTGGTAGCGGAAGGAGAAACAGACTGGGATTGCAATAAATGTAAAAGGGTCTCTGGGTTTACATGCTTGACATTACGAAATGAAATTACACGCAGAACGTTAGACTTACTGAGAGATAAGCTAACATCAAATGTGGTCATTCTGTGATCTGAGATAGATAATTCAGTAGGAATAAGATTGTGAGGTGTGATACCAGAGCAGCAAATTAAGTATAAAATATGACCCTTGTTATGAGTCGGAAACTTGACATATTGAATTAAATTAAAACAGTCTAGGCTTTCATTACAATCATTTGTCAGTGCATCAGTTGGCACGTCAGTGTGTATGTTAAAATCACCCATGAGGATGACATTAGCAGACATTGCACACAAAGTTGTTAAAACAGTAAAAAGTTCAGCAATAAAACACTTGATAGTTTAGGAGGTCTATATAAAACAGCAATTATAATAGGTGAAGGTCCGCAGAGTTTGCCAGCTAACAGTTCAAAGGATGGATACGCTGGAAGAGGTAGCAGTGACAATTTTAAGTCTTTACGGTATATTATTGCAAGACCGCCTCCCCTCCCCGAAGAATGGCATTTGGAGATGCAGACAAACTCTGGAGTGAGCGCTTGATTTAGATGGAAATAATCACCGGGTTGCTGCCAGGTCTCAGTTAAGACATAAACAGTACATCTTAGTATCTATGATAACACCAATCAGTAGAGCTTTGTTAGAGATAGATCGAGTATTAAATAATCTAAACTTCAAAGCGTCTATGGACGTATATTCCGGTGATTTTACCAAAGGAATCAACACGTTGTGATTAGCACATCGCTCAGAAGTACGTGGACATGTGCGTCCTTCAGACCAAATTGAAGAAATAGACCCGTTTCTAGCTCCTGCTGAGGCAAAAACGACGACGAGAGCCTCGGTGAATGTACTTTGGTCGTCGGAGAATGCCACGGTGCAGCAAGAGATCAGCAGGCACTTCATAGTTTGTTCGAAATTGATACAATTCATCTGGTGAATATTTTGGTTTTGAAGAAGTGACTGCATTAGATAGCAAAGTAGACATAATAATCCATGACAACCAATTGAGATGTATCATAGTAAATTTCCAGAAGTCACCCAAGCAAATTCCAGATTGGAAGCAAAGCAATGTACCCCTTGTGTACCTACTCAGCCCAATTAAAATAACACGTTAACCAGTAGACTTTCACCTCTTGGATTTCTACAAGTACTCAGCAATTGACAAGGGGCAATTTCTTGGAACAACATCTTGTTGTTCCATTTAATATTTGGAATGTGGTTAAATATCAGTGTGCAGTTTCCATTATGGACAGGTTTTAGTGTTGTGCTAGTGTCAGAATTGCAATATTCTCCTCATTTCCTGTTTTGAAGATCAGTAGTAAAAGACATCACTTCCCCAGAGTGATTGTGTATGTAATAATTACATTTACAGGTACAATGTACTTTAGCCAAGATTTTAATGTTTAATTGATTGTTGTTTTTCACTCAGCATCACTATAACTGTCTTCTTCCAAGATAAAAACCCATAACAATACATTTTTTTCTCCTTTTAAATTATAAACTACTTTATACCACTTAAGTGCTTTAACTCAGGAATTTACCTTTTTCAGCTATTTAGACTGTCTTTGCACTTTTTTAGATAGTTATCCACTCCACAGTGTCTTAGTTTTGAGTTCAGTCTGTAGAATGTGAGTTTGCTCATTTTTTTGTTGTTTTGGAGCTGGTGGGTGGGAATCCAGAAGAGTTTGATTTAGGTTTCTATTTGTCTAAAGATGTCTATGCCATTTATCACTGGTATCAACCAGTGAGGCAGCAGAAGGGCAGAGTAACAGCACATCATAGGGAACAAAATTGCCTAATTATTCTCTTGCATTCTTTGCCCTGTTGTGCAGGGAATTGGAGTTCAAATGTGATAAATTAGTCACATCCATCCTCAATTATTGCAAACAAATCTCTGACCTTACTTATGGCTCAAAAGAGGGAAAATGATGCTTTGCATTATGGTGAAAGCATCATTTAATTGTTCATTATTTTAAGGTTAAAGGCATCCAGACAATTGATGAAATAGTATTTTAAACAAAACCAAATGCATTTAGTCTCTTCCCAATTACTTTGAAAGGCCATCCAAGCTCCATGCAGTAACTTTACACAGCATTTTCTTAGTAGATTTACGTTCTTGCCTTCTCTCAAATAAAAATGCATAATTCTACCATTTTGATGCTTTGTAGTCAGTACTATAAGCAAAATTAATCTTTTCATTTTTCTTATTTTAGCAAATACTGAAATTGTGAGGTTACAGCTTTCTCTTAATATAAGAAAGCAATGATATTTTGAAATCTGTCCATAATTTTTAATAAGCTTTTTTTTTTTTTTGAAGGTATATAAATGCTTTTAATAGGTAGTGTAGCTTTCAATTTTTGTCTGTTTTCTTCTGTTTGTCTTTCTTGAGAACACTTTTTGGTCAGTGAGTTTGACTTTTGCCTTGCACATGATGCTGTCAGAATAGGCTGTTGTGGATTAGGTCAGCTGGGTGAATTTGATTAGGAATGAGTGGATGGATGGAAAACATTATATAAGGAAGGAACTTAAAAACATTTTTGGATGGAAGTTATTTTTGTAAGTCCAAAATGTGATGAGACAGGTAAGACAGAGTTGTGATTTCTGGCAGTTTTAAATGGTAAGTTCTGATTTTTTCCAAGTCTGTTATTTGTTCACAACATTGTATAAAATTTGGCATGGGAAATTATTTTTAAGTGAGACTTTTTTTAAGAATTAACAAAAAATTATAACATATTATACATGTTTTTAAGGTTTAAATTGGCATCTACTTGGCACTGGGATAAAAACAAGGGAGGGAAAAATACCATACAACGTTCAAAATATGTCCATTTTCAAGACAGGAATGTTATCAAGTATTGATCTGTGTCTTGATTTTGTGGATATACTGTAAAATAGCATATCCATGTTATTTTCAGGGGAAAAAAACCTGATTCTTCCATTCTAATTGAAGTCTGGGTGTTGTCTTCACCTCATTGCCTGCCACAGTCACCCCCACCATGGATATGATTTTCTTGTAGCCTACTATGTGAATGCTGCAATTTCACGAGTGATTCAAGCTCTTAAGACACAGTCAGACCCAGTCATTGCTGGTTTCCCAACAAGTTTTCTTACAAAACATATATATATATGTATATATTTTTTTAATGTATGCGTTATGAAAAATATAAAAATGGGCTGAAATAAAAATTGTTTGGTAAAAAAATGTACATTTTGGCAGTTTTCCTAAACAGCAGTGTTTTGCAATTTTGATCAAATGACTGATGCAGAGATTCAGTTCACAGACGCGTCACATTTAACTCTAATCATGTGTTCAGTGGTTTAACATATGCCTACCAATGTCATGCAACAGTCTTATAGCAGTTTTACCTTTGATGTGTTTTGCAAGCTAAATATTAAGCCAGCAGTCAGTGACATGATTTTGCTAACCTTTTTAATTACATGCTGTGGTAAGCTAAGCTTATAAAGAGTCTTTCTTGATTTTGTGTGCCTGCAGAGTGAACACACTCTCTCTCACACACACACACACAAACATCACACACATGCTAGGGCCAATTTAGCACGACCAATCCACTTGCATGCCTTTTTTCCTCTAATTTAATGCTGTTCAGGTTGTATGTGGCCAGAGCTTATCTTTTGGATGAGGAGTATCAGAACATCGATACAGACACAGGGAACATATTCAGACTCTACTAGGTGACATCTTTATAAGTCACCAGAGCTAAGGATGCTTATCTTTAAAGCTGATTTTTAAAACGTTGAAAATCTAAAAAAGTTGAATGAATATACATAAAATGTGTTCATCCTTTGTCCATAGTCATGTGCTCAGTGGTACATTCTAGGATTCCTGGCATTCATTTTGTTAAGATTTGATTCTTAGTTTTGCCACAGAGGCTCAAAAGCAAAAGTGTAGAGCATGCATGTTCTCTCCATTTAATCCTCTTGTCATCGTCTTTTTGACCTTCTTTTTTCATAAGTACACCTTTTCTTTAACACGCAATGCTCAATGTTTTACTTAATGATTTCTTCCATTAATGTACTTGTGGTGTATATTAGGCTTTCTGGCCTCTTTATATAATTTTTTCTATCTTCTTTACGAATTTCTCTAGTGTGCAGTTAAAAAAAATATGTGTCAATAGTTTTATATATATGTACTAGGTAACATCCTTAAGCATTGTAGCATACATTTTGTCTGCTCCTGGTGATTTATTTAGACTTCAGCCTACTTAAGACCTCCTTGATTGTCCCTGCTACTAATGGGGGCAGGAGTTGTCAATCTTCTTTACTTCTTTACACATGTAAACAACAGAAAATGCACATTTAGAGTGTTAGCCATTACACTATCTATACAGTCTATTTTAGATTGCCCTTGCTATTCCTAATACATTTTACCATTTTTTTTACTACTTTAATGAAAGAATCTATTTCAGTCATTTGCCACGTTTTCCTCAATATTGTTCTCCAGCTTCCTTTTTGGTTCCCAAGTATCCTATGTAACGGTCACTCTCATAAGCCCTATGGTTATTTGGTAATTACATGTCTTATACACATTACACCACTGTTTTTTTATTTTAGCTCTTTATTCACTACAGAGTTCTGTTTCATTTCTTACTGCTTCCAAATTTTGACTTGAACTTGTATTGGATTGTACAGTATCCACCTCATGTGCTACATTTTTACTGTAACTGTGATCCTAAATAAAAAATGTTGGATTGGTTTACATCCCTTGCTTATGTAAGTCTCATAGAAGCAGGCTTTATCAAATTCAAGCTTCTGAAAGTTCAATATCATGTGGACTTGTATGGTATTGGTGTAACTCTTAAATATTTTTGTGGGTGACTGTTAACACCATTTAATATTAACTATAAATAAGAGTTAAACGAACCAACAGTGCCTGCTATTACCTACTGGACTTCTCTAAGCTCCCACTTCCCTTTGTTAATCATGAACTTTAAGCTGCTTGCTGATTGTCTTTGTCTCATTTCCTTTCTTTCTTTCTTTCTTTCTTTCTTTCTTTCATCATATTATATCATTCTCAAAGTTTCTCAGTCCAATTTGTGTTTGCTGGAAGTTATGCCAAAAAAAAATCATGATTATTATATGTAAAAAGCCCTAATCAAAGCAAAGCATTAGAAATCATACTTTGTGACACTGGACCATAATTTTTCCCACAGAACAAGCCAGTATTATTTTACAGCGGCTGACCTCTGAAACTTGTAAGTTTAGAAATGGCTAATTTTGCTAATTTATACTTCTGAAATGCTCTAGCTTTGTATTTTTATTTATAGGTGTTCCTTGCCCTAAAAGCCTTATTGTTCTGTAGTGAAACAGGAATCCTTTTACATTAAAGTTAAATAAAGGCAAGTTATAATTAAGATAGAAACAAATTTTGAGGTATTGAGCAATAAAAAAGGCAGTTGATGGGATGGATGAGTTTTGGGGGTGTGTGGATGAATTCTGGCTCTCCCTAGGGCCTCTCATAGATGTTGTAATCAATTACCCCATCATAACGCTGATGTATGGTAATTACTGAGCTCTCCTCCCGAGATGGTGCAGCATTTGGCCGCTATTCTCAGCTCTCACGCTCGGTTGCCTGATTAATATGCAAATAATCGGCTGATTGCTTGATGAATGCTGAAAAGAAGCCGGGCCATAACGTAGGCAGTGGAGCGCATTGATGATAAATTGCTTTTACTGCCTGTCCCATATTAAGTACCCCCTTCTCAATAATTTTTATGGCAAATTAAGTGAGCAATGTATAGATTATTTGTATGTCAGGGAGAGGGAGAAGTTAGTAATGGATTTTGCAAACTGGTGCATAGATGACCAAGTGGATGTCATTTTTTTTCTTAACACTATGCCCGCTTTGGAATCATAGAAATTTAAAAGGATATTAAGTTCTTATGATCGCTTTAATGTGTCGGTTTGCTAAAAATGGCCTTCAAAAAATATCAAGGAAGAGTGGAATATTAAGGGAAAAAAGAAGACAGTTTTCTCAATGAATGGCAGGCTTATTTTAAATATATTAGAGTTTTCAGGAAGAGGCACTTGCAGAAATTAAGCTGGGAAGAAATGCTTTACAACTTAATGACTGTTTTGCATGTGCTATAAGTAAGCAGCACTCTGACTTGTCATCTTTAAGTTATTGAAAGTTAACTATGCCTCACTACGTGTGGCACAGAATCACCTGAGTTAGGAGAATCCTTTTTTTTTTTCCTCCTTCAGTTTAAAATTATATATATTGTGTCTCTTTCTCCACATGCACATGCAAACATGCCTTACACATGATATCCTTTGATCATTTAGTTCTAATCACCTGTCCAAATAAAATAGCATTCTCAAATTAGCTTATTCCAGTTCATGGTGACTAGGGGCCATAGCCTATCACAGCAACACTAGGTGAAAGGCATGAACCAACTCTGAACAGGGCAGCAAACCAGTGTAGTCCAAAATATATAACTTTGAAGGAAAACAAAATAGGGCAAAATTTGTGTAAACAGAGCAAAGATGACCATTTATGTACTGCCAAAAAAGTTCTTTATCTTTAGTCTTGGAAACGTTTAAAAAACAAAAGTTTATCTAGAAAAAGTTTATGAGACAACACACTCATAAAGGTTTGGGGTTAGCCCCGTGTACTATAAGGTCCAAAGTAGCCTTTCCTGGCTTATGCATTCAAAATGAATCATAAAGAGGACAACATTACAGTGAATGACAGAATTTTATATAGTGAAACTGGCAGGAAATTGAATACAGAAGGAATGCTGGGAAGAAGGTTGAGTGGAAATGACGTGGAACGTTGAGGCCGGAAGTGCAATTGTTAGGTGAGGTTGGAAGTAAAGGCTTTGTTATTGTGTGTGTGGAATTATCTGCCAGTCTTCAAATGGTGTTTTGAACAAGAGAGAGAGAGGGACATTATTGCCCTTTACAAAACCCACTTTCTTTCTGTTATCCAACGTTGTTGAGCCCGTTAGCTGCTCCCCAAGCAAGTGTGTGTGACAGTAGTTCACTGTCTCAGTTGTTCGCAGATTTTTCCTTAGTACCTAACTACTAATTGTTCACGGAAACTACAACTAACCTCCACAATTTTTTTATGGCTTTTTTCATGGCAATATATAATTTTTCATGTGTTTTAATGCTAAATTGTTAATAACAATATAATTTACTAATTTTGTAACATAAACATTAATGTACATTCAGCTAAATTTCCATATACTATAAAATATAATACTGTATACATTTTTTAGTACTGTACAGAGAACATAAAGCAACTGTAGAGGAAAACACAGCTTGGAATGGTGAAATACTGTACCCCTGTACACAGAGGCGGGAGGTTTGAAAGTAGCCAATCCGAGAGCGTTATTCATTCCTCCTTGCCACTGATTGGCTGCTGCCCTGTGATGCATCTCTGGCAGATGCAGCTCAGCATTCCCACATCATAACAGTTTACCACATGTAGCTATCTCAAGTGTTTCGCTGAGTGTTCTCGTGTGTTTCGTTTTGTTCTTCTTAAAGCTCTAAGATGTTGCCCAAATGCCTTGCACCTTCTAAGGCTTCTGGCAGTGAACCTAAGCATGGGATTCCCTATATGGTTCGGGCTGTCAAAGTTAATGATGGCATCAATGCTGCCATTCAGACATATAAAACCCTCCTTGCCCCCATGAAGAAACAATGACAGCAACTTACCATCACAATGTTCCTCACACCTATGAAGAAGAGCCAGCACGAAACCCCATCTGAAGAAGACCCGTCAGAAGATACGACTCCTCTGAAGCACCCAAAGAAGAGGCGCCACCTGAGGAGCTGTAAATCCTCTGCTTTGCTGTGTAATCATTATCTTCATTACATACCTTCATCGTACTGCACAGCTAATTCATAATCATTATCTTCAATTAGTATCATTCATTATTGGTGAGTGTCCGTACATTTTACTGTATTTTTATTGAATTAAATTATTGCTGTATTTACCCTACTTATACCAAAGAAAACAACAGCGCATACCAAAGAAAATGCACTTTGCATGAATTACAGTGCATATATGGGTAACTTTGATATTTTACATTCTAGCACTATGGGTGACATAGCAGTACAGTACTGTACAGTATACAAGTTTACCTTTACATTCTTTTTTTAGGGTAATTTATTAAGCTGAGTTTGAAATTAAAGTGTTTTGGGGCATAGTTAGGGTTTAAACTATAACAATAGGAATTTTTTTTTAACACATCCAAAATTCAACGTCTTTCACAATTCGTGGGTGCTCTAGGAATATATATATATGTACAGTCATATGAAAAAGTTTGGGAACCCCTCTTAATTCTTTGGATTTTTGTTTATCATTGGCTGAGCTTTCAAAGTAGCAACTTCCTTTTAATATATGATATGCCTTATGGAAACAGTAATATATCAACAGTGACATTAAGTTTATTGGATTAACAGAAAATATGCAATATGCATCTTGACAAAATTAGACAGGTGCATAAATTTGGGCACCCCAACAGAGATATTACATCAATACTTAGTTGAGCCTCCTTTTGCAAATATAACAGCCTCTAGACGCCTCCTATAACCTTTGATGAGTGTCTGGATTCTGGATAGAGGTATTTTTGACCATTCTTCCATACAAAATTTCTCCAGTTCAGTTAAATTTGATGGCTGCCAAGCATGGAGAGCCTGCTTCAAATCTTCCCATAGATGTTCGATGATATTCAAGTCAGGGGACTGTGACGGCCATTCCAGAACATTGTACTTCTCCCTCTGCATGAATGCCTTTGTAGATTTCGAACTGTGTTTTGGGTCATTGTCTTGCTGGAATGTCCAACCCCTGCGTAACTTTAACTTTGTGACTGATGCTTGAACATTATCCTGAAGACTTTGTTGATACTGGATTGAATTCATTTGACCCTCAACTTTAACAAGGCTCCAGCCCCACAGCATGATGGAACCTCCACCAAATTTGACAGTAGGTACCAGGTGTTTTTCTTGGAATGCAGTGTTCTCTGCAAAGCACTTTTTATTAGGACCAAATAACTCAATTTTTGTCTTATCAGTACAAACCACTTTGTTCCAAAATGAATCTGGCTTGTCTAAATGAGCATTTGCATACAACAAGTGACTCTGTTTGTGGCATGAGTGCAGAAAGGGCTTCTTTCTCATCACCCTGCCATACAGATGTTCTTTGTGCAAATTGTGCTGAATTGTAGAACGATATACAGATACACCATCTGCAGCAAGATGTTCCTGCAGGTCTTTGGAGGTGATCTGTGGGTTGTCTGTAACCATTCTCACAATCCTGTGCATATGCCACTCCTGTATTTTTCATGGCCTGCCAGACCTGGGTTTAACAGCAACTGTGCCTGTGACCTTCCATTTCCTGATTACATTCCTTACGGTTGAAACTGACAGTTTAAACCTCTGAGATAGCTTTTTATAGCCTTCCCCTAAACCAAAATATTGAACAATCTTTGTTTTCAGATCTTTTGAGAGTTGCTTTGAGGATCCCATGCTGTCACTCTTCAGAGGGGAGTCAAAGGGAAGCACAATTTGCAATTGACCACCTTAAATACCTTTTCTCATGATTGGACACACTTGTCTATGACGTTCAAGGCTTAACGAGCTAATCCAACCAATTTGGTGTTGCAAGTAATCAGTATTGAGCAGTTACATGCATTCAAATCAGCAAAATTCAAGGGTACCCAAATTTTTTGCACAACCTGTTTTGCCACATTTGATTTAATTTCATACAACTAGATACTACTTCACTAAAAATCTTTGTTCGGAAAACACCCCAGTACTCA
>JANRMT010062814.1:101029376-101050708 GCA_026402145.1 Polypterus bichir lapradei
TCATCTTCCTCTGCATAAGCACAGTCCTTCACCCGTGAATATTTACCCGTGGCAGTTTGCTATTGGATTGCCGCTGACGGACGGCCTTATATGGGCAGGCACTAAATTACAAACGCCAGCGGCAGCCTGTCTATGAACTTAATTTAAACTTTAGGTTTACATCGTGCTTTGTTTCCGAAGTAGCAGAACTCATGAATATGGTTGTATATGTCACTCGCTCGCTTCTTATTGTTTCGCTGCCTTCTCAATTATATAATGCATATTTTCTTCAGCGCTTTTTGGGCCTCTTCCTGGTTTTCTACGTACTGCGGGATTACGTAGGAGGCGTGATGATGTCACACGAAACTCCGCCCCCACGGGTTTCAAGCTCATCTCCATTACAGTAAATGGAGAAAAACAACTTCCAGTTATGACCATTACGCGTAGAATTTCGAAATGAACCTGCCCAACTTTTGTAAGGAAGCTGTAAGGAATAAGCCTGCCAAATTTCAGCCTTCTAACTACACGGGAAGTTGGAGAATTAGTGATGAGTCAGTCAGTCAGTCAGTGAGTCAGTGAGTGAGTGAGTGAGTGAGGGCTTTGCCGTTTATTAGTATAGATTTATAGATATAAGTGTAAATTTGGTTTTTTTTACACAGTCATTTATCTGTAAAATTATGCTGAAGTCAAAAGAGTAAAATAAGTTAAAACAATGAATATGTAGCTTTCTCAGCCCTACTTAATCCAGGGAAGGATGTGCAAAGATCACACAGACAAGAGCCGTAAGTGTTGATTCAAATCCAATGCACTAGATCTGTGAGGCAGTAGTGCTACCAGTTGCATCACTATACTGTCCTTATGTTATTTCCATATTTTATTTTCTGTCAAATGACTATGTTAATTTAGGTTTGAAGATAATTGGAAAGCTTATACAAAGTGTTTTGTTTTCTTATATATCATAAAAGTTGTCATTTATTAATTTAGAACATTGGTAAAACTACCTTTTATCATGGTTACAATATGCCTGAATTTATTAAACAGTAAGTGGTTGTATTTTTATATTAAGTAATTTTAAAATTCTGTTTTCGATTCAAACTTGTATTTGTCAATGACCCCTCCTCTTATATACTGCTTCCACCCACCCACTTACTCACTTTTATTTTGAGTTGTTAGATATGTTTTTTGTCCCAATAATGTTATGTTCCATGTTAGAAAGGCCCCTATATAGATGCAAAATATTTTTGTAAATAAATGTAGTTATAAGAAATTGGAATGTCTTACATCAGACAAAAACAGCACAGCATGCAACTGCATTATTTTTTCTGTTACTTTTTTTCTCTTCATTATACTGATTTTAATTTTTTTTAAAACACAAGCCTATATTTTCTCACATATACATGCAAGTAGGAAGAAGTACAACCTTGTATATTCTTTACTTTTCATGACTATGTTTATTATTTTCTAAATGTAAGTTCCTTTTGAAAATTGGTTCTTTAAATGCTTATATATACTGTAATTGGAGGTAACTATGAAATCTTGTTGTTTTTAAAACTACTTTGTGTTAAGGTTGAACCATTTTCAACCATGACACATATTTTGCCACCCACCATTTTTTGTTGTTTTTAATCTCCTTTTGTTTGTTTCATGTTTTAGAGACATTATTAAACACAAATTTGAAATAAAGCAAAACACATCCCCCCGTGCTGGTATATACAACGTGACCTTGCTTTCAGGTTAAAGGACATGGCCCCCTGGCTTCATCACATAGAAATTTGTGCAACCCATGACAGGGTTGCCTGAACAAGATGGATGGTCTGCCAGTGTGCTCTTTCGTTGGGCTTTCACTGCTCCCTTTATTAAAAATTCCCAGGTGACCATGCTTGCCTGTTCACTGATATTTCTGCCGGAGGAGAAATCAGATTATTGGAGTGGATTCTGTTTTGGGTTGTTTTATTCCCTCAGATAGCGGTGATGCATTTTTGTTATGAGAGCTCAAGCTTAATGCTGGTTTTCCAATCTATTGTTTACAGAAAAAATACACTATTGTTTTTGTAACAAAAAAATAATTTACGAAAATGGTGTCTGCAGTTCTATGTCATAAGTTACAGTACTACATCATAAGCTACATAATGTTAATTATTTAGTCTAATCCCAAATGTAGTCTATTGTCTGTTATGTTGCATCAGTGAACCTTTCTTATTTGTAAAGTACTAGCCCTAGTGTAATTCAGTGTCATTATTTTGCTGTCATGTTCTTGATTTGTAACACTGAAATGGTACAAGTCTAAGCATAACGTTCAGCTGTTCTCCAAACATTGCAGTAGTTAATTCTTGACAGTGGAAGAGTAGTAGATGAATGCATTTATCCAGTATAGTCCATAGTTCCAAGTAGGAATTCTAGTTTTAAAGAAACTACAGTGTTTCAAGATGATGCAGTCTGTTATGCCCTTTGCTAGTTCACTAAAAGCAAGACTAAGAGTTAAATGGATGTTAAACACAAACCAAGCACACAAATTGACAGTGGCATTGAGCTAATGCTTTTGGATGGACTTAGAATTTTATGTGAGTATGTGGTGAATAACTGTGGTTTCTGTATGTGGAAAGCATACCAATGATAGTTAATGGCTTAGGATTTTCATTTGTCTTGTCTTGTCAACAATCCTCTAACTATCTGTCTTTTACAATTGCAGAGAGCACTCCAAAAACATCAGCAAGCTGCAGTCCCGCTCCAGATTCTCCACTTAGCTCAGCAGGAGAGTCTGTGAAGAGCCTGACAGATAATACCACACAGACTTCATCTCAAGACCTTTGCGAACCATCTGAGTCCCAGCCCAGCACACCACTTCCACCCCCTGGACACTCTGGCCTTAGCATCCAGGAGATGGTTGCTATGTCTCCAGAGCTTGACACCTATGTTATTACCAAGAAGGTCAAGGAGGTTCTGACAGACAACAATCTTGGTAAGTATTAATTTACTAGAATTGCATTCCTTTTAGAAGCTTGGTGTAATGTGGCTGCTTTCTCCACTCATACACTGTGTCATTTTTGAGTAATCTTATTTATACATTTGTAACTTTCTCTGTATCCCAATAAATTTTGTCACTGTTTCATTGAAATTATCAGGTTTTCACTTGGGTACACATGGATTTGACTACTCAAGTAAGTTTGTGTCACTCCAGGCTGTTTGTTGTTGAGCCCTGCATTTCCGTAGGACAGTGGAGAGCCAGCTGCCTTCTTTTAGTATAAGTGAAATAGAGTACGTCTTGTTTATTGGAAAATAAGTATATGAAAATGATAATGCATCTTTGCCATGTGTTACACAATTACTAATATTTCTGACAGATTACATTTCTCTCAAATAGTACCTGACACATTGTAATAGTAGGAAAGGGAATCATTTTTAGGATGCAAGATATAACAGGTATACAAGATATGGCTAAACGCGTTCTGCAGCATTAGTTTAGCAATAATAGCAGCCCTGCATGTCAATTAGGTATGGTGGGAAGTCCTTAGTCATGGTGTTTTGCTTTCTTTTAAATCAAATATGAGAACAAAGCTGTTATTGCTCAGATATTGTGTAATACAATTTAATATCTTACAGTTGTATTTGTAACACATAAAAGGGTCAAATAATTTTTCTAATATAGGTCAGATAAACTCTGCTTTTTTGCAGTTTCGTGAGTTATATAATCTGGATTTAATATACCAAAGGGAAATACTATTACATTGAGTTGTCAAAATACTAAAAATTCAGATTATACAGTCTCTCTTCCCATCCTCTAGTTTAGTCTCTCACCAGCCTATTTACTAGATCTGCATTGGAATAGAGTCTTTCCATTCATTCTCTTAAATTTCCTATAAGAAAAGGAGTCTACTGCTACCCAGTATCTTTTACCATACACCACAAATAAGTCCACCTGTCTAGCATCAATCAAAGTAATCATATTTCATAAGTAGTTTTACAAAGAACGTGATCTCCCTTGCTAAAATATGCTGTCACGGCCTCCCAATATATAACCACAGTGGGACCCCTCACAAGCTCCTGTATGCATGTATATAATATTTTTATGTACATACAAAATAACACATTTATTTTGTATAACTCTATACCACAGCGCATTCTACTTTTAAAATAAAAAATGTTCTATTTTTTTTTATTTTAAATACCTGTTTAACAGCACTTGAATATAAAATCTTGCATTTCTGTGGTCTATTGTATAAATGAAAATACGTTTTGCTTATTGTGTTTTGTTCCATGATTTTTCAACTTTTGCTGTGAACTGATGAGAAAGTGTCCTTAATAGGAGCTTTTCTTCATTTACCTTAGTAAAAACCACAAATATATGATTTCCTACTTTGAAAAATTCTGGTAATTACAAAGTCATGTTTTCCATAGAGCAGTTTATAATTTACATAAACGTAGTTAGCAGATTGTCAATGTAAAAATAGCCCCAAATCCTATAAACATACACCCAAAAACCACAGCTCTTGGGAAGAAGTGTGTTTGTTATCTAACTTCATACCTCTCTAAGCAGGGTGTTGGGGACACATGGGGTTCAATTTAATATATTTACATAGAAAATAATGTAACTTTATACTAATTTAGAAAGAGATAATGTTTCCTTATCAGCATTTCTTTATGCAAATTACAGCTTACAGTGTAAAAATAGGCCTTTCTTTAAGCCATTTATACATTTTTGCTCTTGGGAATAGTGTAAGAATTAAGAAAAAAATCAGCATCTAGCCTAGACTAATTTTTCCCATAAACAAATTGTTTAGAAAATAGTGCATTTGGGCAGAAGACATACATCTGGGAAACCTACACCTCACAGTGTTTAGGCATAATTCTCGTTAAGAATTTTGTTGGTTTTTATTCTTTGGGGGCTCTAGTATTCCTCGTACAGTACATTGATAAATATGTTTAAATCAGTTCAATGGGAGTATGGTGATATGCATTAAGTATGTAATTTTAATTGACTGACATTCTGTCTAGAATTGGATTCTGCCTTTTGCCTTTTTTTTTGTTTAGGATATACCATATCCCTGCAATTCTAGGCAAATGAACCTAAGTGCTGAAAATACACTGTTGACTTCATCATGCATGAAAAGCAATATGGAATTTAAATAACATTGGAGAAACATTTAAAATTAAGTGATGATAAAGCTATCTATCTATGCTCCACCCATTTTAACTCCTGTCCCATTAAGCAAGGTCTTAGGTAATTTCTCCAGTAAACTAAACTTTTATGTTAAAAATTTAGCCTTGTGATTGCTTCACTGCATTGAATTGTTTAATTAACAAGTAGAGTAGTTACAAGTAATTAGCAAGTAGAGAGGAGAGTAGAACAGAAGAGGAGAATGCAAGCCTCAGCAATGGGGTAAAACATATAGCTTTGCAACTGCTTTATTGTAGTCTAGGTTAGTTTTTACTTTTTATGTCACTACTTTTTCTTTATATATTTATATATTATATAGTTTTCTTTATATATTCACATTCATGGCAGTATTTCTTGTTAGGCCCATGCCACAGTTTTTTGTACCATTTTTATTTAATGCAGTTTACTCAATCAAGGCTTAATTAAATTAAACTAAAAATAACCCCAAGAGGGTGAACGTTTGCTGTTTCCTTCAGGAATACATTTCCTAGATCTCAATATGGAGGAATGTGGTACTTGATGTGTGTGAGGAATTGTGGTAACCTCCATACAATGTGAATTCAGTGTTATGATAGTAAAGCCAGACCCCAACATAGTTACTTGCTGTGTATGAGGAATATAAAATAGGGCTGTCAAATTAGCCAAAAATTAATGTATAAATATTCATGCTAAAAATGAGAAAATATTGAAAAATATTTAAACCTAGGATTTTTTTTTTTTTGTAATTTTATGTTATTATTTTTACATTTTCTTGTAGTGTATTTGTAAAGCATTAAATACATGGGAATCATGTACTGTTTCTTAAAAGACATGTAGGACATCTAACGGGCTATTAATTTATGCATTTATTAATTATGCATATATAGTTATGGTTTGAAGCTAAGCATAAGGACACCTTTTATTGGCTAACTAGAAAGATTATGACATGAAACTTTCGATGCAACTCAGGCCCCTTTTTCAGGCAAGTTGTAGTTAGCCAATAAAAGGTATCATTTTGCTTAACTTCTCACCACATCCATAATGGCTAACAAGGTACAACACTCTAGTACTACAGGCATATATAGTTATTATTTTAATTGTTTATTTCACTAGCCTTCTAAGCTACATTTGTTACACCACTTAATTTACAACAGAATAAATTATGCTGATCTTTTAATCTGACTCCAATTCATTAATAATATTTAAAGATTAATTTTACTGAAGATTATGCATTGATTACACGTTCCCATAATGTTAAGTTAGCATTCACCTACTAATGTTTGCAGACCTTTAGATTATATACACTTGGAAGGAAATATGACAATGGCGAATTTGTTTATAACTTCAGAGATTAAGAACCACTTGACACGCTAATATTGTTTTTACCAGCTATGCCTCTTTTTAATCCTGAATGTCATATGAAGAAGTGTGACTGCCCATTTCTGCTTTATTTAAAATAAGGCACAGTGAGCAGTATGTGATTCGTAAAAGAAACAGCTGAATTTAGTTAATGTTGCATTATAATGGTCTTAAAGTGTTTTCTTCACAGTATACATTTTCTTTAAGTGTATGGATTTATGTGCAGCAACTTAGAAAAACTGTATAAAAAGAGTTTTAGAGTTTATCAGGAAATAAATGCATTAAGAAACAACAAAGAGCAAAAGCTTAAAGCAAGGCATAAACAGCATGAGCTGTAGATTAGTTGGGATGTGCAGGTACAGTCAGTCGATGAATAACATACAGGACTGCATTAAACTGAGATTTGCTTTTTTTTATTCTTTGCACTTGCAGCAAAAATATAATACAGCCAATCCGAATATATCTAATTACATCTCACGTAATGATGTGTCAAGTAAGCAGCCAACTCAGACTGTGCATGAAACCACTTGTTAGCTGAGATAGGTATATGGACTTTTCAGACACTGAAAATGCTCTTTAAAATGGTAATTTTGTAGCTGTTACAGTAATAAAAGTAAAATCAGAAATATGGCAGTGGTTTCCCATTGTCATTAATTATAAAGGAAGCCAGCTATTGCTTGCTGTGATAGATGTTGAACAATTCTGGCATAAAACTGCAGTACACCAGAGATCTGCATTTCAGGAGTAAATCGGAACAGAATCAGGAGCAGAACAATAGCTTTAGGTTATCAAAGAAGACCATAAAATTCTATTCTTAGTACAATTGTAGATCCAAAAGCAGAGTAGTGAGGTAGGAAAATAAAAAATATCTCCCAAAATGCATTGTGAAAGGATGTATTGTAATTGACTGTCCATTTTGACAATACCTGTAAATTATTAAAAATTATGAAAAGGCTGATTGTGGAAGTGATGTGTAAAATATATCTTTAAAAATAGAGCAATATTGCATAGTGTGTCTCAGTTAACATAATGTTGATATTAATGTGAGGTTAAGCAAAGGACCATTTGTTTACATCTAAATTTCAGTTTTTACCTTAGAATAGTATGTTTTTATAATGTATTCAAATTATATATGCATACTAACTTACGATTTGACAGTCCCAATATAAAAATAAACGTAAAAAAGAAGGGTGTGAAATAAGGATTGTTATATTAATGAAATGTAAAATATGGAACTATTTCAGAAGGTCATAACCAATTAAATACCAAACAAGCTCTATAATTTTTACATGTACAGAACTTTTTTATTTTCTTTTATAGTTGCCACAATATGTACTCTCCAACCAGCAAACCAGTATAGTGCTTTCTTTTGATCCAGTATGCAGGAAAAATCACCCACAACTCCCTGCCTAAAAATATTACTTCTTCTGAAAACATCTATGTAGTTAGCCTTCTGTGTAGCTATCACCATTGTTACAACAGATACGAGTGACTTGGCATTGAAAGAATTGAAATGTGTCTTTATTTATTACCATTGCTCCCAGTGGAATTCAGCCTTTTCCTTTTTTAATGCACAAATACTCTTTCAATTAGTGTTTACTGGGGCTATAAACTTTTGAAATGGTTAAATTATTTTAGGATGTTTAGTTGTGTGTGCGTGTGTATGACAAGGAATGACCTGACCCCTAGGTAAAAGGCCATAACCCAGACAGTTTGTTACAGGCTGGTCCTATGATTTCCCCCCCCACCTCTAATCAAGTGCTGTGGTAGAAGTTTAACATCTTATTGAAGAAAGAAACCTCCTCTAACAGGACAAGTCAGTAATCAGGTAGGAGAAAAGCTGTTCATTACATCTTTTAATTCTCCTCGGCAAAATGCCTTAGAACAGGGGTTCTGAACGTCAGTCCTGGGGACCACCTGTGGCTGCAGGTTTTTGTTCCAACCAGATTCCTAATCGGTGACAACACCTGATAACACTGATCTCATTTAATTAGTTGTTTTTTTTCTTTTATTCGACATTCAGAAAAGCATAGCAGCATGATTTTTACATTTATAAGACATTTATAAATATTTCTGCTTTTGCTATAGATTTAAATGCTTAACTCTCTTTTGTTGATTTCATTATACTTTGCCCTTTCTCTGTGCAGTTTTTCCCCCTTCATTGTATCTTAATAATGACAGCTTTAAACGAGCAGAGCAGACAGCCAGGCAAACAACACTGAATAATCAAAGGCTGCAGCTACTTTAGAGTCAGACCCACTAATTAGTAAATAATGGATTAATTAAACAATTAGAACACCTTGAAAAGTAGAATGAAAATCAAGATGAAAATACTGTTAAAAAGAAAAAAATACATTATCCCTATATAACTGCTTGGTACATTTTAATATTTTTTATTTTTTAGCAAACTTAGTTTTCTAATTAATATATTGTTCCTTAAACACAGAACTTGGGAAATATCAGTTCACTTAATTAGCCCAGGAGTTCATTTAAAACAGAAGCTGGTTGGAACAAAAACCTGCAGCGACAGGGGGTCCCCAAGACCGACGTTGAGAACCCCTGCCTTAGAGGGAGCATTCTTCAAAAGCAGTTTGTTACAACATTGTCAGAATGATCAGAGAAACAAAGAATAGAGTTTCATTTTATAAACTGTCAAATTTACATACAGTGTCTATCAATGCATACATTTTACTCTGGTTAGTTCATTTTTTTTTTTTTTACATCCAAATGACTTTTATATAATAAAAGTCAGTTATTTTCTGGTTCTTCTTATACCTTTGAAGTTGAGCCACTACCCTTGAAATTTCTGTGCATATATTTTATGTCTGTTCTGGTTGTTTTACAGGACATCTGTTGATTTCTTAGTCATCTCTTAGCCATCTTTTAGTGCATTTTGTTGTTCATTTGACCTTTATCTGGTTTTCTGATATGCTTGCAAAGGTTTCTGACATTTTTTTAACACTTTATTCTGTTTCTTTAAGATGAATGCTATGGTACCCTAAAATTATTCTTCCACAGTGCATGCTATGTGTGATGTAATAACATTGCAAAGTATCTACGTGATGGAAATCAGTAGCTATGGATGTTTTTGGAATACACATAATGTCACATTTCATTGAACACGTCTGACATTATTAGTTAAATGTTTTCTTTTTTTCTCCAGAATGAAACATGCAATAGCAAGCGGACATGAGGTTGAATTTAAAAGAGACTGCAATGATGTAGATTGATTGAATTGAAGGAGCAATTGCTGCACGCAGAATAGTAAGGGGTAGAATAAAACTAAGTTACTGCCTGCACGAAAGGTGAATGGAGCATTCTGTGGTTATTGTTTTAGCTCTAGCATTGGTGAATGTCAATTTGCTGCACAGAGATTGGCGTTCTTATAAATGCTGTACATAAGTAAATAAATAATGAACTAATGTATCTGAGTGACTTAAGCATTATTTATTAATTTTTTTTTTATTTTTTTTTGCGGGTTGGGTGTGCATGATAACCTTCACTTTATAGACCACTTGACTTGTTTTTCTTTACATGCATTGAGTATTTCAGGGGCGGCGCGATGGGTAGCACTGCTGCCTCGCAGTTAGGAGACCTGGGTTTGCTTACCGGGTCCTCCCTGCGTGGAGTTTGCATGTTCTCCCCGTGTCTGTGTGGGTTTCCTCCGGGTGCTCCGGTTTCCTCCCACAGTCCAAAGACATGCATGTTAGGTGCATTACCGATTTTCAATTGTCCCTAGTGTGTGCTTGGTGTGTGGGTGTGTGTGTGCATGCCCTGCTGTGGGCTGGCAGCCTGCCCGGGGTTTGTTTCCTGCCTTGCGCCCTGTGTTGGCTGGGATTGGCTCCAGCAGACCCCCGTTACAATGTAGTTAGGATATAGCGAGTTGGATAATGGATGGATGGATGGAGTATTTCAATTACTATAATGGAGAAATTTTAATATATTTTTAATTTTTACATATCAATGACTAATTGTCTGGTTTCACCATGTATACATACATTTAAATAGTTTTTACATAGATTTTAATTAGTTGTTTTAGCTTAAATAGCATGGTTCGTACTCAGATTTGCATGCAAGTGTTTGATTTTATCCTTGATGGATCTAATAAAAAGACCTGCTTCTTGTAATTACAATGTACAGTCTGGACGGTAAATATTAATAAATTCTGTAAGGTAAAGGGGTAAATTATTCATACCATTCCATGTCACTAGGGGAATATTGAAATCAACTTTTGATTTCATTTCAACCAATTTAGAGTTTAAGTATAGTACTTATATGGTCATACTTTGCTAACAGAGGGTTCATTGGGACAAAAAAAAAAAGATTCCACTTTCTTTTTAAATACCTCATTACACTTCCACACAGAATAAACTTTTGGTGTTGCCTGCTCCCGCCCACAGAAATAAAAGTACACCCCATGTCACAAATGCAGTGTTTACTGTCTCCTCCCCTAATTCTACTTAATTCTTCTGGTATCATTGTGAATTAATTGCAGGCTGAAACTAGAATGAACACACATAAGTAAACCATTGTATTGATTAAGTTTAAAGCAAAATGAAAACCTTCATAATGAGAAACCTACTTATTTTTGTGTATTTCATGTTTGAAAACACAGAATTTATACAATTTACTGCATTAGTATTAGGCCTAAGAGATCGATCACTGTCAAGTGTCTGTGTTTCTCACAGATACAACTAAAAATCAGACCCTCTTCAGTTTTTAGAAAATATGTTTTGGGTGTTCCAGATTTCTCAGTCATCCAGTGTTTTACCTTATTGAACCTGTTAACAAAGATGGGCATTTAGAATAATTTACAATGTGTAGTTTTCTTTTATTGGTTTATAGCCAGTATATTGTAGAAGCCTGCATTTCCATTTGTTTTATGTTTCAGTGTTAAATAAAAACTACTATCAAAAATATAATCAGATATGCTTTATGCCCAACTGTAATATCTATAATAAATACATCATTTAACAGAATCCTAAGTCTTGCATATAATGTGAATCTCATGTTACGTTGTGTATGGCAGATGAGATGTTTTGTATATTCCTTGGCAAAAAGACTTAGACATGACATGCTTTTAAAAGTATATTTGTTAATGCATAAAGGTAACAGTTAGTATACTGTACATGCCAAGAAGAAAGGAAAACGTGTAACAGTGGAAAGACCAAGCAAAGAAATATCAGAATACTAGCCAAGAAAGTCATTACTGAGCATCTGTCCCATCTTTCCATCAAAGTATTAGTCAGTCATATTCCAACCCGCTATATCCTAACACAGGGTCACGGGGGTCTGCTGGAGCCAGTCCCAGCCAGCACAGGGCGCAAGGCAGCAACAAATTCCTGGGTAGGGACACACGCTAGGGACAATTTAGGATTGCCAATGCACCTAACCTGCATGTCTTTGGACTGTTGGAGGAAGCTGGAGCACCCGGAGGAAACCCACGCAGACACGGGGAGAACATGCAAACTCCTCCATCAAAATGAAAACAGTAAACCAAAAATCTAAGTAGAAGCTAGAAAAAGTGGTTTTGAACACTAATAGTAATACAGTAACACCAACCATGCAGATCTTTCTTAAGATTATCGACAAACTTGGATGACCAGGAAATGCACATTGCCAACTTTTTAATAATGAACACACATCATGACCAGAGTAAAACTATAGACAACAATTCCCTGCTGGGAAAAAATGACATTTTGATTATAGACTTTCATTTGGTCTTTCACCCCTGAATGAATTCTCATGGTCAGAAAGGCATGTGAAAGAAACAATCTATAAATGAGCCTGAATGTATCCCTACTTGTTGATTGTGAAAATTCTTGCTTTTACTAACAAGTGAAGATGCATAGAAATCACATATCTGTCTCATAGGAAAACTCAAGTTCTAGAGCCTACAGAGGTCTTTTCACATAGTGTACATTTTTAATGTATAAAGTCTATTATATCAATTTAAGCAAATAAGACATACTTTATTTTCTGATTTCATATTTATTCTTTGTTGCATTATACAATGTGACAACAAAATATTACCCTTAAATCAGTTTTTATTTTCCTTTTTTTTAACAGTATAGTGCATGCCTAATTGAAACTATGGTCTGAAGTTATTTTATTTGTATTTTAACAACAAGGTGTAGTTTACTATTTTATTGGTGTTACCAGACACTCCTTTTTTATGTGGATGAGAGGCAAGTTGAAAAAAAATCAAGTATCATTATATGTTTTGAGAATTTGGACCCTGTAAAGTTATTTAAAAAGAATGAAGGTGCATACTCTTAAAAGTTTTACATGGCGGCCACAAGTGTTTAATGTGTCATAGAAAATGATGTAGTACATAATTGGTAGAGTTTGAGGAACTAAAACAGGCTGGTGAACAGAGTACTTTAGACTGATTTCTATAAATTGAAAGGGCTTGTACTTCTTATAGTATATTATTTATAGCATTTGTTACATTTTTGGATATCTTTAAGAGGGAAGACATGTTTGGATTTTCCTAATCAAGATATTTTTAATCCACTGACAGTAATCAGATACTTTACTGTATTTTTCAATATAATTGCCTCAAAGAATACCCATTTTGGAATGCTACTCTTCAAAATCACGCTGGAGCTGCTACGGATTCTGTTATCCAGTGGCACTGACAACTTCTGCGCCCTGGCCTATCCTAAAGAACCTCACCACAAAGTTTAGAATCAGCATTAACACGCCCTGTGTTTTTGTGCTTGTGTTCTGTAGGGCAGCGACTCTTTGGCGAGACTATCCTAGGCCTGACCCAAGGTTCTGTTTCGGACCTGCTGGCCCGACCAAAACCCTGGCACAAGCTCAGTCTGAAGGGGAGGGAGCCCTTTGTGCGTATGCAGCTCTGGCTAAGTGACCCGCACAACGTCGAGAAGCTAATGGACATGAAGCGCATGGAGAAGAAAGGTAATTGCCCATCGTTTCCGCTCTTTCTCCTCTTCCTGTTCCTTGTCCTTCTCTATCACATAATAAAATTAGGACTATGTTCAGCGATGTCAAGTGGGCAGGTTTTAACGGTGGTAGTCACCCTGAGAAAAAGATATTGCTAGCTTTTTCAGTTTCCTATCCTCTCCAGCTGCTGTCCCAGCTCTGTTCACTGCCTTACACTTACAGTGAAATGTTGCAATGAAACAGAGCCTTCCTGTTTATTACTTTCTTTACTTTCTGCTATAAACATGCTAATTAAATAAGTACTGTAACTCATCTGCTACAGTTTTTGATCTCATTTGATTCATCTGTTTGGGTTCATCCACATCTGTCCTATATTGGAGGCTATGGAAACAACTTATAATGTAAAAAATGTTACGGATTCTCTGAGCTAGACTTCTACATAGGTTGGGCTTTCAGAGAAGTTAAACAGCTGAATAATATTTTAAAGGTTAACCAGAAGCCTTTTTTGGGAAATAGTTTTTGTAAGACATCAGTTAAAAAAGTGTATTGTTACATTATAGATCACTGTACATCTCCTAGCTGAAAATGTGAATTGTTGAATAAAGTGTTATGATCTATGGAAATCGTTTTTTAACTGGTGATTTAAATAAATATTGCAGTTGAATAGAGTTAATCTGGATTGGGTCACAGGTATTGTAACAGTTAGTTGTGAAGGCAGTTTAAAATACATGAGTTATTGGCTACTAGTGAAAGTCCTGTTTTATTGGAAAACCAATGGATTTAGTACCTCAGTAGCTAAATGTGTGTTATAGTAAGGTTGAATTTGAAGTACCATGGTGTATTTTTTTTAATAAAGCTTTAACATCTGAACATCAAGTCGTGTATTTTATTTAGAAATGTCCCCTTTGGGAACAGAGATCCCCTCAGTGCCAATGCATCTGTATACAGTAAAGATTCAACATCCAGTTATAACTAGTTTGCAAACACTAACATTGTCTCTATATTGTACAAAGGACTGCTTAAAAAACAAATCCATTACAAATTGTAAGTCCAGAAGTGGAATTTAACTTTGATATTTTTCATTAGTCTTAATTATAACTGATTTAGTGCGTTTTCCCAAAAGACTTTTTTTTTGGGAATTTTTTAGCAGTTTTGGTCTTAACAATGCATTGTACTTCCACAGCAATATTTTTTGCCACAACCATCAAATTGTTGTCAGAGTGTACATTTCTGATAGGTTAAGTTTTTCTGTGCAATTCTTTATGTATGAATATTACTTGTGTGGCGGGAGACACACTGAGAATGAGAGAACAAGGACAAAGCCAATAAAGCACCTTGTCTTGTGTGTTATTTTTTCACGGCAATAGTGATTAAAATTTGAGTATTGTTATCAAATGTTGTAAATGTGTGAAAGATTCGCCACCTAGTGGTAGATAATGACTTTGATTTTTATTTCTAAGTATTTAGTGTTGATAATGTTAAGTAATGTCTAATATCTATAGTTTCAATTAGTACATGTTATTTACTGATTCATTGTATAGTCATGAGTAAGTAGCACTCTGTCTGACTTTATTGCATTTATAAATGTAGTCTCCTCAGTATCTTTCACAGTTGTTAAGCAAAAAAGCATATTTGCCACATTTAAACATAGGTTTCTAGAATGTGTTGTCAGCACAAGTAAAAGGTTAAAACCTATGGAAAATTAACAGAATTTGCAAATTTATCTTACATTTGCAGTCTTGTGAACATTTTCATATTTTTTTGAATATCAGAATGTTTTCAAAATGCAAGAAAACTTTTTGGGTTTTTGCATTGTCGTGCCTTCTGAGGTAAGATGTAATTTTAAATAGGGATTAGGAGAAGAAATGTAATTTATAAAATCAGCTAAGGTCAAAAACAGTGGGTCAGTCTCTATCTTTCGTCATCAAAAATGAATATGATATATTAACACTTTGTTCATGAAGATCAATGATGTGAGTCAGCTAAAACACTAACAATTCTAGAGATTGCAGTCGAATTTAGGTAAACCTAAGGTGAAGTATATAGCCTTAGCTCACCTGTGTAACACTTGATGTAGCCTCCTCACAGCTTCAGACATCTTGTTTGTTTTTTTTTTTTTCAACATTATATTGATTTTATTAAAATCAAATAACAATTCAAATAAGCAAGTCAAGTTTAACAAAACTATATTCGGGGAAAAAAAAAAAAATCAACCCCCACAGCCAAAATGTCAGATGTGAATCTTGGATGTTCTTACTGTAAGTTTACTTGGGGAACTCTGGTTTATAATCTTTGGCAATTTTAAATTGTCTTGGTTGTGAGTGAGTCTGATTATTTGTGTGAGTGTGTCTAGTGATTGTGTAGTATTCCGTCTAGTGATTTCTTTTACTGCTGTCTGTAATGAATACTAATCATGGCAGTTTACATTTAAAGACACTTAATGGATCTGTTTACATATGCTTGTGCAGGTGGAGCTTAGTCAGGTCAACTAACTTATTAGTTCACACAGTGGTTAGAAGCAAGAAGTTAACTGAAAGCTTCTAGGGTAAGAGTCTGGGACCTAATAATACACTACAACACTTTGTCTACATACATATTTGTGCAGTTTTCTGAACTGAGGTCTAAACTGTAGGCTGCAAAAAATCGAAGGCATATTGTAGCTACCACCAGCAGTGAAGTGGAACTCTTTTGGAACTGAATCCAGAATATATTAGCTTTCTATAATGTATCTGACTTTACCACACAAGTAAAGAATGAGAAATAAAAAAAGGACTATTATACACTTGACTTAGGTGCTTCTTCATAAGTAAGTGTTTTGACTTAAATAAATTATAATATTGATTTGCCGTTTGTATGAGTAGCAGTGTCAAAAAGTAAAGTTGAGTCTGTACTAGGATTCATTTGACTGCATGTTGACTCTATAGCACAACCTGCTTTGCTGAAATTGCCCTTGCTAATAGCTCTTGTTGCAGTGGTATGCCTCCAGTCCCCCATGCCCAATTTGACACCACTCTATAATGGGGCACAATCATTCAAATAATATTAGTTATAATGTCAACTGGTAACCTTATATAATAACAACATTTACAGCACCATTTCACTATTACTATTATTATTCATTAAGTGTTCTGTTCTGCAAAATGAAGGGTTTGAAGTGATCCCATACTTAACATTTTATTCAGACTTGGCCCAGTGTGTATACCATTTGTTCCTCGATATGCAGTTTTTTTTGTTGGATGCACTGTGTTAGTGATTAAGACATCAAGTCGGATACAGACAAGACTGGTTTAATACCCTCACAGGACCCTGGGTTGATCATTCTTTTAATAGTGCAGCGCCCAGACACCATGTCATTTAATGCAGAGCGATATTTTTCACTTTTGATTTAAGCGCAAGATGTGATCATCTCTGAAATATTGGCAAACCGTTACTTCATCATTTCATCCACCAACCTTTTCAGGGGGAAGCTGTGCGTTCAGAATTAGTGAAAAGGCCCCATCCTGACATGCCCTGATTATAGATCCGCCCCTGGAAACAGACATATGTTTTAAACCTGTACCTTTAATATGTTTGCATTATGTAATTAATCATTTGTAAAATCTTTACTTGTATTTTACCTGTGAACTTGTTACAGCTCTTTGAGCTGGCATTCGGTGAAAAACATTTTTAAAATAAACATAGCTTTTTAAAGTATTTACCCTATATCAAAGTGAGTTTTCTTCTGGTTATTGTCCACTGGTTTATTTTTAGAAATAGGAGACTCTACATTTGGATTATTTTTGGTTAAAAATGATTATAATTGGATGGATGGATTGATGGGTGAACTATTGCATGAAGAGCTTATATATGTCTGTAATGCTCTTCATTCAATATATAGCTTTTTCTTTTATATTTGCTCATGATTTAGTGTTATTTTTTTAAAAACCACAATGAAACTAGAGAGTTTAGTCAATGGTAATTTAAGGACTCCAGCTAAAGGAAATTTTGCATAATGTCTGTGGACACTGCAAACATACAAGTTGGTTTGAAAAAGGTCCTATTTTGACAGAATGTTGCATTTTGTAAGAAGCTGAATCTTATGAACTTTTACAGAAGTCTGCAGAAGATAGTGGCTGTGGCATCTCTTCAAATTCCTAGTTTGCCAGAATATCCTTTTCAATCCTTGCAGTATTAAGGTTTATTAACTCAATAAATGTGAAGCCATACAGAACAGACAGCATATTCAAGCATAAGTTGAGACTCAAGGACACACACATACAGCTTTGCAATTATTTAAAAAGTTTGTTGTTACAGCTTGAGATGGTTTGTTGATTAGAGCAGCTTTATGACATGTAAAAGAGGAAAGCACTCTATACAAACTGCACTATGTACAATGACTACTGGTTACAAACCAATATAGCTTGATATTGCATGATGCATAGTTTTAAGGGGCACCTAAGCTTGTATTTACACTAACTTAATTCTGGTCAGCTGTCTTCAGATAATCATTTTGATGTGCTGCCTTGTGGCCATCATCTGGTCTGAAGGTAACATCTTCAGTCTCACTCTTATTATTAGTATAAAGCTAATTTGACAAATAAAGACATACAAATTATTTATCAACCTATATGATAGATGTTACTCATTTTTTTTACACTCCACTATAAGCAATACATTTTAAAAAGCCAGCAACGAAGATTTACATTTGTGCTTTCCACTTAATGGAACAAAAATCAGTAATACAATGCCACTTTTTCAATGAATCTTTAAGAGCCCTATTGAAGAAAGTGTAGGTATAGAAACTGTTGTAATTTTTTGCCAGCTTTGCGCTGTCCAGCAAACACCTGTAAACACATTGGTTATCGCTTCTACTGGACAGCCCCAGAGACCTGAGTTCAAGTCATGCAGTATGTATTTATGTCTCCATGTAGCTTCCATGTTATTGTGGCTTCTCATTGTTCATCTCAGCTCTATTCAATTTTAATTACGAGGTGTTGCTATTTTAATTTAGGCAGTTCATAGCCATTATATTTTCCTGAGCAGCGGGTGGTTGTGAGGCTCTCAGCTTACTTTACATTTAAATCTGTATTGCTGTATTTGTCAAATAATGATGATGTCAGAGGTTATCATAATGATGTAGCACCATTTGAGGTGCAGTATCCCATTTATTTTATTTAATTTTTTTTGTGAGGTTCAAGTTCACACACCATTTGCATGTCCTGGTAGTAATTAGCAAAAGGAGAACAGATATGATTAGCTAGGTCAGTTAATGTTAACATTAGAAAAGTCTGCACACTTAAAGCAAACATTATGATATGACCCCATCAGAACATTTATGTCAACAACACTATTGAACATTCGTAATGAAAAAAAATTAGTTGATGATGGGAACTGAATCATAAATGTTTGGGACAACTAATTTTGATAAGACATTTTGTGGAAGCATCACTCTGCCGAGCATACTGACTTTTTAATCTATACAGTGAGAGCAGCAGAGCTTCTGATGCTCCAGCACTGATAATGGCATTGTTTGAAAAGAAGCTAAAGTGTGACCCTGATAGTAAGATGTCAAAGAGCATTACAAATAAACTGAGTTAATATAGTCTTGGGTGACATTTATAAGATATAGAATGATTAGGATTCTGTAATTTAATTTGATTCACAATGTACTTAAGCAAGCAGACAGTTTTTTTTCAGACACTGCATTATCAAAGGTTATTTGCTTGTAATTTCATATATGAGCACTCCTCTTAGGTAGCTTAACTTCAAAAAGTATGACCTATAGAGTTCTGAAATAAGCTCATTGTCATTTTTGAATTTTACTGTTCAGTAGATTAACTGTAATTTTTGCTCAAAAAAAGGCATTCTAAATGTACAAGAAATATTTTGTTCACACATAGCTGCCGCTTTCACAGTGGCATTTAAAAAAAATGCTTGAAAATCGGAATGTTGAAAAAAGCAAAGGGTGTGTTTTTATACCTAAAAAATAGAATAATGTCTAAAGTGTTTCAAGAGCAATGACAAATGCTTCTCTACCCAGTTTGCATTGTTTGGCTTATACATTCCAGTTCTTTGTAAGTGAAGGGATGATCTCGCAGTGTAGCATAAATAGTATTGTAGCAATTGTAATACAGTTAGTTGGACATTTTAAACATCCACTTGGACAAAATAAAGGCAGCCAAACGAAAGACCATAACAAGGTGTGCCAACTAGTTAGAACAGCGCATACTTTATGTGCTGCAAAACCTTCAAGAGCAGAAAAATGCTTTATGTGCATATACTGCAGACTTTGGTTTACTAATCACTGTCAATGCAAAACAAATTGTGTCTCACTGCAAACACTATTACAGTATTCTCTCATTTTTGAGGAACTTATGAAAAGGTAAGTTCCCTTCTATAGTGAAAATGAAAGATGTTACCTATCATTCATTGCATTGAAAAGACTATAAGAAAAAAGTGCTGGTATGGATAACAGAGTGAAAACAGCAAAAAATCATTATTGTTGAAGGCATTCAGCAGAGATAAAACAACATTGAGGCTGAGCTGTTTTACTGTGTGGTTTTGGTTCATTAATCCAGGGTTTGCTAACAGCTTTTACACTAATTAAAAATCTAACAGAACACTTAAGTTTACAGTTAATTGTTTCAAACAAATAATGTATAATTTGTACTTGCAAATACAGTAAATTACCACATTTACACATTTAACAAACACTTTCTTGTTTTATTACTAACTGATAAAGCTTACTCAGTATTGTATAATGTCAACGATAAAGTAAATGAATGTATGTAAAATTGAATTGTATAAATACATAATTATAGTTTCTGTTTTAATCGAACACATGGTACAGGGTCGCTAATTCATCTAAATAAAAGAGCAACAAATGTTGGGAGTTTTTGGTTGGTTTTTTTTAATTGTTTTAGAAAAGATGTGCAAAACCCATCATGAGGAGGCCGAGATGTGTTCTTTTATGGCTATGTTCTTTGTTGAGGTATTTTTTAATGTTATGTTATGGTCTCTCTGTCTAATCTGCTGACAAACCGAATTCTCTCTTGGGACAATTAAACTTTTTTCTTACATTTGCTGAATTGCAAATTGAGCTTCCCTGTTTGCATCCTATCTGAGTGTTGGCAACAAGCAATTCTTTAGCTCTGCTTCACACTTACTCAGTGAAAAAAAACAGATTATTAGGCAAGGAAACTGAGATGCTACTTTTCCTAACGAAAAACATACCATCAATATTAAAGGGAAACACAACAGTTTTAAAGCCCCATTTAAATCTTGTGACAATACTTTTTTTCGTATTGTTACATTCTGTTTATTTTGGAATTTGATTAACTTTCCATTAAGATTCTAATCTCATTTTGTTTTAATGATAGTTCAAATTGCAATGGTAATGTACTAAAACATTTTCAGTGCTGCAGGCTGAATAAATGTTTTCTTATACACTATTTAGTTTATGAAGCACATGCTGTAATAAGAGTTTTCCGCTATTACTTGTTAATTTGTGGAATAAATCTCATTTCCTATTATATGTTTTTCACACATGTGTGTTTGTGTGTGTGTATTATACAGTACAGGCCAAAAGTTTGGACACACCTCCTCATTCAATGTGTTTTCTTTATTTTCATGACTGAAGGCATCAAAACTATGAATGAACACATGTGGAGTTATGTACTTAACAAAAAAAGGTGAAATAACTGAAAACATGTTTTATATTCTAGTATCTTCAAAATAGCCACCTTTTGCTCAGATTACTGCTTTGCACACTCTTGGCATTCTCTCGATGAGCTTCAACAGGTAGTCACCTGAAATGGTTTTCACTTCCCAGGTGTGCCTTATCAGGGTTATTTAGTGGAATTTCTTGCTTTATCAATGGGGTTGGGACCAGCAGTTGTGTTGTGCAGAAGTCAGGTTAGTTGGACGATCATTTATTTTTCAACAGGACAATGACCCCAAACACACCTCCAGG
>JANRMT010062814.1:101055708-101103208 GCA_026402145.1 Polypterus bichir lapradei
GCGGGGGGGAAGGTAGGGAAGGATCTTGAACACGACTGAGAGAATGAAAAGTGAATAAAAAAAAAAAAACTAACCTTTACAAGTATCATAAATTACACTGGCTATTACACACAAATCAAATGTATGTTTTTATTTTAAAATAGTAAGAATAAGAGCAGTTTACTTTTCAAAAGAGAATCGTGCAGGATCGAACTCATAACCTTTTGGTTACAAGTCAGCAGCTGATACCATTATGCTACCATGGCAGTTGAGATACGTATGTGTCAATGTGGCATGCTAATGCGGCTTTTTTTCCTGCAGTTATATTTTTGAATAAAAGCATACTTGTTCTGTTATATTTGTACCTTTTGTGAAGTTGTTAATTTGATATTTGGACTTCAGGCTTTATACATTATATAGTTTATGCCTACATTTTGTCATTCACTACTACAATATGAAAAACGTTTCTGTTTTAAAAATGTGTTTACACGGATTACTGTAGAAACGGAACACACGTGAAATACGTGTATTCCAAATAATGATCTATTATTTCCACTCTAAAACTTCACTTCACTCCCAGATAATCAATCAAGGCATGAGCTGGGAGAAGTTTGTGCACTTTCTAAGTCGATGGGGGGATGGAATAGCCGGCTACTTGGAACTTTTCTTTATCAACACATTTAGATTAACAAAAGACGCTGGCAGAGAGGTGAGAACGGTTTTAAGAAGCGATTTAAGGTGGGACGGAGTTTTTTCGTAGGCTCTGGTAATTCTAGTGTTAATGGACTATTCGCGGTAAGTGGTGACTTTATTTATTTATTTATTTTTATAAAATTTGTTTGGGGTATTTTACAGATTATTTCCCAGTTTAGTTTTTTATTGGCCGTTTTGAAAATCACTGGCAGCACCAGCAGCGGTCAAATGTAACTTTAGATAACTTAATGGTCTGTTTACCAAGTCTGGAGTTAACATTACAGCTTACTGCCAGTGTCACAAACTCACAATGTCACTCCTCTTTTAATCAAAAAGACGCTTTACAGCAAAATATAATTTATCAGTATATTAAATGGAACTAGGTAAAATACACCGTAATGTAAAATACTGTACATAGCCTGCATTTGTATTCCATACCTACAATGATCGGTATAGATAAATTACAGACGTACCGTGTCTTTAAGGATTGTTAACCCAGATAGCACACACACATCGCGGAGACGTCTGTGCGACGTCATCTTTTTCATCTGGCAGATGTCTGGCAGAGGGCGTTTGTCTTTAAGGATTATTAAGGCTGTCTTAAAAAATATTTTACTAACTAGTTTTATTAATTCATTATTTAATAATAAATAGCATAATCATCATGGGTTGTGTATTGAGTGATTTAACAAATCTGTTTTATTAATCGGTTTGTTTGTTGTTTTTTTTACCACGTCATCTATTTATGAAACTACAGTATGTTGACAATACGAGAAGGCTTCCTGGACACTGCAGTTAACTGAAGCAGTCAATGCTCCATCTGGCGGGATTATACAGCATTGCAACCATCTTTTTAGAAAGCGCATGGGGGCGTTTATGGGGCGGGGCATCGTTAACTGCGTCATCGCGGGGGATCACATTCCGTGCACGGATCGTGCATGGACCTGTCATGCTTCAGGCGGCTGTTTGATGTGGCTCCCACTGTATGTAGGGGTTTTGTTGTACTGGTGAATCAGTAGGCGCTGGATAAAAAAATAATAAAGTGATTTCAAACAGTATAATATATAATTCTTATGAACTAGAGTAAAAAGAAAATAAATTCTGGATGGAAAGCTAAACTCACTGTTTTGTTGTATGTGTGAATACTTTAGCTGCCATGGAGAGCTAAGAAAGTTAAGAGACTGAGAAGCAGGGAAAAGAAGAAGAATTACTAGTTTCAGAAGATTCAGTAGTGTATGGGATGTTAAAAATTTTTGTACTTTGAGTAATTTTTTTGTTTATGAGAATTCTGTATTTTTGAAGCTTAATTTTCAAGCTTTGTTTTGATGTATGACTTTGCACTCTATTTTTGGGTCTGAGAAAGATTTTAGTTCAGTTTTGTGTCACAGTGTCATTGTAGAAAGTGCAACAAGTGGGCCATAAAGACTTTGTAATAAATTTCAGTGCACCACAGGAACCCCTTTGTCCAAGATAAGGATTTGATTAGTGAATAAGCACAGTAAAATAATCTTGGACTTGAAGCTCTTTGGTCTCGATTCCATTGTTTTGCTAGTGTTTTGGCTGTGGTAAAATAATATAATTCTGGTGAGCTACTTTTTGTAATTCCTGTCAAGCTATGATACTGATAATACATATTGCTTGAAAAACAACTCATAACCATAACCCTTCTGAAAGGCTTCTTTCTGTTTTCAGTTCTATTTTCAGTGTTTGGGAAAGACTTCTTGCTTTGTTTATTCCCAAAAGAGAGACATATGTCCTGGTTAGCTGGTTTAAACGTCATAGCACTTAAATACTCTTTGCCTGGAAATTCTCTGGGGCAATCAGTTTGGTATAAAGTCAGCTGTTATGGACCCACAACTGGCATTAACACCATAAAGAGAGTCATATCTAATTATTCAGTAAGCAGTGTAATTCATATTTTAGTTCAATTTGAATCTAAAATGAGTACCCCACCTTAAAATTGTATCTGTTACTCACTCCTCTTTGTTTGTAGTGTTGGCCCAAAACACTTTCTAATGTCATGTCTTTTATGAAAAGTGGAGACAAATAAATTCCTGATACAGTGGAACCTCAGTTCACGACCATAATTTGTTCCAGAACTCTGGTCGTAAACCGATTTGGTCGTGAACCGAAGTAATTTCCCCCATAGGATTGTATGTAAATACAATTAATCCGTTCCAGACTGTACGAACTGTATGTAAATATATTTTTTAAAGATTTATAAGCACAAATATAGTTAATCATACCATAGAATGCACCGCGTAATAGTAAACTAAATGTAAAAACATTGAACAACACTGAGAAAACCTTGAACAACAGAGAAAACTTACACTGCAAGAGTTTGCGCTATAGCGCTATGAATCTCTCGCTAAAAACACTTTTTTTTATGAGATTGAAGCACAGGGAAAAAAATAACATTTGAAAAATTCTTAATTTAATAAACCACCAAGAAAAGTAACACTGCAACAACGCACACTACGAACCGATCACTGTAAACAGAAGTGGAGGTTAAAATCCAATAGAAAAAAGTCTTCATTAAATACAACGAGGTTAAAACAATGCTTGGATCTGTCTCTTTAAAAACAAGCCTGGTGCATTCTTTAACTGCCTTCTCAGCCTTATGCGTCCAGCCGTCTCTCTCGCTTGCTCATGTGCGCGTGTGTGTGTGTGTCTCTCACGCGCGCCTGTCTATGTGTGTGTGTCTGTCTCTCTCGCGTGCACCTGTCTCTGTGTGTGTGTCTCTCGTGCATGCCTGTCTGTGTGTGTCTGTGTCTCTCTCTCTCGCTGCACAGGGAGAGAGTGAACACGTGCGGAAATCATCGGCATGCACAAACCGAAAGGGAAACTGGCTTGTTCATATACAGAGTGTGTGGTCGTGAACAGATGCAGAAGCGTGGCAAACTTTTTGGTCGTAAACCGATTTGTTCGTGAACCGAGGTTCCACTGTACATTGCAGTTGAATTAGGACGCAGCTTAGCCAACACCAAACAAACCGAACCATACATTTATAAACATCCCATGTTGCATAAACAAAATCTCAGGTATCCAGTCATATGCTCCCAGATACTTCTGTGTTTGTTAAATATTGTTAAATAAACCATTTTCTCTCATGTGTGACAATTAAGTGAGCTCAAAACATTGTGTTTTTTAATTAAAAACCTGACTCCACCTTTATTGATTGGTCAGGAGTCTTGCCCAACAGTGGCTTATTTCTTAGCTATCAAGACCCTTCACATGAGATAAACATTGCAAAGTATCATCTGAGAGGGGTATGCATTTAAAGATTAAAGGTTGAAAGACAAACAAGTGAAAACATTATCTGGTTAAAAGTATAGCTTATATTTGTGTAGCCTAAGATGGTTCAACAAGCATAAGGTCAATTCATTAGTGTAGTTTCAAAAACTGCCATTGCAAAATCCTATAGTACTCCTATAGTGGTTGTGATTTACCACTATGCCTGTAAATGTAGCCACCAGTGAATAGAGGGATACCGTTCTTTAATACAAAATCTCCTTGTCTTTTGAGGATGCTTCACTGTCATTTACAAGATTATTTTAAGTAAATTGTTTATTTAATAATTTTAAAGTGTTTGAGACATTGTGTGCATTTATCTAGATATATAACATTAAGATTATGCAGCACTAGGATTATGCATTTTGTATTAGACATTTTGATATTGGTTGCCTTTGTATGATGTTTTAACTATTGTGTCAGAAATTTAGATATCTCCATTCTCCTTGTAAACATGAGATACAAAATTGTTCTCAGCTATCACTACATCATGTATCGTAACAGATACAAAATGTACGATTTTCAGACAAAATATTTTTTGAAGGTAATTCAATTTAATAATTGCTAATTTATTTTATGGAATCACATTACCTAATACTATTGGTTTTG
This sequence comes from Polypterus bichir lapradei, assembly GCA_026402145.1. NCBI lineage: Eukaryota > Metazoa > Chordata > Cladistia > Polypteriformes > Polypteridae > Polypterus > Polypterus bichir. Next base: position 101,060,281 of record JANRMT010062814.1, read on the forward strand.
TAATTAGAAACTAGTCAACTTTGCTTTAATTGATGCAAAAAAATTGCTTTGTTCATTTTTTCACATATATTGACTCCTTATTATAGAAAATAAGAGGAGCTTTCAGCGTATCTGTATTACAAGTAGAAGCATCTCAGAAGTGCTTTTTATTCTTTTTGGTATTATTTGGTTTTCTTTTTGATGGTTATAAATTAAAAATCACACACATTTAGCACAGGATTTGTCCTATAATAATTATATAATTTTGACCCCATCACAATACATTTCATGTACAATATATAGTACTTGGCTGTAAACTTCATTATATATTGTAGAATTAAAAAGGTTTGAAATGCTCATATCTTGCAAGTCCTATAAGGAAACCATATATAGCTTTTATCCTAGTGATTAGAGCTAGATATATACTGTATGTAATTTAGTTAAACAGCTTTTAAATACACAGTTTAGTGTTGTTTACTTTGTATTAAACCTGATCACTTATCTTAATCTGACTCAATTTTATTTTCTAGCTTACATGAAGCGACGTCATAGTTCAGTAAGTGACAGCCAACCTGTCGACAGCAGTTTGACCACAATCGACTACAGTCAAGGAGCCAGCCCCCAGCACCAGCATCATCAACTGAAAAAGCCTCGTGTTGTACTGGCCCCTGAAGAGAAGGAGGCTCTCAAGCGAGCTTACCAGCAAAAGCCCTACCCTTCCCCTAAAACAATTGAGGAACTTGCTAACCAACTCAACCTCAAAACAAGCACTGTCATTAACTGGTTCCATAACTACAGGTAAGTTAGGTGAGGTGAAATAAAGGTCCACACCATTCCTTTTTGCACATCCAGCAATCCAATTAAGACTTAACCATCATTTTCAGTGGAATTACGCTATACACAAAGGAAAGGTGTCTCATGGATCATATACTGTATAAAACTTGGAGACAAGAATTTGGTGCAGTTTATTTTCTATCTGTCATAAGTGACTGTCACGTTTTATATTGTTCAGTTTGATTTGTTGCTTTTGGTACAGGCTTTTGAGCTTCCTTCAGACTTTGAGATTTATTAACTAGTTATAACAGATATGATTCTGATATCCCTATCATCTTTGACATGCCCTCTATTTCCTTAGACTATCTAGTACTCTTTAACTTGTCCTTGTCTGTAAGGTTTCTTGCAAACCATGTAGGTTAGCATTGTCCACTCTCATGTCAAGTTTATCAGAAGAAATGATCAATACCACTTGATCTTTATTTGGCATTCTTTTTGTCGTTCCTTGCCTGCCAACTAAACCATGAATCATTTTCTTAGAATATAAATTCACTCAAACTGAGTAGTGTTCTACCTACCCCCAGTTTGCCATAAATTGAGGCTCTTTCCACTATCAACCTAAGCCATGTTAAACTAGGTTTTGTTATAATTTGTTCATTTAAAAATAGTACTGTATAATGTTGTCCTAGCATGTTTCGGAGCAGTGACTATGTGAACTCCACTATTAACATTAGTGTTGGCTGGCAGGGCCAATGTTGTTTATTTTGGTATCTTACATTTTATCGCCTTTGCTAAGTGTGAATTTGTTCTTGGACTTGATTTTTTCACAATTATAAATGAGCGTCGTCTTTTTAACATTCTAACATAAAAGGTCTTCAAGTAATTTTTAATTTGCTTGATCTGCAGCAAAGTATTCTTAAAATACTGATCAGACATCATTATACTGATTAATAATTTAAAACTGTCTTAAAACTGGTTTAATTACAGTGTGAGTGCGTCTTTACTCTAAAATCTGATTACAAACACAAAATGCTCAGTTTATAAAGTGAAATGCTTTTGAAGATGAGTACGATATTTATATTTTGTTTGTTTGCCATATTCATTGGTTATTATACAAGTATTATGTTACATAGCAACGGTGCATTGTATGACCAAAAGTATGTGGACGCAGGTTAATAAAATAAAGCACTTGGCCATTCAGTCTCCATTGACAAACATTGGCAGTAGAATGGGTCGAACTGAAAAGCTCAGTGATGTTAAACACTGCACTACTATAGAATTCCGCTTTGCAATTTACGTGAAATTTCTGCTGTGCTAGGTCTTCCCCGGTTAAATATAAGTGCTGTTATTGTGAAGTGGAAGTGTCTAGGATCAACAACAGTCCAGCTTAGAAGTCGTAGACCATTCAAACTTGCAGAGTGAGGCCAGTGAGTACTGAAACACATAGAGTCTAAAATTGACAATCCTCTGTTAGCATCATTCATAACAGAGTTCCAAACTGGTGCTGGAAGCAACATCAGCACAAGAACTGTACATTGGGTGCTTCATGAAATTGATTTACATGGCTGAGCAACTGCCCACAAGCCTAAGATCACTATATGCAACATCAAGCAACAGCTGTAGTGGTGCAAAGTATGCTGCCATTGGACTCTGGAGTAGCGAAATGTGTTCTCTGTAATGATGTATTACGCTTCACTATCTTGAAGTCTGATTGATGAATTTGACAGATTCCAGAACAATGGTGCCTTCCAGACTACCCAGTGAATATAATAAAGTTTGGTGGAAGAGAAATGATGGTCAAAGATTGTTTTTCAGGGCTTGTGCTAGGTCCTTTGGTTCCAGGGAAGAGTACTGTTAATGCTACAGCATAAAAAAACATTTTAAACAATTGTGCAATTCCAGCTTTGTGTTACATGTATATATAGGGTGACAGTCTGAGAGAAAAAAGTGCCAAATTTTTGTAGTTCTTTTTGTGTACAGGGTAGTGACACATTCATATATTCAGTTGTTAAAAAGTTATTGTTGTAGCCAACTCTTCCTAGTTAAAAGGAAAATAATATTAAAATATTTAAGTACCTTGGTTACAGTCTTCATGCCACTAGTAAAAGAAACTCCAAGCAAAACTACAGAAAAAAAGTTAATGTGATTTGGTGAGGAAAAAAGTCATTTCTGAAGCAGTGGATCTCCACTGAATCATGTTGTCCATCTAAAAAGCTTTGAGACAGTCTTGCCAGGTGGTAATCAGGATACTCTCTAGGGATCAACAGGCTTCTCCTACCTCAAAATGAAATGGCTTAGTCAAAGTGCATGCATAAATCCTAGTGAGGTTTTATATGACCTGATGTGAAAAGTTGATATTTGAAAATCCACACGTGTGTGACTTTGCCGCAGTCTTTTAAAAGGAAGAGAGGGCCAAAGCGTTTTCAATAGTGGTGTGAAAGACTAAGCAATTAACTGCTGGAAATACCTGGTTGCAGTTATTCTTGCTGAAGATTACAAAGCCAGTTATTTAGTTATGGGATAATTCCCTTTTCACATAGATTAATAGACATTTTACCACTTTCGTTAATCTATGAATGAAATAAGTCCCCTATATTATGGGTTATTTGTTCACTCAGGGTTACTTTTACCTAGCAGCTACTGTTATGTCATAAAGTATAAAACAGGGAGGCAAAAATTTTTTGGTGGTGGGTTTTTCAGGTGTGAGGTCAGTACTTTTCTTACGTAAATTTTGTTCAGTAAGTAATGTAAAATTTTTCTGCCATTTTGACAAATTTTGGTTTATTTGTATTTTTGGATGATGGAATGCAGATCACACTAATAGCCTTGGCTCTTTTATTGCCATTAAGATGGTAAAACAGGGATTGTCAGAAGCTATGTTGATCCAAATTGACTTGCACCTAAGTCATCCCCAGTACAGTTTAACAGTGTGAAAAATTCTATATTTAGTGCATACTGGTTTTGATTACTTCTTCTAAAGCTGTCTAGACTACATTCAGTCTGAATCCGAGGTGATACTAGAAGACCTAAAAGTGGCATGTAAGAGAGAATCCGTCCTGACAATTTCAGTTACCTTGTCTATTCTAGCTTTCAAATTTGGTGAGAATCATCTATGCATGTCAGTATGTTGCCTTCTTTAACTGGACAAAAGTGAAAAGGGGTTAAAATTAACTTTATACTTTCATCTGTACACTTCACTTAATCCTGAGTCCTTTGTGAGTAAACTTATGAAGCACATACTGTAAATGTAATAATATTTCCTTGTGACCTTACCTTCCTATAAATTGTGACCTTGATTTCTTCTTCACCTGTACTTATTTTATTCTAGCCTTCCATTTTTGTCTTACTGTTTTCTGACATTTCTTTTCTCCTTTTTGACTTTCATTTGTCATCCAAGTTCTCTTTGGCAGAAGTAATGCACAGTGTTGCCTTGCTTTTTATTCCTCCCTATGTTACATGGAAAATATACCAAATGCTCACAAACTAGTGTTTCACTTGAGTTAATCATTGGTAGCCTCTAGGATGTCTTCTAGTCTTGATGGTCACTTAGACATCTTTCCTTGTCAAGAAAAGCTAAGATCCCTTTTGTTAGACAAATATAAGAGACATACTGAAAGTATATGTTATAGGCACATTAATTTAGTCACAATTCTTAAAACTTAATTCTGTTCCATTTCCATTTTGGTGCCCCACAGGTCCAGGATCCGCAGGGAGCTCTTCATTGAGGAAATCCAGGCAGGCAGCCAAGGTGCACCTACTGAGAGTGGCTCTCCTACATCTCGAGCCTGTAAGACCAGTGGTGAACGGGACAGTTGTGATGGCACTGAGTCTGATGGAACTATGGAAAGCAGACCAGGAGTTGCCTTGGGGCCTGATGACTGTGGGGTGACTTCAGAGGGAGAGGGTCCTGACTCAAGAGAAGACGGAGGAACCCAAACTCCCACTCGCTCCCCTGCCCTGCAGGACGCCACTACCTCAGCATCCAGTATACCCGGCACCAGTGGCCACAAGGGTGGTGCCCTCCAGAGCTTGTTCAGCTTTCCAGAGACAATGCCAGCCTCTGCCAAGAATCCCAGGGATAGCAGTCTGCGCAAAAAAAAGGCTGCCAACCTAAACAACATCATCCATCGCTTAGAGAAGGCTGCTAGTCGAGAAGAGCCCTCTGAGTGGGAGTTTTGAGATGTTTGGGGGCTTTTTTTTGTTGTTTTTGTATTTTTTTAAACATTCATGCAGTCTTTTTTGCAGAGGCAAAGCCTGGCAGAAAAGTGAAGATAAAGGTCAGTTGGAATTCAGAAGTGAGGGAATCTTTAAAAAAACTACAAGGACCTCCGTCTGGTTTTTATTTGTGAAGCACTTAATGCCCTGCTGGCCACAGGGCCTTCCCACCATAGGCCAAATGGTGCAAAAAGATTTAGAAGCCTAACTGAAAAGGAGAACCAGAGACCATAAGGAGCATTAAAATCCTAGGATACCATGCAGTTTTCAGAAGAAAAAAACTTAAGAAGCAATTTTTTTCTCTGCAAAGAGGGCATGTTGCCCTCAAAAATGTTTTTGAATAATTGTTTTCTGCGTGAATTTTCTTCACACTGTTGAGCTGAATAACTGTTACAGCATTTGCCTTGTCGTGCGTGTGTGTGTGCGTGCATTTTGGGTTTTTTCCCCATTTTTTGTTCTTTGGTGTCCAAGAATGAGCAAGAAAATGAAATAAGAATCCCAAGTCTATATATATATATATATATATATATATATATATATATATATATATATATATATATATATATATATATATATATAATGTAAATGGGGGAGGGATCTTCATAAATATATGGTCCCCACAAGCTACTTTTTTCTTCTTTTTCTTTTCCCCTGAGGCTGCCATTTAATGGCGTTGATGTTCCAGTACACTATCAACTACTTTAAGAAGAAAAGGATAAATGGAACACTTTTTTTGTGTGTGTAAAAGAAAAACCAGTTTTATAGCTGTTTGGTTGCCACTAAGAGATTGCACAGTCTGTTGACTCTAAACACACTAGTTTTGAAACTCCTAAGTATTTTGGGGGAAAAACACTTGATGTTTAAAACTTTGGGAAAAAACACATTCATTTCACTTATTTTTTAACTAAAAACGGCTATGTCAGGATAAAAATCAATTTGTAGTAGCTGATTTTAGTGTTTTCTTGTGAGTGGACTAGAATTCTTGATATGTAGTGCACATTTGTTTCATAGCTTTAATTGACTCCTAGGTCATTAAAAGGGGGAGAGTTTTTTTGAAATACACTCCATTTTAGGCCAAAATCAGGAGACATGAACAGATTGAGAAAATATTTAAGCTTAGCTATTTAAAAAAAGGAAAAGACAGAAAAGAACCTGCTTTTTTATCCTCTAACCACAAAACACGCTGTTCAGACCTCATGGGCAGGAGTGCTGTTTGGCACAGTTGTGAAGCATGGCGTTGGGCTTGCTTGTGGCATTGTTTGTCCCATTTCCAAGCATCTTTGTTATAGCTGCATTGAAACAGCACAGTGTGCACATCCCAAAGAGCCTAGATGTTCAAAACAGACAGAAGAGACTGAAGCAATCTATTAAGGTTTAGTGTTTTGAGTTGGAAATGCATTAAAGAAAGAGCAAGCAATGTTAAAACAGATGGCTCTCTTTGGGTTTCACATTGCTTGCCTCTCCTGCCCTATATCTCATTTAAACAAGTGTTCATATGTTAGCTGTTTGTCTGTTTTGGCCATCAGGAGTTCCTTCAAATTGTTCTTGTATTCTTTATTTTTGATATGGAGTATTTCTCAGGACCTAAGGAAATGTCTTAAGGGATATTTACACAGGATAACATTGATGGCATCTGCATTCAAAAATCTCAAGAATTCTGGGCTATTTAAATTACACTTTTTTGAAATGTTTTAACCCAAAGAAAAACTGCTTCAAATCCATACAAACTTAGGTATCACCCCTGGGTTGCATGGTCAGAGGTGATGAGGTTAGACTATAAACAACTTTCTAAATGTGGAAGGGTAGTAGAGCTGAGTGTAGTACATGTTATTGCAAATATTTTTCAAAAGAAAAAATCAGATATAAGCACTACTTTTATATTTAATCTTATTTTTTTGTTCCCCTTAAACCTGAATCATCCTTTATAGCTGTTTTGTAAAAGTCATCACTTTTAGACTTTGTAATATTATGATTACAGAACATTCTTGTGTTGGAAGTTAAGGTGGTGCAATTACTACCATTGCCAGTTGGTTTATTTATAATACAGCTGCCAGAGCTACTGTGGCAATCTATGTAGAGTAAGTTTAATTATAATTTGAACTATTGTGTATGTTGATTTTCTGTTTCACTGGAATCTATTTGGATCTGACACCAAAGGAAGACATGCACCTGAGCATAAATATGACATTTTTGTGAAGTACTATAAGCAAAGCAGCTAATTATTTGCAATAAGCCAATAAAAAAATTAAAGTATTGGATCAGTTTTACTCATGTACCACTTTCATGTTGGGGGTACTGATCCATTGTGTGCAATGTATGCTTTTGCTTATCAAAATTAAACTAAAATAGAAGTAAAACTGGGAGCCATTAGTTCAAGACTGGCAGCAAGGTAAAACTTGGGATACCTTTGCTTTTTGTTTACACAGTTGTCAGGGATAGAATTACTCATAATGTGTACCCAGTAAGACATAATTGCAAGCAAAAACTCAAACTATTACATCAATTTCTACCCTGTGTAAATATCCTTTTATTTGTTTACCCCATCGTAATATGTGTATATAGTTTTACACATGAACAAAAAATATGCACATCTAACCTGCAACCAATGCCTGGCCCCTCTAAGGCGCACATCTTCAAGTCTACTGTGCCTCCTGCCTCTCTTTGCCCGTATGTGTGTGAGAATGCTGTATAGTTGAGTGTGTGGGTGTACACGAGAGCAGTTTGTGACACAAGCAAGATTTTCTAGGTCTGTGTGAGTTTTCTTTTTTGTATGTACCTTGCACATGTAGAGTGCACAACTGCCACCCTTTCTTTTTAATAAGCTGCGTTTATCCATCAATGGCTTCACCATCGTTTGCTGTTTGTAGGTTCCTTTTTATGCCATATTTTACAAGACATAACAATAGATTATTTCAGTATATAATGAATTTTGTTTCTTATTGTTTTAGCTTATTTATAGGTGCTGTATTTTTATTTGAAGTTTTTTGGTTAGAAAATAATTAAATAGGGGGGCAACTTTATTTTTTATTTTTTTTTTTTTTAGATTGATAGACTGCCGGCAGTATTGGGTAATATTTACAAGATTTAGTTGTCATACATGTATATTAATGAACTGAAGACTATTTTGAAAATGTCATTTATATTATTTCAAGAGAAGATAAAAAGTAATAATAAGAAAAGCCAGTTATGAAAACATTACATAGTGCATTCATAACTCAATTTTATTATTGTCATAACAGGTTTATTTTGGGGTTTATTTGACTGTATTGTTGTTTGTGTGTGTGTGTGTGTCCATCCTTTTTCATAACATTAATTCCTGGATGCCTCATCATGCTTCTACTCATTTGACTGATATGTGTTAGTATTTCTTTATGTGTTGGACAGCTGCAGAACCTATTTTAGCACAAATGATCCTTTTCAGTTTCTTTTTTTTAATACTGTCTGATTTGATTCTTTGATACACCAACAGAAAAGCACTTAGCTGTTTTGTACCAAGTGTTCTTAAGGTAACTCTTTAGAAAAATAGGGGAGCCAAAGGTGACGTGCGCACCTATGAGTTCTTGGATGCAGAAGCATTGCGGCAACGGCCACCGCCTCGCTGCTAAGCAGCAGGCTTGGCAAAGGTGACTGGAGGGAAATTTGGGCCTAAAGAAAACATTAATTAGAAACGGTCATAGGCATGGCTTTTAACTATTGATATTTCTGGTTTTTGTCTACCTAAGAAAAATAAAGTAGTCAAAAATGTAAAACAGCAAACAAGGCTGTTTACCAGGAGCCCTAGGTTGTGTCCATCTGACAGAAAAAATTAAAAATATACAAGCAGACGTTTCTGTGTTGACCAAAGGTTGACCTAGATTGTGTCCAAATAATAAAACGGTGCTGAATTGTACAGTTTTCTGTAGATTATTTTTGACTGTTTCAATGGGCATACATACAGTGAACTCATTTAGGTTTCTTGTAAAATACAGTACTTTTTTAATTTGTTTTTTGTTTTTCTTTTAGTCCAAGTGGATGAACTATGTTGGAGACTTGTGATCTCCATTAATGTTAATATCACTGTTAACAGTTGATTTAAATGACAATGGAACGGGAGGAGAGCAGATGTAAAGCAGAATATTGAATCACTGGGCAGTGGATCATGTTCCTATGAAAAGGCAGAAATCTCATACTTAACATGTATTATGTTTTTTTTTTTTTACTCTGTATGGGTAACTAGAACATTAGTTTACCTTTCCTTTAAGTTTGCTTTGTCCCGTGTGTATCATGGGCCTTACAATAATCCTACTTACTGCACTGCTCACTAAGTATGTCTTGCTAGATAGAACCAGTGAGCTTAAATTATCATTGAATATGTTGTTCATTTACCAGCTACATATATTTTTGGCTCCACAACATCTTTGCTTTTAAATGTGTAGCTCTCACAGAATGAAGCACAAGCACATCTTTAATGGTGGTTTGCACCATCTCATTGGATTTCAATTTCAGATATCAGTTTTATTTAATTTGGTATTGCAATTGCTGATGTGTGCTGAACATGTTCATGGCACTGAAGCTAAACACCAATGCACCCACAGGCATGAGAAGCATTCAGTGACCCTTTCTACAAGTGCAGGCAACAAACCAAGCAGCTTAGACTTGAAGTCACTTCTAGGCTTTGCTGTTGGAGACTGAGGTAGCAGAGTGCACAATAGTGGCTTATAGTGGCTTATGAAATTATGGCCTTTTCACAAATGGTTACAAACCAAACACTCATTTTTACTGCAAAGCACCTTGGGGCATGAAGCCTTTAAACTCTAGCCCTTCTATTCCACTATTGGACAGCAAATCGGGGCATGGTGCCTTTAAATTAAGGTTAGAAACCGAAGCACTCGCCAAGAGTCTAACTTTTTATTACATAGTACTGAGAAATACTTCACTCTGCTTAAGCAGAGTCTGAAATCAGAGAGCCTCCTTAGAAATACAGGCAAACACGGGAATGCCTTTTCAGAGAAGTTGATGAGCCAGCCTTCCTGGATCCTGTGGGGTGCAGTCTCTTTAATTGATGCCTTTTTTTCATATAAATATGCCATTGGTTTCAAACCAAGTGCACTCCCAGGGTCCTGAGTGCCTCCATCAGCCACAGTGACCCAACAGCAAAGCCTTTTGTGTCTAATTCTCAGCAAGATTGACATGGCAGTGAAGATTGCAACATTATATTTTTGGTAGGCAAAACATTTCCAGCATTTTAATTGATAATTTCTGGTTTTCGGTTCCTTTAATTACAAAAATTAGTGAAGCTACTTTTATCATTTTTAAAGGTAAATCATATTACTTTGTCAAATGAGAGTTAATTCTGCTAGAAACCCAGGAGAATAGAGCCAAAAGGGACAGACAATTCATAATATCATGTTTAAGTTCAATCATCATTGGAAATGGTTGACACAGGTGGGAACGTCACTTAATGGATGTTAGTTCTGTCTTGAAGGTGCTCTTTTAAAACTAATAATTTTTACACCAGTTAATGATTAATAAGTATGGAGGCAGCATGCTGTAACAATGCTACTGATATAGACGTGTTTGGGAGGAGACTGGCAGCAACGTCATTGGAGCTTCAAGAAGCACTCAGATAATCTGGAAAGAAATTAGTCATAATTAAGGGAGCAAATTACAATTTGCCACATATCAAGCATGGTTTCAGACATCCTGGCAGTTAAATAAAGGCCTCAATTTCTTTAATCTTTTCATACCCTTTTTTGTGCCTTCCCCTTTATGTTGTAACTACAATATATTGTACATTTCAGTGTCCAGAATTTGAAAAAAGCTGTCAATTTGAATTGAGTGAAAGAACAATTTAGGTATGCTTTTGACCACTACAAAATCCCAAAATCTACAATATCAATTAGTGGCTGTGCACAGACCTCCTTAAGATCCAGATTACAGTTACTTCGTTCTTTCATGTCAGTATCTAACATAGCTGTGCAGTGCATACAGTAAATGTAGTTAGCATGTTGAAAGTTGATGAGGCCAACCTATCTGGAAATTTTGTTTTTATTCTTTTTATCTTTAATGTCTTCCGCCAATGCACCATATGAAGCTACCTAAACCTTTAGTGAGAGCTACCTCACAGTGGGCTGAACAGATAAAAGGTGGACCCACATGTTTTGGTCTAAAATAGCTAGCAGCTGAAATTAAGCTTTGTGCATTTTGGTTTCTGACTTTATTTACTTAGTAGAAATCCAAAGAAACTCTGTAAAATGTAATGGTTATAATTTCAGTGTCTTGATAATATTTTTTTTTTGTTAAGTATGTTTTATTATGGTAGGGTCTCATTGCACTTCAGATTAGAAAGTTGAACTGGAGAAAGTCAATTATACCAGTGGAAATCTGTACCTTTGGTAGTGCCATTTTTATATGTCTATCTTTTTGTTGGAGTACCAAGTATAGGTGAAAAAGAAGCATGGCAGATGACTTACTCATTCTGCCTTAGTTAATCCATTAAAAACAGCATACAATGCTCGCAGTTGCTCAGTAAATTACAAAAGACCTGTTCAGGTCCCTTCTTACATATACTGAAAGATGTCATTAAATTTATTTTAATTTGCCTCCATAAACCCATATTTAACTCTTGAAACCAAGAATATTTAACAAGGTTATATTTTTGTGTTGTGTTAAGAAATAATGAATCTCCTTATTTTATTTTATTTTATTTTATTTTACATCTGAAATGTAAAGCATTACAAAGCCCAATAGTTTTGTTTGCTGATTCTCTGGCTGATTAAGATTTTAAAAGATAAATATGAATGAATTGTATCTTTAGTTAAAGTCTCTCTTATTGTGGTTGATCCATGCTTAGCACATACCATCTTGCCTGTTGATTACTGATGATAACTAAATGAAGGTTGTGACATTCAGAACTGATAGCATAAATCGAGCTATCTCACCCCTTTACTGCAGTCTCTGTTAGGTGTCATATAGTGGTAGTTAGCAAGTCCAGATAGATGGATGAAGGCCATGATCCTTATTTGGAGGCTTTATTTTATACGCAAATTTCAATATTGTGCTTATTTTAGAGATGCTTGTAATTGCTTGGCATGATGATACAAGTCCTTCTCCCACAACCCAGTTTGTTCATTCCAGGTTTTCTAGCAAAAATTGCTGAAGTTAATTCATAAAACCCAGTTGGCCTATGTGCACCTATACATTAACAATGTTGCAAGAAGCACATTTTGTTTTGTAGACATTAGATAATATGTACAGTTTTCCCCTGTAATGTATAAAGAAAATATAGAGTTTCCATTGTGTAGACCTCTCCAGGCCACAGAATTAAATGAAAACAGCACAGAATATCAATAATCACATGAACTGTCATTTGATCTTTTTAAAGATTTTGTGAAATGGGCCATGGTATAATTGCTGGACCATTAGAATGCTATGGAAAAATAGGCAAAATTTTATTATGGTATGGATTCAGCTGGTTATCCATTTTGTTGTTGTGTGAAAACATTTTTGTAGTTGAACTAATGCAGTGGGCTCCTTTAGTTTTGAGGGAAATTTGCTGGCATATCATGGTATCATGTACTGACTATAACAATCACAACATTCGCTTAAGCGTGTTACTCTTTGGAAAGGGTAAAGAAACTTGTACCAAAGGTAGAATTTCATGAAATGTACCAGATTACCTAGGGCTTCAATCTCTGGGTGATGCTGAGTTTCAGTGATTTGGCAGCACCTCTTGATGATGGATGACAATGAGACCTGTTTTTACCTGATTGTTTTGTGTTGTTTGCATACTTGAAATTTCTCCGCAGGCCTTTATACTCTGCCTTTCCTTCTGTTAAGCCTCCTGCACATTTTTGTTCATTCAGAGCCTGATACAAAATCTGAACAAACAGCCTGAAGATTTTCTTATATCATGTATGTTTCAGTTAGAGTTCACATTAATGATGAACGTTAAATTTACTTCTGCTTTAGTTCAGGTTAGGATCACATCGTTAAAGATGGTTTCTCTTTTACAGGTTTGTTTCAAATATCTCATTATGAAAATAAGTTTTAATATAAGGGCATATGATAATATTAGTAATGTTTTTCCTATTCTGTTTTAATTATGAACTACTCTGATTAAGTGAGAATGGCGTAGGATTTTTTGCTGATTTAGCCGAGAAATTGTGTTTGATCCTGTGGACTGATTACATCATGCAAACAGCCAGCCAGAGATCCAATTTAAAAGGACAGTCCAAACTCATTTAAATATATGGACCTATAGTGAGGTCATCTTGCATATCCTTAAAGGAGTGTAAGAGCCTGTTTATATTCCAGCAGATTGCCTCATTTCTGTCTGGGTCCGGTTAACCTTTGTGCCCCTCATGATTAGTCATGGAAATTAGAACTTCTAGTGTCATGTCTGTACATACTGTTTTGCTGTTGTATTTTTCATGGGCTTCAGGGTCTTTAGATGTGCCATTTGAGTTTGATTCCATGCTACCCAAGAAATTTGTTGAAGATTTCAAGTATTTTTGGTTTTCAGCAGAGTGTCTGAAAAAAAAAATTAAGTTCATGGGATGCAAGACCACACAACCATTTAAAATATCTAATCGTTGTATTGTTCAGGACCACCATGTGCTGTGCTTTTTTGTGTCTTAGTATGTTATTTTTTCTTTTTTTTTACAGTAACCAAAGCAAGGAAGAAATACATGATTCTTGTCTCCTTGGAGGCAAGGAAAGCAAATCACTGGCAAATCAGGGATGTCTATCTCAGGATTTAGAAGTTGAGATTTCAGTTTTATCTGAGAGAAATGTATAATTTATTTATTCTGTATTTTGTTTTTAAACTTTCCTCTTACAATTCTAAGCGGGTATCAACTGTTAGACCTAGGTCATTTGCTTATAAGCTATACTGAGAGCTAGCTAAATGTGGAAATGTATGAGCTGAATGGTTTGGAGTGAGGCTGGTATGAAGTGAATATGTATACTTTAACTAGAACACATATGAAGAGCTTTCTTTTCTACTTCTTAGGTCCTTATCTTGTTCAAAGTTAATATTATATTGGCAGCTAACTGGGGCTGAACATGTGGATGCTCTCTGTTTTCTAACCAAGCAAAAAGCATTATGAAAGCAATAAAAAAAGAAAATCCAGAGTGCATTGCTGTTCTGTGTTATGGAGGATTTTGGAATTTGCTATGTAGATTGCCTCTAACTACTTTCTGACCTGGCTTTTGAGTTGTACCGTTAATATTTTTAGCAGCACTGATCAGGTTTTAAATAACTTCTTTACTGGTAGAATTATGCAGATTAGCAGCATTCTTGAACCAGGCCTTGGCACTCTTACTACAGATTAAGAATTCTGATGTAGAGGAAGGAAATCAATATGTAATATAATGGGATTTAAGCTACTGTAGGTGTGAACAGTTTTGTTGGAAAGCAATTTGATTTTATTTACATTTTAATGTTAAATTTTTATATTCTTTCTGAAATGACAGGTGCATATCTTTTATTTATCATTTAGTGAAATGTCCATAAAACCTAAAGAAAATATAACTATTGCTAATTTCATGAGCATCCAGTGTTTTTATTCCTATATTAAGAAGAAGAAAATTGGCTACATTTGAATATGATACTGGGCATTTAGATGCTCCCTACCAACAGCAGTGTCAGTGGTCGCTGTAATACAACAAATGCATTTCTGCACTTTTGAGTTGTGAAGGTAAATTAGAGCATCTGTTGAAATTTTTCTTCTTGCCATATTCGATTTGTTATTTTTCCATGCTCTAGTTGTGTATAGGGACTGGAAAAGCTACTGTAGTACTCAGGTTTTAACTAAAAGGAAAAAAAAAACACATATAGTTGAACCCATCTTTCTTCTTTTATGTTGTGGTTTGTTATTGACTTTTTGCTTCCTTGATTAATTCCTACATTACAACACTAATGTGCCCACTTTAAATGTTGCCACACTGCTAAAAATATGCACCATTCTTCGTTGTGTTGGGGTTTTTTTTTTTGGTTTTTTTTTGTTTTTTTGTTTTTTTGTTTTTGAGGTTGTTGGCGGGAGGCATCAATTCTGTAAATTATTTGTATTCTAAGGTTTGTTTTCTGAAAGCTGTGCTAGGAATGCTAAAACTTAACAAGTAGCAAAAATTTTTCTGCAGGTTTAGTAAAGCAGCACCCTCGGATGAAGTAATCACAAGGCACATGCAGCACCTAAGTAGGTGTATCATTTTGTAGTTTTCAAAAACATTTCCTGCACCATGTTCCCAACATAGATCAACCTTGGTCTGAAGGCTGAATATAAATCAATTAATTAATTAATATTATTATATGTATATGTACACATGCACGTAATACATATATGTTAGTAGTGAGAGAGAGGATTCTATAAAATATATATATCAATACATAGAAATAAACTGGGATTAGAACAAAAAAATTTTTTTTTCATCAAATTAGAGGTTCATAACATTATTCCTACACTACATTTTCACTTCACCACTTTCCAATTAACCATTGTCCAAGGCTTTTGTGAAGTACAGTATAGGAAACACATATTATAAGTAAAGCTCCCAGGGTGCCTTGCTGCTGCTCCTCCTCCACATTTCTGCTTCTGGCTCCAGCCATGATGTAGGGTGTAGTGGTTTTTTTTTTTTTTTTTTTTTTTTTTTTTTTTTTTTTTTTTTTTTTTTATTATATATAACAGCAGTGGTTATTAATTCATAAGAACTGTATCAAGTACTAATAGTTTGGTAAAGTAGAACTCCTGCAGGACGTTATCCCATGCATTTTGTCTTTCTTCTGTTTTTTTATTTATTTATTTTTATTTTTTAAATATCCCTTTTACTTGTTTAGATGTACTTAGCCCAGAAGTAAGAGTGCTTACCTCTGTTCATCTCTTATGCATCCCATTTAATGTGTGCCCTGGTTGGAATCACATTCTGCTGTATGATTTTCAAGGCTGTAATATTCCCATGACATTTTGTTCCCATGATGATGGTGATTAATCACTTTTACAATCACCAGATATATAAGCCATTTTCTAATGTTGACAGCAAGAGGGACACTACTTTCTATTCATAGAAAAGTCTGTCAAGAGACAGAGGCCTCCAATATGCTTGACCAGCAAAGGTGGATGGGTAGATAGCAGTGATATCAGTGTTGTAGCTTTGTAATGCATCTGTGCCCTGTCCTGTTTTTTTTTTTGTCTGAAAGTGGAGTGCCATAAAAACAAAAAATAGGTAAAGACCTTGCAGGTACCATTTCATTTGACTCAGAATGGTAGGGGTGTTGAGACTTGATTTTCTTCCTAGTCATAAAAATGACTTACTGATCAAGGAGTTAAGTGCCGCTTGGTATATCCTTTCCCCTTTCAACTGTGCTTGTTTTGTAGTAATCTGGCTTCCACATGTGTAGTTCTTTTAAAAGCTAAGCTCTACAACATTGCATTATCTGTTTTGTGGCATTTACATATATTTAGTTTAACCTTAAAGGTTCAGTCATCACAAATTGCCATTTCCACCTTGGGGTTATTTAGTGATTGGAGGCCTGTGTTCAGAACAATTAATGACTTAGTCTGTGTTGTGCAATTGTTATGTCTACACTTCTTGTGCACTGGGCATTTTGGAGCGCTACCCTTGCTTCCAAACTTCACACTGAAGTATCTGTTCTGTTATTACAAAAAAATAATTTGACCAAAAAAAAAATGTAAAAGAAAATTCCTGCCTGTTCAGAATTTTCATATTTGTGCTGCCTCAGCATTTCACTGTGATGCACCAACCAAGGCAACTCCATTTATTCCAGGGCCTGTCTAGAAAAACTAATTATGTTGTCAGCCTGTATTATAATATTATTTGTAACCCCCTCTCCCCCCACAAACCATGTTTTTGCCACATTACAGGATGATGAAACTGTCTTGGGCAGCTGCAGTAGAATGTTTCGAACTTGGTTTGATCTTGCACCAGCCACAACCAAAGTAGGGGACACTCTACTTAGCCACAGATACAGAGGCAATTATTTCAGATGCCGCACTTTGATTTTTAGTAACAGTTGTGGAGAAAACAATCGTAATTGTCTTTACCAGGGGTGGGCCAATTGATCTGGGGGTTAATTTTGTTTGTTTGTGTTTTTAAAGAAAAAATGTTTGAAAAACCAAGATTGTAGTCTTTGAGTCTACTGCTTCTGTGGCTATGTGGACAGTCCGCCTGGCACATCTACGGTCCTGTCTATAAACTGTAAAAAATCTCTCTTGGTTCCACATCACAATCTTTTTATATATATATATATCTATATATATATATATATATATATATATATATATATATATATATACTATTTTTTTTCTTTGTGCGTGTGAACTATGCACAAATTAGTCAAAAAATAGGTATGGGCAATTGTTTAATGTCCATATATGTATATTATATATTACACACTAAACCATAAAAGTTGTATTTATATATAGACATACTGTGCGTATGTGAAGCTTTATGATTGGCAGCAGGAAAAATTGATACCTCCATGGCGCTGTTTTTCTGTCCAGATGAGTTTTTCTTTTCTTTTTAGATTTTCCTTGTAAGTCTATTCTCAGCACTGTAAGACAGTTCCCTCTACAATATGGAGAAGCAATATCACTGTATGAAACTCACACAATGTATTATTATTATTATTATTATTATTATTATTGTTATTATTATTATTATTATTATTATTCACTAGCACCCTAGGTGTGATAATTGAAGTAAATATCTTTTATACAAACACAATTTGATGTGTGGTGTATTTATTTAAGTTATTTTTTCCACTAGTGGGGTGCAAACTGTATTTGTATTCAGCTACTAATGAAAATGTTTAGTTTTAGCAACTATTACTTATTTTTATATGTATTTTTAACAGGTAGATTTTTAATCTATCCAGCAAATTTGCTTATAAGGGCAATGAACTTCTAATTTGTTAACCGTTTTTGACAGCTGCTGTTACTTACTCTTGAAGAAGGAAAAAAAAAGTAAAACCATCAACCTGCTGTATCACTGTAGATCTCGCAAATTAGCTGTGGTAGACAAAATAATGACATGTTTTCATTCCAGTAACTCCCTCCCATGCTGTTTGTGACCCACCTTGCCTGCTGAAATCTTATCAAAAGATCAATATTATGAAATAACCCTTCACATAACTCTTTCTGGACACTGACCGATTTAGCTTGCCAGCCTTGCTTCATGTTGTAGGGAAGTGGGCTGTTGGTGATTTGTATTGTTAAAGAATTATTTTTTTCTTCTACCATTTTAGCAAGTGCAAAAGATAGCAAATTTTATGGGTCACAGAGTCATTTTATCTTTTTTGAATTTGGGTATGGGAATCAAAATATGAAAATCCCACATACAAGTGCTTCTATAGACCCTTTGGCACTTGTGAGTGAAGTAACAGCAACGACTGAAGTTGAAGATAGCTGACAGTACAATACTACTGATATTGGTTGTGCTGAGACAGTCTTCCTATTTGTTAGTTATCACTAAACCACTGACATTCTACAGGTGTGTATGTGGTGACACAGGTAAGCACTGGCTTCTTCTTTGGATGATGGGGGTCTCTCATTGCCTAACTTTAATCACTTTGATTTACCTATGTATTTAGAATATGGTGGCATGCAAAAGTTTGGGCACCCTTGCTTAAAATGTCTATTACTGTGAATATTTAAGTGAGCAGAAGAGGAACTGATCACGAAAAGACAAAGTTAAATATGACATATTTGTTTAATATTTTAGGCAACATTACATTTTTATTTCCATTATTGACAGGTACAAAATACGAAAAAAATGAAAAGGGCCTAAAGCATAACTTTTTGCACCCAACATTGTCAGTAATTAGTAACATCCCCTTTGGCAAGTGTCACAATTTGTAAACATTTTTTCTAGCCAGGTAAGAGTCTTCCAGTTCTTACTTGGGATATTTTCACCCATTCATCCTTGCAAAATGCTTCTAATTCTGCAAGATTCTTGGACTTCTGGCATGCACTGCTCTTTTGAGATTCATCCACAAATTTTCAATGATGTTTATATTGGGGGACTGTGAGGGCCATGGCAAAGCAATCAGTGTGTGCCCCTTGAGATATTTCATTGTAGATTTGAGGTGTGTTTCTGATCATTATCTTATTGTAGAACCCATCCTCTTTTTAATTTCAACTGTTTTTTTACAGATGGTGTGATGATTGCTTTCAGAATTTGCTGGTATTTATTTGAATCCATTGTTCCCTCCACCAATGACATGCTCCCTGTGCCACTGGCTGCAACACAAGCCCAAAGCATGAAAGATCCACCTCCATGCTTACCATGAAGATCATATTTGTTCAGGTGTCGCCGCAATAAACGGGTTTTTATTTGCCTTTCTAGCAGTACAATGAGCAGTTCTTTCAGAAAGTTTTCTTGGTCTTCCAGACCTCCACAATTGCTGTTAACTGCCATTTCTTAATAACATTGCAAAGTAAGGAAATGGCTACTTGAAATCTCTATGCCATCTTCTTTTAGCCACCTTCTGTTTTGTGAGCTTCAATTATTTTATTTTTCAGAGTGTTTGGCAGCTGCTTAGCGGAGCCCATGGCGGCTGATTGTTGGGGCAAGGTTTGAGGAATCAGAATTTATACAGCTTTAATATTTGCATCACCTGGACTTTCCTAATGGTGACTGTGAACAAGCCATAGCCTTAACATGAAGGTCTGAAACCTTGGTAAAAATTATCTGTATAAAAATGTTGAAAAGAAATGTCACCTTTAACTTTATGCCTTTTGGTGATAAGTTCATCTTCTGCTCACTTAACTATTCACAGTAATTTAAGCAAAAGTACAAAACATTTTGCATGCTGCTGTATACAAGGAACTTTTATATGAATAATTGAAATGTGAATTCTGTAATATATTGAATTGTTTTTGCTGCCAATGCTTATTTTAAACATGCAGTTGATTTTACCTTGAAAAAACTTAGCCCATTGTTTTCTCATCTCTTCTTAATTTATAGGATCAGGGTTATGAGTGTTGACACAGAATGCGCCAAAACATTTAGCAGGTGTAAGGCATTTATGTGATATGTATTTAAAGTAGCACTAGTGGATTCTGGACCTGGAAACAAATAATTAACAATCTGAATTTCTGCTGTCTACAAGTTAAAGTTGTTTATAAGGTGTTGAGTATGGTAAAACTAAGTAGACTCAGCTATTTGAAGATGTTCATTACTGGAGTAGAATTAACTTTTGTGGTGGTTACCAGATGCACATTAATTAATTTTGTGTTATGGTTCAAAAGGTGAAAAATGTTTCATTAAGTTATGAAGTGCACAACCTTTTTTTGTATGTCCAAAAATAGAGAAGGCAGTAGTAAAATTGTCAAATTTATATTCATTTTGGGTAAATATTTCATTAAAACTGTATGCTTTGATCTTCTAGAAAACAGCAAGAATAGAAGTTTAATTTTATTGTCTGCAAGTCTGTATTGTTTACATTTATATTAAACTTAAAAGCACACAATAGGGAATATTACAGGAAAGCACTAGAAAATAGAGTAACAGAAAACAAACCAACCTTACTGCATGCCTGCACTTACCAAAAAATTATCTTTGTCCTGTATATCTGGATGAATAGACTCTTCATGTTCCTACTTTCCCACACCACAAATTGGTACTCTTTCCACTTTATTCTGGCCTGCTTTTCTCTCCTGACTTTAGAAGTCAGTTCCAGGGTCAAGAAGTCACAGTGCCCTCTTAAAATTCCTGAAACCAGTGCAATGTGCCCTGAATGAAACCGTTACCTGCTAACCCAATAGGCAGCAGATTTCTTTTACTGTTGAGAGTTGTCTGCCTTCACCTGCTGTTCAAAGGACATTCAGTAGTGTTCCTCCAAGCCCTGCATGGCATCAGTCACCCTAATAGATGAGTTAACTGTTGACCTTCAGGATTTGTACTGAGAAGGTTCACCTAAGTCGGTTCACAAAGGTATGTACATGTGTTTGGTGCTTGCCATTGGTGTTTTCTATTGGTGGATCAGCTGCTGTGTTTCCAATTTTATTTATAATTACCTAACAGGGCAACCTCTTCAAGACTAATACAAGATACTCGCATTTAAAAAAAATGAAAATGATGGTTACATGTATCTTTAGAGAGCATCAAGTCAAGGTTAATTTCATTTTTGAATGAAATAGCAACACATGTGACCATGTTCTTTCCTTTGACAGGACGCTATGCTAAGCTGCAGCTGGAGTTTGCTGAGGCAGTCAGAACCAGTGCTGACCAAAAAGATCTGATAATGAAGCTGGAGCATGATCTGAGCACCATTCAGTCCATGTCATCTCTGCAGCGACCAGACACAGAGGTGGGTCAAAGACTTCTCAAGAAGGAGATAATGTGACCTTTAGTTCTCACCGTATGTGGAATGAAACTGATACCATTTCAATTGGGTGTCCAGGAGTTTTATTTTTTATTACTTTAAGCAGTCTGCACTCATTTAATTCTTTAATTTCTTGTCAGAAAATGAGTTTCATTTGTCTTTTCAGACAAATCTGGGAGAGGTAGAACCTTTTTCCTAATACTGACAGAACATGCAGTCACCACTTTAATTTCAGCTTATGTGTACACAGACTTTTGAGTGCAGAGGACAGATGTCTGTAACTGACTTTATCTTCCCTTACTAAATGTCCATTCTGAGATGTTCTTTGCTTTGTTTCAGGGTGCAGACATGACCCATCTTGAAAGAATCCCAGAGCCAATTAAGGAAGCCACAGCTCTCTTCAGTGGTAATGAAACATGCTATCATATTTTAATTACAATAGTTTGGTGAGAGAGAAAGAGACGATACAGTTAGTGACTGTGCTCTCTTGTCATGGTGTGATTTTGCATACCTCAGCAGAATCCAGAAGGTGTTCCTTAAGCTCCCATTAGTGACACCACGTAATTCTGTTTCACAGAATAATGGGTCAGCATAGACAGTCTTTTAAATTGTCCTGGCACGAACAACTGTGTAGTAGTGGGCAGCTATTTCATCCAAAATTGGTTCTTGCCTTGCAACTGATACATCTAGAAAAGCCCACCAATCCTGTTCTGGTAGAAATGGAAAAGAATGGGTGAACGGATGGGAGACAAGGAGTCAAAAGGTGGATTGCAGACAATATATTGTATTTATTGTACTGTATTTGTGATGTTAATTAGAATGCAATAGAAAAAAATAAGAGCAATCAGCTGTATCTTACATTTCAGGAGTAAGCTAGTGTGTTATTTTAGCATGGTATTCCAGTATTCCAGCATTTGACTGTTGCAAGACCAATTATTCCTTTTAAAGTACAGATGATCATTTTAGCTTAAAAAATTCTGTTATCCAAGTTTTTGTTCTTACCAAAGGCAATACAATACTGTAGTATTTAGCTGTGCTGACTTATGGATTCAGCTTGCTGTGGTCAAATTCCATGCCAGATCATTGTCTTTGTGAAGTTAGCATCTTCTACTTGTGTTTGTCTGGGTTTTCCTCCATGTACGGTGCCATCAGAACATATTCAGACACCCTCACTTTTTATGCATTTTGCTTCTTGCAGCCTTGTACTAAAATCATTTAAATTATTTTTCCCCACCTTAAGCAACACTCAATACCCCAGAATGACAAGTGAAAACATGAAATTCAGAAAGCTGTGCTAATATATTAAAAATAAAAAAATTGAAATATCACATTGACTTAAGTTTTCAGATTTAGTTGAAGCACATTTGGCAAAGATTATGGCCTGGTGTCTTCTGGGTATGACACAACAAGCTTTGCACAACTGGATTTGGGCATTTTCTGCTTTTATTCTTTGCAGATCCTTTCAATGCCTGTCAAACTGGATGGAGACCATCAGTGGACAGCTATTTTAGATCTCTCCAGAGATTCTTGATTGGATTCAAGTCTGAACTCTGGCTAGCTGGACCATTCAAGAACATTGACAGAGTTGTCTCAATGCCACTCACGCTTTGTACCTAGGGTTGTTGTCCTATTGGAAACTTTACCTTCAGCCTAGTTTGAGGATCAGACTGCTCTGGAGCAGATTTTCATCATTGATATTGCTGTACTTTGCTTTATTCAGCTTTCCCTCAACCCTGTCTAGTCACTCAATCCCTATCACTGAAGTGCATCCCTACTATGTGATGCTGCCTCCACAATACTTCACAGTTGGACTACCTGGGTGATGAGCAGTGCCTGATATCCATCAGAAGTGATATCATTGGGCTGTTGGTCACCTCTCTTACCAAACCCCTTCTTCACCCTAGCTTGTCCAGGCAGCCAGCTCTAGGAAGATTTATGGTTATTCTAGTCTCATTTCTTTTAAGAATTGCAGACTACTGTGCTCTTGGGAACTTTCAGTGCTGCAGAAAGTTTTTGTAGCCATCTCCAGATCTGTGT
This sequence comes from Polypterus bichir lapradei, assembly GCA_026402145.1. Classification (NCBI taxonomy): domain Eukaryota; kingdom Metazoa; phylum Chordata; class Cladistia; order Polypteriformes; family Polypteridae; genus Polypterus; species Polypterus bichir. Next base: position 101,083,610 of record JANRMT010062814.1, read on the forward strand.
CTTGACACAATCCTGTCTCAAAGCTTGACAGGCAGTTCCTTCAACCTCATGGCTTGGTTTTTGCTCTGGTACACATTATTAACTTTGGGAACTCCTATAAGTGTGTGCCTCTCATGATCATGTGCAATCACTTAAAATGACCACAGGTGGATGCCAAACAAGGTGTTGAAACATCTCAATGATAATAAATAGAGTAGGATGCACCTGAGTCAAGTGTCATCAAAATGGGTCTGAATACTTGTGTCAGTGTGATATTTCATGTTTTTTATTTTTTGTAAACAATAATTTATTTTTTAATAAGAAGTTTGAGTACTGTACAATTGGAGAAATTTCTTCTTGTAATAATAGATTGTTGCAGTATTTCAGCAGCTCATCCCTGGCTGCTAATTACACCTTTCATATGCATCCCAGTGACTATTTTGGGAAAGAAACTTTTAACATTTCAAGAAGTTCATATTCTAAATAATGTAAAGCTTTCTTGAAGGCAATCCCTGTAAGAGATGGCTCCCTCAAGTGAGTATACACCTTAATTGTATTTCCAATCCATTTTATGATTTTAGATATGCATTGAATCCAGGGCCAATCTGTGTGGTAGACAGTGCAGGCAGTTAGCCTAGAGAGCATCTATGTGGTAAATTGCCCAGATGTTATACTGGTATACAAAACAATGTTAGAAATTGTGTCCATCCTAATGAATTGTTGAGAAGGGGTAACTGCATGCAGTGATGTCTGGTATACAACAAATAAATAAAATTATGGCCATTTTGAAGATGAAATGTTAAAAGGGAAAACAATTCCAACTCAGTATCACAGTGTGAGGCTAATTAGACCCAACTAGTCCAAAGTTTCAGGCCAGCAGTTTTTTGCTGCAGTCCATAAAAGTAATTTTTGGTGCTTTGCCACACCAAACAGTTGACAGAGGCAAACTGTTTCCTTCTAAGTGGCACCAACAAAGAACAGACAAATTCCAACCTTGGGAGACAAACTATGTCTTAACCTTCTAAATGAAAAAGAAATAATGAATAATAGATAATAGAAAAATGATCAAGTTCCAGAAATTTGCAGAATAGATGGATGACAAATCATTAAGCAAATTAATCTGATAATAAACAATTAAATAATTCTGAGGAAAAACTGTAAGAATGCAAACACTTAAATTACTAAATTGGAAACTTTCTGTTGCATTGTCAAAGCAATGTCATATCTATACTAATAAAAGGCAAAGCCCTCACTGACTGACTGACTGACTCACTCACTCACTCACTGACTCATCACTAATTCTCCAACTTCCGATGTATGTACTTATTTTGGTGGTATGACGCCACTGTCGGCCACCATATTGAACTTTCCAACGAAATTCTACGCATAACGGTCAACAATGTCCGCCATGTTGAACTTTCTTATTTATGGCCCCATCTTCACAAAATTTGGTAGGCGGCTTCCCTGCGCTAACCGAAACCGATGTACGTACTTATTTCGGTGGTATGACGCCACTGTCAGCTGCCATATTGAACTTTCCAACGTCACTAATTCTCCAACTTCCAGTATAGGTAGAAGGCTGACCCATCTTCACGAAATTTGGTAGGCGGCTTCCCTGCGCTAACCGAAACCGATGTACATACTTATTTCAGTGGTATGACGCCACTGTCGGATGCCATATTGAACTTTCCAACATCACTAATTCTCCAACTTCCCGTGTAGGTAGAAGGCTGAAATTTGGCAGGCTCATTCCTTACAGCTTACTTACAACAGTTAAGCAGGTTTCATTTCGAAATTCTACGCGTAACGGTCATAACAGTCGACAACGTCCACCATGTTGAACTTTCTTATTTATGGCCCCATGTTCACGAAATTTGGTAGGCGGCTTCCCTGTGCTAACTGAAACCAAAGTACATACTTATTTTGGTGGTATGATGCCACTGTTGACCGCCATATTGAACTTTCCAACAGTCTTTGTTACTTATGGGCCAATCTTCAAGAAATTTGGTTTTGCGGGTTCTAAACGCTAACTGAATCCTATTTACATGCATATATACGTCCATAGCCTGCAGCTCGGTCACCATGTGAGTCGCCGTTGGTCCCCCATCCCAACGCCTCCCACGTTGTTGACTGCCTGCCTATATAAGGCCATCCGTCGCTCCGGTCTCTACATTCCCTTCCTTGCTTCGCCATGGGATTCACGTCTCCCTGCTGATAACTACAGCCTTTTTATTTAATCCACGGCTTCTCCGATGTTTTATTGTTCGTTTATTACGATTATAGTTATTGTGTAGGTATTTTAGACTTAGTTTACATCATTCAGGTACCCATTTCCTTTATCGTTCCAACCGTACCCCCATTAACATGTCTATCGAGGTGATCACCATCGATCAAAGAACTGTCACTTACCGAGTGGTTTCCATGCCCGGAGATGGCACCTGCCTTTTCCAATCTCTTTGTTACATATTGCACGGCCATATCAGGTTCACTCTTGATATCCGGAGGAACATTGTGTCTTATGTATTGAATGACTGGGACGGGTTCAAGGTGTGGACTGATGATGGTACAGGAGATAATTATACTACACAGGAGCACTATAAGAGTGAAATGCTTAAGCCCTTCACCTATGGTTCTGCATGTGAGTTGATGGCTGCCGCTGAATTGTTCGGTTGTCGCTTCCAAGTGTACTGAAATGGCCAAATATTTTACACCTTTGGACAACCGCCTATGCCTCTTAGACATCTTAGATTCCCAGGTGACGATTTCAGTAGTGGACACTTTGATGTTTATGAATGTTTAAACTCTCAAAAGCTGGATGTGAAGTTATCAATGAAACCGGTTTTATGCTTACAACGCTTGACAGATGCCGAATGTCACTTCAACACAAGTCCTGCAAATACTGTCGTAATTGAAACAAACCATGAAACTCAAACCGATTATGACAGCAGCGATCCAAGCTGTGAGATTTGAGACAAGATTACTTTTCACATGTCCAACTGTACGTTGCATGCTCAAGAGTAAGCTCAGCGTACAGCTTGGTCATATTACAACTGAAAAAGCCGAACTGACAACGTGGCATACAAAGAGATCCTTAACAAATAATTATAGGTATATTTTCTTCTTAATAAAAATTTTAAGGCAGTACTTCGCCACTGCGAAGCGCGGGTATTTTGCTAGTATATAATATATAATAAATCTAGAAATGAAAACCCAAAAAATTAAAACAATTATACACGATCAGTATGCACAACCCATTAATCAAGTACCAGAAAAAAGAAAAATCTGAAAAACAAGAAGTTTGCTTACTTATTTACAATTTTCTGATTTTCTCTGCCATCCCCTTTGTCATATGTGTTTGTTACTCCCCATCTCTAGGTGTCAGCACGGTTTCCTATGCTGAACTTCCCCAAGGGCAAATGGACTCCCTGCTGTCCATCATCTCTAGCCAGAGGGAGCGTTTCCGAGCCCGTAACCACGAGCTGGAGGCTGTGAGTATCTGCTCCCTATGTCCATTGAATAATTTCGTTGGCAATGAATGAAAGGAAAGATGTTTAGGAAAGCATTTCGGTCCTTAAGAAAATAAAGTACAAATGTAGCAAGAATGAATTTTGAATGCAAAAGAGAGATTTTTTTTTTTTTTTTTTAAGGGGAAAAAAGCAAGCTTCAGAAGTGGACTTTTTTTAGATATTTCTTAACTGTTGATTTAAAGAGGATTTCCTATGTAAGCAAAACCCTTATACATCTTATGGGTGGTATAGTGGCATAGTGGTTAGCATTACAGACTTACTGCTATAGAGTCCTAGGTTGAAATCCTATTCCTGATAGCTGTGTTTATCTGCATATTTTCCCCTGTCTGCATCAAGTTTTCTCCCATATCCCAAAGACGTACAGGTTCAGATAACTGGTGTCTCTGCACTGGCTCTGTGTGTGTGTAACTGTAGCCTGCACCAAGCTTGCATCCCACAGGGCACAATTCCAGTATGGCTTATTTTATTTTCTCAAAAAAATACAGCAAGAGACCAATAAACCTGCTCAGAGAATTCAGAGCTTGCATTAAAATAAACTGGCATGACTGTATGCATAAATTGTACATCCGTTGCTCTCCATGGTACATTGTCATGTTCAAATGTTTTTCTTGTTTTATGCAGGAGAGCAGAAGTATGCAGCAAACCATGCAGGCTCTTCAGACTGAACTAGATAGCTTACGAGCTGACAACATCAAGCTTTATGAGAAGATCAAATTTTTACAGGGTTATCCGAGCAAGGTATGTTTAGTTAGAATGTTTTGTTACCAATCATTTTGAATCATCTTCTACTAAACCTGTCATAATGAGAAACCAAGGCAAACATGGAGTGAAGAATCTGGGCTGTTGTGGCTGATAATGTTTGTTCCTTTTTGATGACTTTTCATGTAATTTGAACAACTAAATAGTGTAATGTCCACAATATTAATTCTGCATTCTGGACAAGAATTGACTCTTTAGTCATCTGGGAAGCTCCATGGTAAAGTGGTTGGTACTACTGCTTCGTGGAACCAACACCCTGGATATGAATACCACAATCAGTGAATTCCTAGATGGAGCTGGCACATTCTTTCAATGTCTGTGTGGATTTTCTCCAGCTACTGCAGTTTTCCTAATCAAAAACATGCAGGTTTGGTTAATTAGGGACACTTAATTGGCCCGGGATGATTGTGGATGTGTGTACGCAAATTTGTTCTTCAATAAACAGGGTGCCATGTTGATGGCTGGTTCCTGCCTTGTGTCCATTGCTGCTGGAATAGCCTTTGTTCACCCAGAATGCTCAGTCAGTTCCTGTGTGCCCATCAATGGGTACGAGTATTCCGTATATTCATAACTATTTTTTCAATTATATTCTGGGATTTGTACATTTCTTTGTAGTGGTGAGTCAAATGAAATTGTATGCCTTGCAATTTAACAAATCAAATAAAAAACAGTCTTTTCTGCTTCACAATGCAGTTTTTGACACAGTAAGATGGAGTGGCCACTTTTAGCCCTGACAGTCACAGATGGCCAGCTAAATCTGGATGTCAGAGATGAGCAGCATTACCATGAGTCTCTGGGAAGTTATTTCTGTGGAGTTGTTGCCCGTTTGCTTTGTTTTGCTTGATGCAACTGTTAGTGCTTCCATCACCAAGAATTCTTCTCCTTCTTCATTGTCTCTTCAGGGTTGTGGGAATGATGACACCGTGATGCGCTATTCCTCTCAGTATGAAGAACGGCTGGATCCATTTGCCTCCTTCAGCAAAAGGGTACAACTACTGATTGTAGAATTTTTGAAGTTAGAGCTCTTTAACTCATCATGTCTATACTAGGGCTGTCAAATGATCAAAAAGTTTAATTGCGATTAATCACATGACTTTGTGTAATTAATCGTGATTAATCTCAAATTTTTTTTTTTTTTTTTTAAATGTTGAAATTTTACAACAAAGAATTATAAGGGCAATCAGACCGTATTAAAAAGAATGGACACGACATAATGGCATATAAATGTACTTCACGTGTTCAGGTAACTGGAACAAGAGGAAATAAAGACAAAACTTCAACTGTGAGGAGGCTTTACTCACTCGTACTCTAGGGCTATGCAATGCTGAACATAGAAAATAAACAATTGGACTTAAATTGTAAAACAGATGACATATATTTAAGACATGTCTGATACTGCAGTCTCCATGTATTTCTCAATAATGCTTAGTAAATCTCACTCAAAAGCAATATAAAACAGGATTTTATAAACAGAATACAATTCAAAATTGTTTAGCTAGCCAAGTTAATTTCTCAGCAGAAACAGCAGGTTTGCCTTTTGGATCATTATGAATAATACACTATTTATTTTTTATTATTCCAAGACAGTTGCTTAGACATAAAAGTTTGGTCACATTTCCAGAGGACAAGGCAGCTCGCTTTTTTTTGCACAATATTCCCAGAGAGTGAAAACAATCTCTCGCAAGGCACTGATGTGGCAGGTGTTGCCAAGTACTTGCGAGCAAGGCAAGCTAGCTCTTTGTATACCAGAGTTTGTGTGGATCACCACTTTAGGGGCAATCCTCCATGCTGATGACAGGCTCTGCTTTATAGTGCTCCAGACTTTTTTTTTTTATTACAGTCCCCCTTCTCATTAGATTCCAACTCTGAAGGATAGACGAACATCCCTTCACAAAATTTGGCCCACTCATATTTACTACATAAAAATTGGCATAAACGTCAATCCGACTTATGACAACCATATGCTAAAGGACTGGCCAAATAGTCAACAGTATGAAAAAAGAACTTACCGCTAAAGTTAGAGACTCCACGCTCCCACCATGTGTATTTAATGATCGATGGAAACTCACATATTTCAATAACAGCACGCGAGATTGCTAGAAAATAAAAAAACGGGTGTATTACCTGCAGGGCTCAAGCAATGCCTCCAGCTTCTGAAGTTTCTCCAGCTCAGCATTTGTTGGCATGACCATGTTAGCTTTATGTAGAGCTAGTGCATCTCTTAGTAGTTGTTTGTTTCTTCACACACACTTCACCATCTCCAGAGTGGAGTTCCATCTAGTCTAGCACTTCTTGTACGAGTGTCTCAGTCTTCGGGCCATGCGCGACTTGCTGTTTCTTAAGTTCTGCAGTATTTGATGGACTGTGCTTGAAGTGTCCCACCACCTTTCGGCATCTGGAAAGTGTGCCATCAAATGCACTATTCTGCAGAGACACTGTGGCAGAATGTTGAATGCTGTGCACGATGCATGGCAAGTGTTCGAAAGGCAACTGTCTCGCCGCTGAAATAAAATTTTGTGCACTATCTGTACTGAGTGTGCTTACTTTATTCTCAATGTTCCATTGCTTTGCTACATCCATAAAATTTTCGGCGCATGTTTCGACATGATGTCTCTCTGATGTTTTCATGACCGTCAAAGCATGTGAATGCAGTTTCCACTGTTCATCGACATAATGGATTGTAACCCCAAGGTAGTTATGATTTCCAAATGATGTCTAGTGGACACTAGTAAGAGTGACCATCTCCGTGGACTGCAACTACTTAGCTAGTTTTGCCCTCTCTGAATCATACAGCTCGTGTATACTAGTTATAACTGTGGCTGTCAAGGATAATTTATAAGTTGGGTCGTTGGACGTAATCCGAATTATGTCGTGCAGACCTTCGTCCACCACCATGTAAATCGGTCTGCATGCTGTGGCTATCCATTTAGCAATTGCTACCATTAATTTGCTGGAGGTTGATGCGTCCATTGGTTTCTGCCAACTGTCAAGTGTGGTCTGTAGCATATTACCCGGACTAATGCTATTAGTGTAAAATGGATGCTTGGCTTGCATGTGATATTGTAGGCTGCTTGTACTCCGGTGATAACTAAATTCGGTTTTTACAGTAACTACACACAACCTTATTTTTATCGAGTGAGCCGTCAGGCAAAGTTTTGAAACTGAACTTCTCATTTAATGGACCTTTTTCCATCGCTCAACAATTAGGAATATGGAGTGACTTCTACGAGAAATAACTTGAAGGCTGAAGTGGCATGCATTCATTTTGCAGGCTCAGCTTGAACTACGGGAATTTCCTAGGGTCAAAAAGAACTTGCGTTAACTGCACAAATTTTTTTAATGGTGTTACATTTTCAAAACTTAGACCATAGTTTTTCATTTACCTTTAATTGCAGTCCTGCCTAACAGCTTTCATAAGAAGAAATCACAAGTCCTAAGAGTTGATAATTGCCGTGTAACAGCAGGAATATTTTTAATATTAGATTTATTTATGTATTTATTTGCTTAATGGTTTCATTATATTGGCTACATTAAAGACCAGTAAGACAGACTTATAATATTAGAATTAAAACGTTTACATATAAAATGAAAACTATTATTTATAATATCTGGATTAAAAGGACTAAATTATCAGAAATCATTAGGCAGGAATTTTTACAACAAAATAGAATGTATACCAGAATAAAAATTGTAATAATTAAAACAAGCAAATTATGAGCCAATATATTATGAATAACAAGTCCTGAAAATGATTTTTAAAATTAGTATATTGGCACCAAGGTAAGGAGTGGTCATTGTTCTGTCTACATGTAGGAGTAAAATAATTATTAGTCAAAACATGGTTGAATAAAACAGAAAATATATCAGTAATATTCACTACGACAAAAGTATGTCATTTTATGATCCAAAAAACAAACTCTGTTGAAGCTAGGAAATAGGAATATACTATGAGCTATTGATTAAACAAGTGAAATTTTTATTGACTAGCTTAGCCAAAAAGAGGTCTCAAAATTTGTTCCAAGAAGCCTCAGTAGCTAAATGATTTGACTTTGTTCAGCTACTGCATTCATAGCCAGTGACTGTTGGCAGTGAAACCAATGCTGTGCCCCGTTTTAATATTTTTAATATTGCTGATTTTCTTTTGCGGTAACACAACACAAATATTTTGTAGTATTTCTAAGTCCTTTGCTTTTTTTCTTCACAAATCATTCATAAAACATTATCTATCTGTCTGTCTGTCTGTCTGTCTGTCTGTCAGTTTGTCTGTCTAAAAGGCAAAGCCCTTACTGACTCATCACTAATTCTCCTATTTTCCATATAGGTGGGAAGCTGAAATTTCGCATGCTCATTCCTTGCAGTGTACTTACAAAAATTAGGTAAACTTCATGTCCTATTGCAACACCCAAGGGGAAGAAATGGGTGTACCCCCCTAAACTGTATATATAGATAGGGGAAACCCCACCTCACTATTTCTGTGACTTCCAATATATGTAGGAAGCCCACGTTTGCCATACTCATCCTTTACACTGTACTTACAAACATTAAGAATGTTTCATTTTGCGCTGTACCCCGTATCAAACTTTCGGAAATAACGTCTTCTTTTTGGCGGTTCTCACCATTATGCCATAAGGAACTTTCGGAACTGATCTTTCCTTTTGGCAGTTTCATTCCTTATTTCCGTTAACAGACAATTTATTTCACGGCAGAGACGCACTAGGGCTGCCCCCGGTCACCCTTCCTTTTTCCGCATGGCTGCTGTCCGCACACCTACCATGTGGTTGGCTCCTTGCCTATATACATTAACGACATCCCGCGCTCATGTGCCTCCTCACTTGCTTCCTTACTTTCCTCAGCTGTTCCTCATGCTCACTGCTTCCTTCTTCTTTACTGTACCGCTTCAAGCCTGTTATAGTTCGCCTTCCTTCACGTCTTCCTGCTAGTGACTCCTGCCTTTTCATTTACTCCACCGCTTCAAGGCTGTCATTTTAGGGCTTCCTTACTTGCCCATGTACGTCTTCCTGGTGCTGACTTCTGCCTTTCATTCCCTGCTCCACTGCTTCTCACCTTCCTTCGTACTTTTTTTCTCAACGGGTGCAAGTTTACTCTGAATAACATGTCTATTCCGGTGATCACTGTCAATCAAAATTTCACCAACCCGTACCCATTGGTTTCCATGTCTCCAAATTGCACCTGCCTCTTCCATTCTCTCTCTTACTTATTGCATGGCCATATCAGTCTCAGCCTTGATATCCGCAGAGGCATTGGGTCTTATGTACTGAATGACTTGGACAGGTTCAAGGTGTGGACTGATGATGGTACAGGAGACAATTATACTACACCAGACCACTATAGCAGTGAAATGCTTAAGCTGTCAACCTATGGTTCTGCAAGTGAACTGATAGCTGCTGCGGAATTGTTTCGTTGTCGCTTTCAAGTGTATAGAAATGGGGAAATGTGCATTTCTCATACACAACATTTACAATCATCAAATTCACTCTCAATACTAAAATAAGCCTACGACAATTACATTGACAATCATGTTACGTTATTTTTAAAATGTTTCCTTTTCTTTTTCATAACTTCTTTAACACACTACTTCTCCGCTGAGAAGCGCAGGTATTTTGCTGATATATATATATATATATGTGTATGTATGGGTGTAAATAAAGCCAACTAAGCTGCCTTTGCATCTCATTGTTATATGGCATCTGGCTAAGGATAAACAAAGCAGTTAAAGATTCCGGGTTTTAAAAAGTGAGTTGGGCAAATGTAAGACACAAAAGTATGCTCCAGTAGCAGTGTTTTATGGCTACCAGTTAGGAGAGTAATTATTATATAAACCTGCAGCTACTGCAGACCACGAGAACACATTGTTAGTTTGAGACCTTGAAACTTAAGGATGTGCTTGATTTTTTTTCCCTTTCAAATGAACATCACAGTTTTGATAATGCAAAAGAAAGCAAAGAGGTAGCCTTCTTAGCATTATGTTTACCCCAGAAAAAAACGACCCAAAAACATCGAAAAAACATTTCCTTGTTTCCATTAGGTCCTAGCAGGCTTATTCATATGGTCACATTTTTGAAAGTAAGTAAAACAGAATCTCAGGTTTAATGCCAATTCATTCATTTCATTTCATTGCTTTCCTTCATTCCGTTTCTGAACATTCTTATTCCAGCATATGGTCATAGAGAGCTGGAGCTTGTTCCGCCAGTACTGGTGCACGACAAGAGTGATCCCAAAGCACAATCACATCCACACTCACTTAATATGTCATAATTTACTGCTGCCAGTGAATATAACCTGAACCTGTTTAATGTGGGAGAGAATCAGTGAACCTTCTAAAAAAAACCTATATGAAGATGGAGAACATGGCAGCTGTCCTTAGTTGGGGAGATGGAGAACATGGCAGCTGTCCTTTGTTGGGGAGATGGAGAACATGGCAGCTGTCCTTAGTTGGGCCTTTACTTTGGTGCTGACCAGCCCTAACCTTTATACCATCATGACCAAATTATTTTTTATAATTATTTGCCATAATTTGACAATGAAAATTCTTTTCCCATACATGAAAGTATAATCTTTAAGTTGATATCCTCGCCAAGCCTCTGCTGAAAATAGTCATGAAGCCTACTCCATCTCATATTCAAGTTAGGGTAAATGTGCAGATTACCATATATACTTCCCATCGTGTTTACTTATATAAATCCTCTCCTTTATGTAACAAATATTTATATTTCTTTTTGCATCTTAGGAACGTCAACGAAGGTATCTCAGTCTTAGTCCCTGGGATAAAGCAACGCTCAGCATGGTGAGTGTTTTTTACATAAGCAATCTAGTTACACTTATAGCAGGAAAACAACTGACTTTTGTTGTAAAATGATAATTAATAAAGATGTTTTGATTCTATTTTGAAAACTTTACAGATAAACACAAAACAGTTTAGGCAGAAACTTCAAAAAGACAAATTTTAGTAATCTAGAAAGCATTCATTTGGAGATTCAAGAGAAAGGAAGGGTAAACAAGTCAACCTAGCACATTCGTGGATTTCACTTTCACAATTCATAGTGCTTGTAGATAAAACAAATCAGAATAATTAAAAACAACTAGTATTGCAGAAATAGTTGGAGAGTTATGATCACTCATTATTTATTGTTACTTCTTTTATTCACATATAAATATCGTGGTGGTACAAGCATTACTTGCATTTTCTGTGGTTAGTTGTAACTCTGAATTGAAGTTTGGATTTAAGACTCTCTAGAATGTCTCATTGACACATGGTGTATAAAGTTGAAAGTTCCCCACCCAACCAACAACTAAATGTCTTGTCAACCCTCAGCTGATACAGACTTGCACATTAAATGTACCATGGTTTCTTGGAAGTTTTGGCAGTATAATACTGCAAAGGTCATGTGAGTATACACATACTCTAACTAAAGATGCCTTTGATTAATTTCACATTAAGTATTTCTGACTTATTATTAAAATGTGTAAACTTATGCGATCCTCACATGCAAATGCAGGCATAAATAAAACTGCTTTTAGTATTGTCACCTCTCCAGTGTGCACCTTGAAGAAAACCTCATTGGTTCTCCAAACCAACTCATTCTAACATTAGATCACTGGGTCAAAGGTTTTCCCAGCAGCACCACATCAGGCAAGCAAAACCAGATTGGCTGCAGACAAATTATTGAATTATTGAAGGCTTAGCAAATAATATATTTTTACTTCAGAAAAAATGAAAGCACCACTTGTGCACATTCTAGTCATGATGTAAATGTTGGGAATGATGGGACTTCTGTAATATTGGTAGATAGATTATTCCAGAGTTTAGGTGAGTTTGGGACGTTGGTTAAAACTGAAAATTCTACCCATCTACACTTGTCTTATTTATTGTTGGAATTTTAAGTATGCCAACATCTTCAATTTGCATTGTACATGCTAGAGTATAGGAAGTATTAAGTTTTTTTTAAGACAAGGGGAAGTCAAACCATTTATGAATGTATATGGTAGAAGGAATATTTTAAACGCCTCAGTTCTCAGTTGAGTCAATCACCTGGTTTAAAAAATAGAATTAGATGGTCTTTTACTTAATTCTAATATATATATATATAATTTTTTCATAGCATCCGTAGTCTGAGTCTCGATCTGATTGTATGGGTGGTTACTTACCAGGTAACGCATGTGGTTGGTCTGCATTCTACAAACATCCGCCACGGGCCCTCTCAGTTGCGAGAAGCAGATCATAGAATGTTACATAGTTTACTATTAAATAATGCAAAGAGTACGCGACACGTGTTTCGCCCTTATTTGGGCTCATCAGGCGTACACACTCCACAGCACCCCTCGTGGGGATCGAACCTCGGACATCAGTGTCAGAGACGAAGTCCCTTTACGCTGCGCCACGGCGTGTGGTTCGTTTATTTGACGCCCTGGAGATCGGAGTAATTACATTCATAGCATCCATAGTCTGAGTCTCGATCTGATTGTATGAGTGGTTACCACCAGGTAACGCATGTGGTTGGTCTGCAGTCTGCAAATATCCGCCACAGGCGCTTTCAGTTGCGAGAAGCAGATCATAAAATGTTACACAGTTTACTGTCATATAATTCAAAGAGTACACGACACGTGTTTCACCGTTATTTGGGCTCATCAGGTGTACACACTCCACAGCACCCCTCGCGAGGATCAAACCTCGGACGTCAACGTCGGAGACGTGTACACACTCCACAGCACCCCTCGTGAGGATCAAACCTCGGACGTCAACGTTGGAGACGAAGTCCCTTTACGCTGCCCCACGGTGTGTGGTTCGTTTATTTGACAGCCTGGAGGTTCGATCCCTTGAGGGGTGCTGTGGAGTGTGTACACCGGATGAGCCCAAATAATGGCAAAACACGTGTCGCGTACTCTTTGCATTATTTGACAGTAAACTATGTAACATTATATATGTATATATATATATATATATATATATATAGAAATGAACAGCCTCGACCCATATGTTATCCCTGGCTGCAATGTGGTTTTGATAAAGCACTCATGTGCATTGGTTTGAGTCCTGAATTGAACTAACATTATGCAGGAAAGATGCCGTTTTTAAAGAGTTCGGACGTGATGTCATCTAAGTGCAGGGACCAGAAGTGACACCAGCAATGTGGGATCAGACTGGATTTCCCGTATTTGGTCTGCAGAGATAACAGAACTAGGTTTAGTGTACCCTGCCATCCCCTGGCTTGGCATGGAATTACCTTCACCTGGTCACTTCAACTCCCTCCTAGTCGCGCACGTGTGACAATCACATCAGGTCGGGTGTACCTGTCTGAGAGGTTGTGACTCCAGGAAACTGCATCGGCATTGGATTTCAGGATACCCCAACAATAAACAACCGAATACTTATATGGCTGTAGGTCCAAAAACCACCTCGTAGGTTTGAAATCCCTGTGTAAGGCCATCTGCTGAGTAATTGCACCTTTAATTGCCAAAGTCTTCCGCTCCACTGCCACATACCTGGTTTCTCGGTCCAATAGTTTCCAACTCAGGTACATCACGGGGTGTTCCACTCTGTCAACGGTTTGGCCCAGCATGGCTCCAAGACCTGTGTCTGAAGCGTCTGTCTGGAGAATGAAAGGCAAAGAAAAGTTGGGTGCTTTCAATATTGGAGCTGACGTAAGGGCCTGCTTTAGGTCACTAAATGCAGCTTCTCTTGTATCATCACATACCACATGATTCGGTATCCCCTTCCTTGTTAGATTAGTCAAAGGCATTGCTCTCTTGGAAAACCGGGGTACAAACCGCCAATAGTAGCCTTGTTTGTCAGATGGGGCCAATTCAAAATGCCATTTATTTTGGAGCACTGAGGTCATACTATACCCCGGCCCACTAGGTAGCCTAAATATTTGGCTTCGACTAGTCCAGAGAAACGTTTCTGTGGATTAATGCGAAGACCGGCTTCCGCTAATGACCACAATATGGCTTGAACCTGTTGTAGATGTTCTTTCCATCATCATCTAAGTAGGCAGCACTATACAAGTTATGAGGACAGAGCACTTTGTCCACCAGACAAAAAAGGTTGCAGGTGCCCCATGTAACCTTAGTGGGAGAACACAGTACTGCCAGTGTCCGCTAGGGGTACTAAACGCTGTCTTTTCCTTTGTGGAGTCCATTAAGGGAACTTGCCAATCACCCTTTGGTCATATCAAGAGTAGTCAGACATTTGGCTTGTCTTAGCCGCTCAAGTAGGTTGTCCACTTGTGACATCGGATATTCATCGAATTGGGAGACTTTGTTAAGCCGGCAGAAGTCATTGCAAAACCTCCAACTTCCGTCAGGCTTTCCGACCAATACGTCGCAATTGACATTCAGGACATGACATGCAAAAGTGACGGACGAAATCCTCATTAATTCTGTGCCAAAAGAATTGGAACTTAATACACCAGATGGACTCCCATGAGGTAGGTATGAGTCAGCTCACAGACAGGCAGCAGTGACCTTACCTCCACCTCATGTTCTGCTACCCAATACAAAAGGTCATTATTCAATACAAAGTAGGGACCTTGTGGCATGGGATGTATTGTGGCTGTCTATCAGAATGACTGCATTGTTTGCAAATTTAAGAGAATCATCATTCCATTGCTCCCTTTTAAACAAAGCTGGAGTCTGCTTAAATTGGAAATGCAGTTGTGTGAGAGGGATTCAACCTCATGAGGCGTGGTTTCATCCCAGGACGGCGCAGCGGTTGTAGATGACGTATCACAGGCATGTCAAACTCACTACCATTGGTGGGCCGCTTCGACTGCTATACATGTGTCAGCGGGCCGCACTGTAACAAATACTATTATACTATTATACAAAGTTATTATAGGTTTCTTTCCAAAACTGAAAACTTTAAAAAATGTAACACTTAAAGTTTAAAGAAAAGCAATTTATTTCCATACACTCTCCGTACAACAGCGTACAATTAGATTCTTAGCCTCTTAGCTAGGTCCTTATATTATTATATTATATTCATTGCTTATATAGGAGTCTTACAGTGTGAGATCTATTTCTTTTGTCCCGACACTTGGCATCTCTTGTTAGTAACCAGTTCGTCAATATCAGGCTTGAAATCTTGTGCAGCTGCAACTTTTATGAGGGATGAAAGGTGCTCAACAGTAAGTCTTGAGCGATGTGGTGTTTTGGTAGCTTTCATTAACGAAAACAATTTCTCACAAAGGTAAGTGCTTCCGAACATAGAGAGTACTCTCCATGCCAACTTATGGATCTGCACATACGAGGGTGGCAGGTAAGCATCCAAGCCTGGCACACCAACTTCGTTGTATTTTTCCTTCAGAATAGAATCTGACTGCAGTTCAGTCAATTCCATTTGGATATTCTCAGGCGCATTCTCAACGTTGTAAGAGAACAGCGCAAAGTCCTGTTTGTGTGAACTGAAATCATGAAAACGCTCACTGAATTTATTGCTCAGTAATTCAAGTTGGAAACCAAAATCAAATTTTTCTTTACTAAGTTTATTTTGTAAATTAAGCCGATATGCAAAAAGCCACTTGACCTACACTAATTTTACAAACTCAAAATCACAAAAATATGTTAATAAACAACTCACCAACTTCTTGCGTCCACTTCAGATCTTCAGCTGTAGTCTGCACTAACTGTTCGTTACAATACTAGCACAAAATTACATAAAACTAGAGCAAAAAAATGTGGAAATATGCGGGCTAGTACTACTCGTGATGGTCAGTTCTGCCCAGTGGCCAGTCTCAGCAGCCCAGCCAGTAGTGTAGCCTAGCAGGGGCGGCTCTAGGCTCGTGGCGGCCCTGGGCAGAGAAAGAATCGGTGGCCCCTTCGCCCGCCAACATCAATATGGTATCTTATGCACGGCGGATGGCCACGTACGTTGCAGACACTGCATAGCGGCCTCGTGCTCATCACACGCTTCTATATGCACATGTCCATAACTTGAAAACCAAGTGGCAGCCCATGATATTCTCCTTATGGCAGAACATTATAATACTACATATAGCTTACTTCTCCGACTCTAGCGACATTAGTAAATACAGCGTACTAATTAACAAGAAACACAATGTTTTTCGGTCACATTGCCGTCAGCTATATCGTTATTTTCTCTTCCTGTTTTATATTCAATATATATTGGCGTGGCTGCCCTGTGCAGGTGCACATTTTGCACATGCTTAAAGCCGCCCATGCTGCCCGCTGCTGCAGCAGCCTAGCACTTCAGTTGTGACGTTGCGGCTCATTAACTTTGGTCAAGGCTCATGGCTATACTAGCAGATGACGTTTCCGGTACCATAATGCCATGGGAAAACGTGCTTTTGCCAGAAGGCAGAAGTAAGAAAAGTCAATAAGTAACGCCAAAGATGCAGAGTGATTCAGTCACAAACAATAGTAATCATTTTGTACAAGTTCAGTGCTAACTAGGATCTGTCATGCGGGCCGCACAGATTTCTGTTGCAGGTCGCGTGTTTGACATGCTTGACGTATCAGGCCGCGATGTCCTGGGTGTATCCACGTCATTGTTAGTGGCCGAACTCTGTCTCTCCTCCAGCTGTGAACACGGTGTGGAAGTAGCTGAGGACGCTGTGTGGGGGAATAGCAAGTGTTGTACCGCATTTATTGTCCAACCAATCTGTACCCAGTATCACAAGAAAAGGAGGATCATCAAGGACCAGCACCACTAGTTTTTTTTAGGATGCCATCATAGCAGACGGCGGACCTATAGTTCCGGACGTCCCCATGAATATAGGTGATACAGGTTGTATCTTTAAGCCATTGTTGCAGCAACACTAAATGGCAAGCAACAATGGAAATGTTACTGCCAGAATCAAATAAAGATGTAACTTTCTGCCCATTTACTATCGCTATTCCCGTATGCGAGTAGGCCAGAGGATTAGCTACAGCACACCGCGCTTTCTTCTGTATCCCTCCACAGACCCCCTTCTCACCTCGTGGAGCCTGCTGCTGTGCACCAGGTTTTTCCAGAGTTAGCTCTGCAATGTGAAACTGGAAAATTCATCGGGGTTCACACAGGTTCCGTTCCGGATCCCCCAAGTAGGTTTCCGCTTTAAGGTGATCTATGATCCCAATTAAGGAGATTATATTGTTGAATGTTTGTACGCAGGCTAGCTGGGCAATCCGTATAGGGAGTGCGTTTACTAGCAAGGCACAGGCTACCCAGTCTACTATGTGTCAGGTGTGCTTTTTATTTGGCCTCATCCAATGCCCAGCCTTCGTCCACAGGTCATGTGCCTTCTCTTCAGTGGACCTGTTTGGGTTGTATTCCCAATCCAATACATTGTTCGCTTACCAGCTCAGGTCACTCACACCTTTATTAAAGGATTTTTCCTTTGTGGGACATAAGTGAGTGGTCCCCTTACTCGAGAGCCCATAATAAGTCCCCAGTGTATTCCCTTCTAAACCTGGCTCTCTTCTGTAGGTCCTTGTCCATGATCCTAGATTCCCTTCACAGGTTTCTGGGTCAGAACCCACTCCAGCGTCCCCTGATAGACACCGACCAACCCTCATTCAATGACACAGGAAAGGTACTCTCCTACCTGACGCCTCTTGGCTTAGAGACTTAGAGGGTGTGTCAAGGCTTATTTCTGGTCTGGCTTCCGGGTTCCATAAGGAGGCCATCATCCTGTCGACTATGGCACTATAAAATGAACAGCCTCGACACGTACAAAAAGGTTTGGGGCAGCCACCCATATATTGTCTGTGGCTGCAATGGGGCTTTGCTAAAGCACTTATGTGCATTGCTTTGAGTCCTGAATTGAACTGACATTGTGCAGGAAAGATGGCATCTTTAAAGAGTCTGGACCGGAAGTGACAGCATCTAAGTGCTGGAACCGGAAGTGACGTTGCCCTTGGCACCAGAACCGGAAGGGATGTCATCTTTGGAACCGGAAACCAGAAGTTAAACCGGCAATGTGGAATCAGACGGGATTTCCCATATTTGGGAATTAGGATTAGTGTATCCCGCCACCCTCTGGCCTGGCATGGAATTACCTTGACCTGGTCGCTTCAGCTCCCTCTAGTCGCGAGTGTGTGACATATATATATATATATATATATATATATATATATATACTAGCAAAATACCCGCGCTTTGCAGCGGAGAAGTAGTTTGTTAAAGAAGTTATGAAAAAGAAAAGGACGCATTTTAAAAATAACGTAACATGATTGTCAATGTAATTGTTTTGTGACTGTTATGAGTGTTGCTGTCATCAAGGATTTGATTATCATTATTTCTTTCAATCAGGTTTGTATTTGGAGGATGTGTTGTGTTCAAGTTAAATTCTGTGTTTGTCTAGTCTATCCCTGACCATCTCATCTTCGTTGTCAACTGTTGTAAAGATAGCAGGTTTCATTCATCGAAGTGATCACTACCCAAATCGGTACTCGTGAATCTAAGATGTTTAACAGGCATTCCCGGTATTAAGCTGTGGATTTGCCTGCGAATTTTTAGCGGCAGTGTGTCTATGAACATAATTTAAACTTAAGCTTTACACCTTGCTTTCCTATTGATATGTCTACAAAGGCTTATTCAGCGTCAGAGGGCTGTTCCTTTCCTACTGCATCAATAAGCAGCTCGTCTTCCTCTTTATCTGAGACATCACACACTGCATGCACAGGTTTACCTTTCCCAGTCCTGCAAAGTCAGTTCACGTGAGCCGCTCAGAGTACATGCATCAAAGGTTCTCAGCTGTGCTTGTGCTATCTCGTGCGATCTTGCAATGTCCACGGCTTTATTTAATGTTAGCTCAGACCCGGCACTTAAAAGTTTCTCTCGCCTTTTTGCTGAGTTTGTGCCAAACACTATTCTATCCCTAACCATCTCATCTTCGTTTGCACAAGCACAGTCCTTCACCAGCAATTTTAACTCCGTTACAGCAATTTTAACTCCATTACAAAGTGATCAAAAGTCTTGTTTATACCCTGCGTCTTCTCATTAAACTTGTATCTCGCGAATATCGTATTCATCGTAGGCATGACAAACGCCAGCGGCAGCGTGTCTATGAACTTAATTTAAACTTAATGTTTACACCGTGCTTTATTTCCACAGTAGCTGCACTTATGAATATGCTTGTATGCGTCACTCGCTTCATATTCTTTTGCTGCCTTCTCAATTGTGTAATGCGTTTTTTGTTCAGCGCTCTTTGGAGCTCTTGCTTGTTCTCTGCGTACTGCGTTCACAGTCAGTTCACGTGAGCCGCTCGGAGTACATGCATCGAAGGTTCTCAGCTGTGCATATGCTATCTCGTGCGATCTTGCGATGTCCACGGCTTTATTTAATGTTAGCTAAGACCCGGCACTTAAAAGTTTC
>JANRMT010062814.1:101109386-101159398 GCA_026402145.1 Polypterus bichir lapradei
GTGTTTATCTTTGTGCATAGTCAAGCCCTTCATTATGGCTCCAAAACAATCTGCTACTGCTTCAGGGGCTTTGCCCAAGCGCAAGAAGAAGATGTTAACGATTGCCGAAAAGGTAAACGTTTTGGATTTGTTGAAGGCTACGATTCTTTTTATTTAAAAAGTAGGAAAGGAATATAAGATCTACGGCTGCAGTGTCCTTTTAACCAGGGTGCAAAACGAGTTGTAAGTGGATGTAATAAGGCAGTAGTCTGGATGGAATCTGCTTTAGGGATTTGGATTGAAGACTGCCAGAAGAAGAACAACGGCAGTGCTACACAATCGCCTGAAGTGGCTCCTTTACAAGGGCTGTAACGCTCTCCTTTGTTGTGCAGTAAAATTAAACTCATTGTTATCGGACAAGTCATCGTGTCATTGTTGGTGAGTAACCATAATTAATTTTCTTCTTACAGTGCTTAGGACATGTACGTACGTTTAGTGTCACTGTACACACATTTACTGTATACTATTTTTCTTGCATTGTACGTATTTATTGCTGGTGACCTGTCTATCGTAATGGCTGTAACATATGTGATATCGGAGACACTCAATATCTTTAAAATAATATTTAGGTTTTACTGTATATAAACAGTGTGTTTATATACATGATTTCAATGAATCTTACCTAATATCTAAGAGAATACAAAGGGATTATGCTGTATAACTCTGCGGGGAATATTTATAAACAGTGCGGGAGAGTTTATAAGGGCTTAAAATATCTAAAAATAACCATACAAACATATGGTTTCTACTTCGCGGATTTTCACCTATCGCGGGGGGGTCTGGAACGCAACCCTCGCGATCGAGGAGGGATTACTGTATATATATATATATATATATATATATATATATATATATATATATATTTATATATATATATTTATATTTGAACACAGTCAAACATCCTGACAGACCTTCAACGACCCTGCAGAGGAAAATGGCAGAAATCCCAAAATCCAGGTGTTTGAAGCTTGCTGCATCATAACCAACAAATCTCCAGGCTGTAATCACTGCCAAAATTGTTAAATTGTTTCAACCATGTACCGAGTAAAAGGTCTGAACACTTATGTCAATGTGATTATTTGTTTATTTTTAATACATCTTTTTAGTTTAAATATTTTATTTTTAATACATTTGCAAACATTTAGAATCATTTTGGTAACTAAAATAAAAATGAAAAACATATTTAGAATGACACGGTATTGCAATATTTTTAATAGGAGATCTCCATCTGAGTGTTTACTTTTCAGCAGTATTATTAATGTTATTTTTGCTTTACTTTCTATTGTATTCCTTTGATAATTTGTGAACTATTATATAAATAAAATGTATTACTATTTTTATTAGTACACAGTACCTTTATATTCAGGTTTGATTGCTAGCCTGGTCAGTGTCTGTATTGAACTTGCATGTTCTCCCCATGTGTATGTGGACTAACTTTGTGTAACTTCAAGTATAGTTTATTAGATGAAAATCTGAAGTGTGTCATTATGCACTCTCAGTTGCCAAAATCTCGTTATTCCTACCTGTGTTGTTAAATCACATCCTCCCAGGTTAGCCTCACAGGGAGCTCCCTAGGTTTTGCATGTTGCTTATTAAGTGAAAGATCTGAAGTGTCGCTATAACATGTCCAGTGTTTGATGTAAATAGCATGCTTGTAAAAATGCAGTCTATAGACTGAAAAGCTATTATTATTAACACAGTTCAAGTAGTGACCTTGGCATTTTTCCTGAAGATAATCAACTGTGCAATATTTGCCCACTCGTCTTTACAAAACTGTTCAAGCTCAGTCATATTGAATGGTGACCATTGTTGGACTTCAATCTTCAAGTCATTCCACAGATTTTCAGTAGGGTTTAAGTCTGGGCTCTAACTAGGCCATGCAAGGGCATTCACCTTTTTCTCCTTCAGCCACTGTGTGGTCAGTTTTCTTGTGTGCATACAGTATGTATGAGATATAGTTGGATGCCAGAATTGAGGAGAACATCTAATCTCTTCACAGACAATGCTTGGGTTCTGATTTGAACTTGGGACTTTGGAGCTGTGAAGCAGAAGCAGCACCATTGTACTGCCCACAAAAAAGTTTTACAGTACATCTTGAAAGTACTGATTTGTTGTGGATAATGTGGGAGGCATATAAGAAAGGTCTCAACTTGTTTTGGATTGTGGAAAATACAGTTTTAAACATGTGAGCCTGGCAATATTCCAATTAGACAGGGATCTGCGTTTAAAAAAGGATTGCTAACATTAAGGGGCCATGTACAGGAACTTCTGAGGAATGTGTGGGAGAAGAAAGATGGTGCTTCTCAGTTTGGCAGATTAATACTGAGCTAAGGAAGATTATGTTGTAAGCTTCTGTTTGAAAGCATGTCAAGTGTAAAGTAAATTCTCATCATTTGTCTGTACAAACAAAAGAACTGAAAATGTGAAGTCAAACAGTGGGAGGAAATAAAGGTCAAACTCTGAACTGTATTCATCTCTGGGTGATGAACAAAACATCAGTGAAAATATTTGAAGTTCTGGTCTTTCTACTGTACTTTTCAGAGTGCCTGAACAAGTGTTGGCAGACTGAAGCTAAACATTTCAGCTTGGAATTAAAATTCATACATTCTGCCAATAGCACCTTTGCCTTAATCGTCTTTGGCAGCCCTGGTTAAGGCTACATCTGAAGTTAACTTTAAATTAAAATTTAAAATAATTAATTTAAAAAAATTATAGTGCAATTCAGGTAAATAGAGTGTTAGTTATTGTCTTCCATTAAGAAGTGCAGAGGTGTAGTCTTCCATGTAATGCCTCTTCTCTACACCCTACATGCTAGACACCACTTTTGTAAGTCCAAATGATGTAGGTGTTACTTACTATATAGGTAGTGAAAGGACTGGCCCTTTGTCTCCTTATTACTATACACATATCCCCCTGCTAGTTAGAGACATGTGTAATTTCATACTCCCGTTGTCGGTTCTGCTAGATCTGCCACAATCAACTATAAGTGCTATTATTGTGAAGTGGAAGCATCTAGGAGTGACAAAAGTTCAGCCATGAATCACACTTGGGTATTTGGCATACTGATGGACGAATCAGGGTTTCGCTGGTACTTGGCCAACATTACCTTCCAGACTACACAGTGGAGGAGAGATTATGTTTTGGAGTTGTTTTTCAGGTTTTAGGCTAAGCCCCTTAGTTCCAGTGATGGGTACTGTAAATGCTACTGCATACAAAGACATTTTAGACAATTGTGTGCTTCAAACTTTGTTGCAACATTTTGGGGAAAGCCCTTTTCTCTTCTAGTCCTTTTCCTATACACAATGCCAGGTCCATAAAGACATGTGCCTTTATGCATAGACAGGTTTGTGATATTGACGAGTCTGGTGTGGTGGAGCTCAAGTGGCCTGCACAATGCCCTGGCTGCAACCCTTCTGCACACCCTTTCTGAACACCTTTGGGATGAATGGGAACACTGATTGCAAGCCAGGCCTTCTTGTTCAGCCTCAGTATCTGACCTTACGGCTCAATGAACACAAATTCCCATACACACCCAAAAATGTTGAGGGAAGCCTTCCTAGAAGAGTGGATGCTGTTGTAGCCGTAAAGGGGTGTCAGCTCTATATTAATGCTCATGTTTTTGGAAGTGTCGCATTTAGACTTTTTCTGAGGGATTTTGCTTAATGTGGTGCTAAAAATTAAACAGTACAGCTACCCTTTTATTTGTATTTTTTGTTTTTCCTCTCCATTTAACATTTGTTGTTGTGTTATTTTTTGCCACGTATTCTTTATTTTGTTTGTTTCTTTTTTAGTAATAAAATCACTATTCATGAGAGATTCATTTATCATGGTATATATTATATCATATTATATATCAAGTTGTGTGTTTTGTGTTGCCTTAGGCTTTGGACACTCCGACTGTAGTAAGCTTAAAAACTATGACTCTATCTTAAAGTTCTACTTTAGAATTTTTTGTCTTTCAAACAGTAACTTTTATACAAAGCATTATTGTTCTGGTTGTTTGATCATTATTAATTTAAAGTAAAGCATGGTGTACACCCTCATGTCATAGAGCATATGGTAAATGAGGGTCCTAGAGAATGAATTTTGTGTTAGAGGTGTGCACCAGGACTACAATCCCACAGAATGCAATGTAAGAGTTGCTGGATTCAAGGCCTTTTCTCTCATGAGCATAAAATTGATGATCAGAATTTAGAAATATGGGATGACACATCAGTAAAACTCCAGCAAAAAGGTCACTTTTTGTATAAGAAGAAAAATGTCTACATTATAAAAAGTCTTGTTTAATGATAATAAAAATCACAAAAATAACAGCTTTATGATTGGATGTAGGTATTCAAAGCATATTGAAAAAAATGGAACAGACAGACTAATTTTCCGAGATACTGAATTTGGGACTTTCATTAGTTGTCAGTTATAATCATCAAAATTAAAAGAAATAAACATTTGAAATACATCAGTCTGTGTGTAATGAATGAATCTAATATACAAGTTTCACTTTTTGAATGGAATTACTGAAATATATCAACTTTGTCATGATATTCTAATTTTATGACCAGCACCTCTGTACCACAATGAGAACAGTGTAGATTATTATAGTCTTTAGTGCTGCTTTGTGCTTTTGAGTCATTTTTCCAGAGATCTGTAACCCAAATTCATGATCAGGTAGTAATTCTTAAAAACCTGAAGCAGACACCTGTCTTCAACACTGAACAAAAAGTGACTTTCAAGAATCCAGTGTCCAACCGTCTCTACTGAAAAGTAGGGCATGTCTCTTGGGAGTCTTAAGCAGACACACTTCTTCAGCACAAAGAATGCATCTCTAAAGATTCCAGTGCTTTTCACCATTTTTATTGGGGCACTGCATATCATTTATAAATTGGAAGAGACCATCTACCTCTAACACTGAATGCAGTGTAACTCTCAGGAATCAGAAACAGACTTGCTTTTTTTGTTGGTGATCAGGGTGCATCTTTCTCTCCTGAGTTATAATCGATCAAAAACAGTTCACAGAGCAGGTTTTCTCATGAATCTTGCACCAAGCCAGATAAGTCTGAACAGTGGGCCTTTTTATACATGCAAAACAATGTCCTGCACATCCACGTTCTGCCAGACTGAATCCAAAATTATCTGATTATAGCTGAGTACAGCAGGCAGTGCTGATTTACTCCTATAATAGTGTCATTTTAAATCTAAGACTCAAAATGAGGACAGGACTCAACACTTTCCCATCTGAAATTGGTGTCATGTGGAATCGGTCGGTGCAAAGTTTTTCTGAAAGAAATAAAAAAAAAAAAAAAATCTTTCATTGTGCATTTCGGTTATCACTCTGGAATCACTAAAATTAGATATACAGGATGAATGAATTAGAAGAATAAAACAAGTAACCACTAGAATATGAAAGTATAATATATGTTTATCTTTTTGATAATTAAGCACATACTATCTTTATCCCACAATGCCCCAGTACCAATATATGTGTGTGTGTCTTATAACAATAATATTAAGTTGAAAGGTGGAAAATAAGAATGATATTTCTTTCAGGGAAAGGTGATTCTCTCAAACAAGATGGCCCGGACCATAGCTTTCTTTTATACCATCTTCCTCCACTGCTTGGTCTTTCTGGTAAGTGCACTACATCAGAATTACATCAATGTTTACTCCCTACAGTAAAACCTACACAGATTGGGATAGGGGGCAAAGGTACTGAGTCAACTGCTACACAGACAATATTTAGTAATCTGGAAGAGGTCTTGTTAAGGGTAAAAATGTATAGTGATATCATGCTGTTATTTCTGTAACTTGCAATAGCTCTTCATATGTGTAGTCTACTAGACTGAAAAGTCACATAGGAGTAGGGGGTGACCCCTTAGAATCTTGTGTCCTTATACTTACATATTCTTTCTGATGCTTATGTCGGCAATCATTTTCATGCCAGAGTTCAATGGACAGTCCCACCTGCTTCCAAGTTGTTAGGAAAGTTCTGTCTGTACCAGATTTTCCATTCTTTCTTGGCATTTATGTCCAGTAACACTTGGACTCAGACAGATTCAATTTGCATTCAGATCTTTGTAGTCTCTGCTTAGAATTGAAAATGGTTTCCTGCCTTGCACCCTGTGTTGGCTGGGATTGGCTCCAGCAGACCCCCGTGACCCTGTAGTTAGGATATAGCAGGTTGGATGATGGATGGATGTGAAGAGAACTTCTGCAGCTACAAAATTATGCCAGGACCCTACTCAGGCTTCTGTGGACTTGATATTTCACAGCTTTCCAGTTTTCTACAGCCTAAAGTACATGTTTCCTTGTAGGGCTGCTTGTAATGTTCTGCTCCCGTTTAGCAAAGGATAAAGCATCTGAAGTGGCCAAGCTTCACTTGCAGCTTATAATTTAAAAAAACAGATAGTTCAGTCACCTTTGTGTGACAACCCTACACACACACTTTTTTTTTTAACCGCCGGCCTTGCATTTTTCTCTCTTTAGTTATTACACCAATGCATACATTAGAAGAAGCCTACTTTTTCTGTTGAAGTTAAACGGTGGAACTTATTTTAGTCATGCAATGCCTCAGATTATGCAACCCACAAGCAAACCTCTGAATGACGAAGTACTTTTTTCAAAAAATCAGTTTTTGACCCTCTGTTACTGGACAGAACATGGACACAGTAGTGAGCCATTATGCTGACATATTTATTGAACTCTCCATTCCTAACATTGTAGCATTTTACAATTTTAGAATGAGCTGCAGTGCCTAAGCATGATAGATAGGTAGCAGCACTAATATTACTATGTAATCTCACTGTCATTACTTATGATGTTCATATGGGAGTTGGCTTGGCTGTCTATTAGAAAATAATATGATACCTGCAATGAGACACATGCCTCCTCCATATTACTTTTATTTGCAGTGCATGACAGAAGCTCACCTCTTGTTTTCTTCTAGGTGCTGTACAAAACGGCCTGGAGTGAGAGTATTGGAAGAGACTGTTCTGCATACTGCGCAAAAAAGTAAGGAATTATTTTTGAAATATAGGAACTTAACATATAATATACCTCTTGCTTGAGAAAAGATATTCAAGTGGGTCTCTCCCTCATTTGACATTTAAAAATAGCAGGCATCACAACTCATTCTGGAGGAGCTAAGGGAGTTGGGGTCTCTAATATTTTATAATTGAAGGAACATGGCAATCAGAAGCAACTCCACTAAACTCTATGGGGATCTTGAACATTTTGCTATCAAATTAAATTTGACTATTGCCAGTCACAGGCAAAAACAGCACAAGCATTTTGGTGGGCCGAGGAAAGTCAAAGGGGGGGGGTCACATGTAAGCACTGGAGGTGCATAGTGAGATGAAATTGCATATGCACCTTTACTACACTACTTATTGTTCTCCTCAGAAAAGCAGTAACAAATCATTAGAGGAGAGCAACTGCTTATAGCATCTTTCCCTTTCACTTTACTTACTGATAGACAGCCACCAGATGCTACTATTTGCCCACATTTCGCTGCCACTGACTGTGAGACTCATGCATAATTAGAAGATAAAGATAGTCCAATTAACCTTTTTCCTTTTTATATTATATAACATGCATATCATCAATGTTTTGTATTTGGAGTGGCTATCCTGCTTGCCCACTTAATTCTTTTTCTCCATCTCACTTGCTTAGGAGAGGGTCCCTCGTGACTTCTCTGTAATACACTCAGTTGTCTGCCTTCCTTAGGGGAAGAGAGAGAGAGCACAAGAGAGACAGGGAGGTCCCATATATCCCTGCTACTGTCATATGGTGCTGCACTAATAATAAGGTGGGCCAAGTGCTCATTGTTGGTCTGGTATCCCTCCATGCCAGGCATGCAGCTGTCTGCTTTCCAATATAGGGAGTTTTACTAGGCATTCTACCACTATTAATTGCACCATGTTGGAAGTGTTTTAGTTGAACAGTTGTGTCTTATGTGAATTTGATTCTCGAGTGTTGATCCTGAACATATCCTGACATGTAAGGAGGGATGTAATGAGTTGTCAAGTTACCCAGCTTGGCCTAGCATCACCAAATTATTGTACGTGTTCAATTTCTTGGAGAGATTCCACATTAACATTGATATTCTGCTGTTTGTGTTGTGTAATTTCTATTGTAATTATATATGTACATTTTAAAATTTGAATTGTTATAGTTTTTAATGCTGCCTTCTCCTAGCTACAGGAAGTCAATTGGCTAAAACCAACATTCTATGCATTCCTGTTATGTTAGATGAAAACAGATAACAGCAAAAAATAGTAATAATAACATTTCTATTTTGCTGCATATTTTACCCACTGCTGGTCTGTTTTGGTTTTACTTAAGGGGAGACAAATGAAAAAAATGGCATTATATGCTATAATAGGACAGCATTGTGACACTGTTTAGCACAATTATTTCCTAGCTCCAGAAATCTGAGGTCTGTGTGAAACTTTTATGTGCTGTCCAAGTGTGAGTCACTTGGGCAGATCCTCCATTTCTTCCTCAATCCCAAAAACTTGCCTATTCATTGGAATGGATGTTCTCAATTGTCACAGTGTTGGTGTGTTTGTGCATTGTCAAAGAAGAGACAAGTGAGCCACAAAAAGAGTTGGGGTAGCCAACCATATATTGTTTCCTGGCTGCAAAAGAGTTAAGTTTTGTGTACAATTGAGTACAGATTTGAGTCCAGAACAGAACTGTCTTGATGAGGCAAAGATGGTGTTTTTAAAGGAGATGGCAGGAAGTGATGTCATTAGGACCAGTACCGGAAGCAACATCATCGGGTCAGGAACCGGAAGTGACATTATCGGGGCTGGAAAAGAGAAAGCAGCATCCTCAAAGCCAGGCAGAATTTCCCATAATCGGTTTGCAGTGGAAAGTGAGAAAGGATCAGTACACTCTGCAACCCCCTGGTCTGGCATGGAATTACCCTCATTTAGGCCCTTTAACTGCCTCCCATGCACACATGTGTGACAAGGGTGCCCCCTTCAACCCAGACCCATCAGGTCGGGCATTCCTGACCAAGAGATTGTGAACCCGAGAAAGAGCATTGGCATTGGTGTGGAGGGATGTGCATAAATGAACCAGTAACAACTTTTATGGCTGTAGGTCAAGAAATCATCTGGTGTCCCACGGATTCAACTACTTTTGTAGGGCTATCCACTATAATGGTGCTTGATCCATCACAAGGGTGAATTCGCAGCCCATGAAGTAGTACCTCAGCTGCGTAATCTCCCATTTGATTGCCAAGAATTATTTTTCCACCTCTGCATACCTGATTTCTCGTTCCAGCAGCTTCCAACTCAGGAACATGACAGAGTGTTCAACACCGTCGACACTCTGGCGCAGCACGGCACCAAGACCTGTGTCCAAAGTGTCTGTCTGGTGAATGAAAGGTAGAGAAAAGTTAGGGGCTTTCAAGACCGGTGCTGACGTAAGAACCTGTTTTAAGTCACCAAATGCAGCTTCTGTCTTATCAGTCTATACCACATAGTTTGGGGCCCTCTTCTTTGTTAAATCAGTCAAGGGCGCTGCTCTCTCTGAAAATCGGGGTACAAACCGGCAGTAGTATCCCACTAAGCCGAGAAAGGCTTGGACTTTCTGCTTGATTCGTGGATGGGACCATTTCATTATGGCATCTACTTTAGAGCACTGTGGCTTTGTGGTACCCCGACCCATCAATTAGCCTAAATATTTGGCTTCATTTAATCCAAAGAAGCATTTCTTGGGGTTAATCCAAAATCCGCCTTTACTAAATATCCTCAATACTGTTTGGACCTGCTGTAGGTGTTCCTCCCATGTGTTGGAATAAATGACCACATCATCCAGGTAGGCAGCACTATATGAGTTATGGTGCTAAAGCAGTTTGTCCACCAGGTGCTGGAAAGTCGCAGGAGCCCCCTTGTAACCCAAATGGGAGGACATGATACTGCCAGTGACTGCTAGGGGTGCTAAACACTGTCTTAGCTTTTGCGGAATCTGTTAAAGGAACCTGCCAGTACCCATTAGTCATGTCAAGAGTGGTCAAATACTTGGCCTGTCCTAGCCTCTTGAGGAGGTCGTCCACTAGTGGCATTGGACAGGCATCAAACTGGGAGACTTGATTAAGCCAATGGAAGTCATTGCAAAACCTCCAACTCCCATCAGGCTTACTGACCAAGATGATGGGACTGGACCAGGGACTATGACTCTCCTCTATTAATCCTAGTTCCAGCATGCACTTCATGTCAAGCTCGAATTCAGCTCATTTTGTCTCGGAAAGATGATATGTGTGTTCTTGAACTGTAACCCCGGGCTCTGTCACAATGTCATACGCGATCAGAGAGGTCCTTCCAGGTGTTTCAGTCACTACCTCTGTGACAGACAGGATAATTATTTCCAGCTCCCATCGCTGGAAATTAAGATTGTTTGTGAGCAAAGAGTAAGGAGGGCTGACTGGAGGAGGTACCAGGATCCCTGTCCTTCCATGGCTTCAGCAGATTTACATGGTAGACCCTCTTGCTTGGTCGATGATTGGGTTGTTTCACTGTATAATCGGCAAATCCTTTCCTCTCCTTAACTTCATAAGGGCCTTGCCAATGGGCTAGCAATTTAGAATGGCAGGTAGGAACAAGAACCATGACTCAGTCCCCAGCTTGGAATTCTCTGAGAGATGTTCTGGGCCTGTGCCACTTGCGCCTCTTCCATGTGACTTTTGAGTAAGAGCTGAATCTTTCCAAATCTATCCCAAAATTGTGTGATATATTTCTAGAGGGGAGGGCCTCTTCCTCCCACCCTTTCTTTAGAATGTCCAATACGCCCCAGGGTTGTCGTTTGTATAATAATTCAAAAGGGGAGAAGCCCGTAGAGGCTTGTGGGACTTCCCAATATGCAAAAAGAACAATGGGGAGGAGCTGATCCCAGTTCCTTCCATTATCGCCGACCACCTTGTGTGGCATTTGTTTAAGAGTTTGATTAAATCGCTCCACTAGACCATCGGTTTGAGGATGATACACAGTGGTCTTTAGATGCTTTATTTTCAGTAATCTGTCCATTTTCCTGAACGTGTACGAGGTGAAAGGCATCCCTTGGTCCATTAGGACTTCTTTAGGGATGCCGATTCCTGCTAAGACCCCTACCAATTTCCATGCAATAGCTTTAGAAGTGGTCGAGCACAACGGAACAGCTTTGGGATACTGGGTCGCATAATCTACTAGGATTAAAATATATTTGTGTCCTCTAGCTGAGGATTCCAGGGGTCCTATTAAGTCGACCCCAATCCTTTCAAACAGAACATTAATTAGGGGAAGGCGAACAAGAGCAGCACGGTCCCTCCTAGGAATTTGTTGCAATTGACACTCCAGGTAGGATGTACAAAAGTGGTAAACATACTCATTAATTCCCAGCCAATAAAATTGAAGCTTAATCCACTCCTAAGTATTCTATGTGCCCAGATGGCCTCCTATGAGGTGGGCGTGTGCCAACTCATAAACCTGCCGCCGGAAGTGATTTCATTAGGACCTGCACCAGAAGTGACGTCATCAGGCCCAGAAATGGCAGTGATGTTCTCAGGCCTGGAAATGGAAGTGACGTCATCAGGGCCGGAAACAGAAGTGGCATCTTCAGAACCAGGTGGAATTTCCCATGATAGGTCTGCAGTGAAAAGACAGAAAGGGTCAGTACACTCTGCCACCCCCTGGGCTGGCATGAAATTACCCTCATTCAGGCCCTATAACTGCCTCCCATGTGCACGTGTGTAACAGCGTGCATGTTTGCCATGTAGTAGACCAGTACTAACTTCACCAAGTGCTTCCAGACCTCTATCATGATTATTGAAAATGTAATGTTCAAAGTGACTTACAAAAATGACAGAAATAAAATATACACAATAAAGAAAGGTGCCTGTGCTCTGCGCTGGTTGTCTTAGAGGAGCTACATAAGCGTAAGTTGTACAGAACATATATAATTGCTGTATGTGCAAAG
Organism: Polypterus bichir lapradei; assembly: GCA_026402145.1. Taxonomy (NCBI): domain Eukaryota; kingdom Metazoa; phylum Chordata; class Cladistia; order Polypteriformes; family Polypteridae; genus Polypterus; species Polypterus bichir. The sequence continues at coordinate 101,121,381 of JANRMT010062814.1, forward strand.
GTGAAGCTGCTGAAGTGCACACCACACTGTTGCTGACCCAGTCCCTACCTCTTGACTCATTGAGTGAGCCTGAGCAAGTCACTTACCCTGATTAGTAAAATGATTGTAATATTGTATTGAAAAGGAAAGGAAAATAATCTAGATTAAGAGTTCATTGTATTTTCCGATTATTAATAATTAACAGCAGCACTTAGCATGGCAAAAGGTAAGTCATTTTAAGGCAGAACTATTTTTTAGATTAGCCCAGTACATTTATTCAAGATGGACCACATAAGAGGGAATGATTGGTGCACTTAAACTCCCTCATAGCAGGTCAGTTCACATTAACCTGCCATCTGGACCTGCACAGCTTTGATATATAGGAGGAAATCCCATGCAGTCACGAGAAGAGCACATGAACTAACCTACAGACCATGACTAGGTTGACATTTAAAGCAATATTTCTAGATCTGTGAAGCAGAGGCACTATTCACTTGACCACTGTACTAGCATCTGCAGCTATATATCTTGATTTCTTATTGACATATATTTAAAAAGACCTTTACTTCAGCATAAATCAGTAAGTAAATTCCGGCTAAATGACGCAAACACAGGTATCTCACATGTTGGCTCCTATAGTTGTAAGCATCTTTAAGATCTCTATAGGGTGCCATACAGTCATAGGACATTTTAAGAACTGGCAGGGACTGAATTTGCTTTATTTATAATTCTTTTGCATTTATATAGCGCTTTTCTCACTACTGAAAGCATTCAGCAATTGCATGTTAAGGGCCTTGCTCTGAATTCAGAGACCAGGTACTCAGTGTCATATATGGCATAGTAAATCAGCAAACGCTCCAAAAGAGGATCTACAGTACCTTTACGCCACTTCATTGAGGAGGTGCTGCTCATTTGATGGATTTTTCATTGTGTTGTCAATCAGGCTTTGTTTTATATTGTGCTAAAAATGTTTGCTGACCCATACCTACAAGTGTGATCTTTCTGTTGACACCATAAAATGAAATTGTAGGGCCACGGGGGCGAATAAACTTTACTATAAGATACTGTTTTATGGTTGAAAAAGAATAGATTGCCTGGTGTCTGTTGTACAGATATTTCCTTGTGTAATTTTTTTTGTTTGTTTCTTTAACAGGTACTCGGACCACCTGCATCGTTTCCATGAGAATGGAGAGAATGCAGGGATGTGGCAGTGAAATGTCAAAGGAAGTGGTGGGGAAATGTGAGACTGTGATTAGGGGCCTTTTATTCTGCCCTTCTTGTCATGTTAGCCCTAGGCCTTTGGAGGAAGATGTGGCCTTTGTGTAGGTCACTTGGCCTTCTGACCCATTTAGACGTCTGTCTACACTTTCCCAATGCCATTTCATCTCATTTCAAGCTGCTTTGGTACTCTCATTAACTAAAGGAAGTTTGAATGGATGTTTCTTATACCTGTCATTGTGGCCTGTTCAGAAATAGTGGATTAATCATAATCAGGGTATTGCTTTCGGGGTAAATATGAAAAAAATGTGGGGACTTCTTTAGAAACTTGAGTTGATTTTTTTCCACATGTGTTATTTTGGAGCTAAATAAGAAGTGTGTATTGTTTTGGAAATGTAGACCTTATATCTTATATACCTGATATCATATATATTTATACCAATCATTACTCTTTATATACTTATAGTTGTGTGTGGGTTTTTTTGTTTCGGCATGCATGCATGCATGCATGCAAATACACATGGGGTGTATTTACTGTTTTAATATACGCTGTACTTTATTTACATTTCAGACTGCTCGTGCATAGTAGGTATTGTGTTGGCACACATCCCCATACATTTAGCTTGTATTGTTAGGGCTATTAATGCTAATTAAAAAACAATACTCATCATCCTAAATCCACAGAGTTGTAACCACAAGGCCTGTATTTAGATGCAGAAGCACATTTGTTTTTAATAGCAAACAGCATCACCAACGGCCATTACTTATATCAAAAGATAACTGGTTGCCCTTTTGCATTGATGTTTTCATTTTCAATTTTTTTTCTGTTCTTCAGCTTACACTTGCATAGTTTTATCATATTGTTAAAAAATGAATTAACAGATCCAGTCTGTTGTCTGCCCTCTATGAGCTCATTTCTCATAAATCTTTAACATTCCTCCACATTGTCTGGCTAATCAGCCTGTTTTATTTATTTCATTTGCTGTTTAACTTGCCTGTTTAACCAGTAAATGCATTTGCTTTCTGTACCTCTCTTTAATTAAATCCCAGGAGACCCTTGCTTTGGCTTTTGCACTTTCTTCCCACATTCCCCTGTAGCATACTTATTTTGTTCCCACTCTGATTATTAGGGTGTGTGTAGAAGGGATATAAAATAAATATGAAGGAGTTGGTTGGCTTTTTAAGGGCACTTTGAAAGATTAATGTTGTTTTTAATAGCTTTCCTTCTAACGTTGTCTTTGCCTTTTTATGAGTTGGGATTAGGTTTTTGGGCTTTATGGATTTAGACAAGATATGCTAATAAAAATGTGAAGCAATGCATGTGCTGGTTTTGAATCATTTCATTTATGATAACATTTCTATTGATAATATTTGTGTGCAGGTTGATTTAATCTATATCCATAGCACAGTAACTTGGTGTCCTATTCAGGAGAGCTGCTTTCATCCAATAGCTGCTTAGGTTCCTACACCTGACAGACCCTGAACTAAACAACCTCATTCAGTAATGAATGGATAGCACTGCCATCTTCAGAACACTGTCCTGTGGGTCTCAGTTGTCCTCATGTACTGACACCAAACACTTGCTTGTATTGCTTATCCCACCCTGATTTAGTTATAACCACCTCCCTCATGTGAGTAAACATGTAGAAAGCAGATAAACAACAGACTTTCACATTTCTTGGATTTTTTTCCATCAAGTTTATTTTAGTAGGCAACGAGTTAGCAGTCAGAGATTGAAACTGAGCTGGGATCTCAATCCTGATTTAAAGTTGGGGAACAACTGAATGAAGTGTGTGTATTTATTTTTCTGCATATATAAACACTACTGGTCAAAAGTTTTAGAACACCCCCATTTTTCCTTTTTTAAATTAAAGCCATTTAAGTCCAGTGTGTAACCTGAAATGGTATTTGGCTGTGCAGTAAACTGACAGAGGTTAAAAAAAAAAGTTTAGGATACTGGGTTATACAAAAAAGCCTTTTTCAGGGAACAAGTAGTGGGTTAGCAACTTGCAGCTTTTCTGCAACAATGGAAGTTAATTAAACTTTGTCAAACAATGCTTCAGATGGTGTAGCAATGTGGTTTGTTTCACCTCTGCTTTTATACTGATGGAGGGTTTGTAAGTAATCAATAGAAATTGGGACACCTGTAGGAATTGTTTGCATCAACTTTAAAGGCTGGTCAAAGTTTGAACAACCCTACTTCACAGAAGACCTTTTCTTTTTGCTGTTACCTACATGTTACAATAATAACAAAGACATCAAATCTATCAAATAATACATATGAAACAGACTGCATAGTGGTAAAGAAATTTAAATCTAATCTAATCTTACATTTTAAGTTCTTTAAAGTAGCCTACGTTCAGCTTGATGACAGGTTTCTTCTTCTTTGTCTCCTCCACTGCCAGTAGTGGCTCTTTTGCAGCAATTCTTTAAGGAAAGTATAATTCATACAGGATCATGAACAGCTGATGTTGACATATGTCTGCTGGTTAAACAACTTGAAATATTTATATGGGCTCCTGGCCTGACATTCCTTTGGTGGACCTCATTAGAGCTGGGATCATCATAGCACTAAATTAGATTAGATATATTTTATTTTATTTATCCCCAAGGGGGAAATTAAAACTTTACACAAAATAGAAGAATATATAAACATAAATGATAATCAAACAACCACCCTCCTCACCCTCAGCACACACAAGAACTTCTGTTTTGGATAATGGAAGCTGCTGCTGTCAATAACAAGCTTGTAGGTGGCAGGAGGATGGCAACTCCTGCCCAGGGTTATGTTTAAAGGCATTAACATTTGCTGCTTGCTGTGTCTGGGAAAGGAACATGCTGTTAGATTCAAAGTTGCCTGGTTAAAGATGTCACCATTCTGAATGGCTCATCTTTAGTGTGCTCACAACAGAATGAATCATTTCTGATTTCCGGATTTCTTGAAATTGTCAAGATTGATTGACTTTAATTACTTGAAGTTTAGATTAATTTTTGTTTCTCTTATGGACTAGATAGGGCTAATTATTCTTGGACTACCTTGTCACAAAATGCACAACTGACTTAAATGCATGAACAAGAAAAAAAAATCTGTAAGTCAACTTTTAACTTAATTCAAACTTCTTGAGTTTGAGTGAAAGTAAATATTAACTTTATTATTTGTTCAAGTCCATATTATGGTAGTGTAATTCTGTTTCAGGCTCTAATGCCAATACAGAAGTGTGATTCATAGCAAGTTTAAATCATCTTTGAGTGATTTTAATTATCTAATAAGATTACCAAATTCTGATCACAAGCGCCTGGTGCCGTCTCCTGTACCGAGCAGTTCAGTAGTAATCTCTGTGTACCCCCTGGTGCTGAGCAGTCCTCACTGTTTTTGATGCTTTCTGCAATCCTTGAGGGAAGCAGTACGGCTAGGGTGGAGAAGAAAACCTCAAAAACCCTGGCCTTGGACCACAGGGGGTCAGGCTGAAATTGATGTCTGATTGTTTCGCTTAAAATGGTAACTTAAAAGTCTGGGTGACTCGGAAATGTGGACTTCAAAACTGGTTTGATTTCCAAGCCCAAAGAAGCTACAGCTGTGTATCATATGGACTGAAAGTAGTCGCTGTAATCATTACTGAACACTTGCAATGCCAGTAACGTCTTGATGCCTGTGAGTCCTGCACACTGGTATGGCTGAAGGCATCCCAGCAAGCAGTTAATTTTTACTTCACACAAATCACAACATGTTAACTGTGCAGGATGGGCTGCAGTCAGGTGACCCAATGGGCTGGATTTAGCTACTGTACTCAATAACCTCATGTTAATATTGAGGACAGAACAGGGTACAGCATATAGTTTTCTATCTCTTGTGTTTCAACATGCAGATTTTGCATCGTAGATTTCAAGGAGGTTGCTAATTATAGCCATGGTCTTGCAATGTCTTAACATAGAGTGTCATAAATCATGTTCTTTTTTTTGTTTGTTTTTAATAATTTATTACCATTTTTGATCAATATTTTGTTTTTTATGTATTTGTTTGTTTTTATAGTTATGATAATAAGGTTACCTTGCTGCCATTTTCTTCAAAATTAACATGTTTGCACATGGTGGTGGTAATATTGTGTTTAGCAGCAATGTTAGTTACTAAACCTCTTGATTGTAGGCTTTGTGACATTTCCTCTATTTAAAATAGCATTATAGAATCCTGGACCGAAGAACTTGGACAAACCAAATTAAGTATCTGTGCCTGTTTTTAAGCAGAGCCATTTTGTTCTCTTCTTTAGACTTTTGGCTGTCCTTTTAGACGACCTGTTTTCCAAGTTGAAAACAGCACAATTGTGGAGAATTAGGCATATCATAGCACAATGTACAGGAATAGCTATCTTTCACTGTTAGGTTATATGATCTATTTTAAAATCAGTCACGTTATCAAACAATTATTGTTACTGCTCACTTGAATGCATAGATTAACATTACTAACTTGTTCCTTGAAAGCAACACACAAAACTGTAAGACTGTAGCCAAAAGAAGAGCAACAACTTTAAATGAGTGGAAGCTTTGTGTATTGTGAACATTTTGGTTTATAGCCTTGTAGCAAACCACACTAATATTGTCTTAACATGATTTAAACTTGCATAGTGATCGAAACTTGGTCCTTTAGCTATGGAGAACTCCAGAATGTCAGGAAGTGTTTGCCAGTTATGTCCCATCATTCCATTTAATGTTTAACAACATAAATGAGTGGATAGTTAAATTTCCACTTATTAGACGACTAACAGTTTTGGTCATGATTGATTCAATATAGAAATGTTTCCTCAAGTTGAAAGAGACCTTTGAAGAGAGGTACCATCAAGTAGTAGAAATGTCTAAAGAAGGAGAAGAATTAAAATATACACTGACATGGAAAACTAAAAATCTGATCCAAAGGAGAGAACAAGGAAACACTGACACACCTTGTGTAATGTGAAGTCAGGAGCTCTGTGAGAAAATGTGTAATAAAAACTGCTAGAAAAAAAAATTGATGTTTCTCGCTGGAAAACTAGACAAACTTTGATAATTGGACTTTTTTGGGCAATTTCCCAGAAACTGTAATCTTGGCACACTGAAGTTTACCAAGATCTTTTACTGTATCTTTGTGATGAAAAAGAAAAAATGGCAAAATGTGAATAGCATTGCCAGAAAACATACTGAAGAGTCTGAGATGTGGGATACTTGGGATGCATCTTAATAGAATAATTTCTGTGTCATTCCTCCCTCCTGCCGAGCTGGTAGCACTAGCATTCATATCTGTCATTTGTTTATCTTAATTTTTTTTTTTATTCCACTGATCCACTAGGCAACTCTCATGCAGTTTTTTATCACCAATGATACAGAGATGACACAGAGAAATAAGAAGGCTTGGATCCTCAAATTGCCTGCTGTACAAAATTGGGACCCCAGCCAGAGGTGAAGAGATCAAAGCACTGAAAATATTTTAAGACTTGTACACAAGTGAAAAATAAAGGTCATTAGTACAAAGTATGTGAAACGTGGCCAAGCAAACTAGAAATGAAGCTAAGTACACTGGAAAATGCATCACGTAAGGGAAGGTGATAGACTGAGCCTGCCTTGAAGGCCTGAAGCAGCAGGTACTACTGCTTAGGAATAAATGTAGATGTCAGCAGTGGCCTTTCTCCGTTTGAAGTTTACCAAAGTGAGCACGCCACCTATGGTAGATCCTCCACACCTTAGCAACACCATAAGCCTTGATCACTCAAATCTTTATATTTAGAGTATTTCAATGCATCAAAGACACCCTCCCCAATCCCACTAAGAGTACACTGTCTTGATCCAGTGCCGCAGGTATAGCTGCCATGTTTCTAATTGGATAAACATTTAGACTGAATTGAATAATTCTGTATTGGGCCTCCTGGAAGGAGCAGACAAATATGTTGTCAAGTCTCATTTGTCACTGTCCACCTTCACACTGGGCCAAACAGAGCTACCGTTTATCTGACGTGCTGGCCTTGCAAATGCTTCTGGGAACTTCTATGCCCTCAGTTTTGACATGTGACCTGTGATCGCTCCCAAGACGCTAAAGGAATTTTGGACGCACATCTGCTGAATAATTCAGAGCCTCTTAAAAGACTGTCTTCCAGCACTTCTCTGCAGCAGTTAATTAGTGAAGAGCTGGCATGTCTGCTGGCGTTGCTCCAAATCGCTGCTGGGCTGCTGATCAACAGGAATGGGTGGGCTTTGCTGGCTGGGCATATTCTTAACATGTCTTAGCATCTGGGTAAGTTTTTCAAAGAAAGAAATAATTTAATAGTTATCTTTCCCGGTGCTAATTTGCAGTTAACATCAACTCACCTTATCAATCAGTTATTTACCTTTTATTGCCTCCTTAATGGTGTTAAACAAAGCTTAGACAGAACACAATACAAGAGATGTGAAACAATTTGTTTTATCAACATAAAAGGACAGATAATACTTTTGAAGATCAGCAGAATAATGTGTCAATAGGACAAAAATTAAAGGTCAATGTGAAATGCCATACGAGCAGCTTTAAAGAGCAATCCCGCACCTCAGTAGGACCTGAGCCACAAAGCAGAAGCTCCAGTGTAAAAAAAATATGTTTGGGGATACTCTGAGATGATGGAATTCAGATGAGTCTTGAAAATGAGGATTTAACACTATGAAGTCCATGCCACCCTCAGTCAGCAAGTGTATGTTCCAAGTACTCTACCGGGTTTATTATGTACAAGAATGAAAGAAAAACAGAACATTGGCAGCACTTGCTCATCTTCTGTCTAGTGTTGATGTTCTGATTTCCATCTTCTTTCCAATCCCTTTAAATTGTTTCATAATAATTTTTTTTGCTGTCACTTCTCTTCTTAATCTAATCCTCCTGTGAAATATCCTGCCTGAGCAAGCAGTCCAACAATGACCTTCTGTAGTGGCAGCCATCCACACAGAGGTGTGGTCTGACTTAAGCATCAGCTAAGACCCAATGACTACCTTACATAATCCACGGTACACATTACTGTTAACGAGAGCTAATCCAACATCATGAGGTCTAAAATAAACAAGGGTCCCCTACTCCCTCACTCTAGGCCAATTTAGAGTCAATAAAACTAATGGCCATACCAGGAAGTTGTTGCCTTTGTCTTCTACTCCAGGTGTGCTTGTCTCTTGCTGAAAGTGGCCATTTATATCCACCTCAGGGGTTATTTCTAGAATTAAAAGTGAACCTAAAACTATTGTGGCCACCAACTGAAGGTTTTTTGTTTACCCCTAAGGATAATGGGGTTCTGACCAAATCCCATTGTGCATCACAGTAAACATACTATGCAATCTAGCACCTTTCGGCAGCTTGCCATTTATATGCTATATACTTTCCCGGCCTAACAGACACCACAATAATTCAATGAGCCTTACATCAAGAATTGTCTTTCCAGGCCACTTATTAATGGTCCAAATGTTTTATCTTGTATTTAGATGCTCACTGTATTGACAGCATAGTGCATCCCAATAGACACTTTATACCTGTAATCTCTAATTCATATTGATGAGTCATTAAAGAAGCAGTTAATGAAGACTATGTGCAAGTAATCAAGACTCCAAGCTAACACCCTGTGTTCAGATCCCAGCCCAAACCAAAACACCTAGCCAGACCTGATAACGGATAGATTAATCATGTGCTTTAACCCACAAATCAGCACAAGTACATCCACACCATTTGTAACTGAAGGCCTGACCCAAACCCCTTTTCCGAGCTGACTCATTATTGCTCATTTTTACAGATTTGTATTTAATCCCTGAACTGCAAAACACAATCTGCAGCTCAGCAGTCCCCAGAAAATGAACTCCCACAAGAAAAGCCTAGGACAGATCTGACTTCCAAAATAACCTCTGAATTTCACACCCAAAGGATCATTCTTTTGGGCCAGTGCCAAGTGTTTTGATTCAGTACCAGTGCAAGGCAGTTTTATTAAGGTGAGAAAAAGCACCGGGAACAGAATATTACAGTTATAGGATCAGAATAGAGCTGCAACAAGCACAAAAAGAACATGAAAAAAAATAAAAGTGAATATGACTGGGAAGGGCAAGTAAAAGATCCCATAATAAAAGAGCATATAACAACCCCATACGCCCTCCACAGCTCACTATGCTATAAATTGGTAAAGACTTTCTGAATTTGGCCCCCAAGAAACAAAATGCTGGTCACTTGTACTGCTCGTCAATACTAAATGCTGACCTGTAAGACTGTAGGTGATTCTCCAGAGAAGTCAAAGAGCCCATCACAGTCTATTACAGGAGCATCGATCGGAATTTATGGAAGTCCTGAGATTCACAATTGATCCAGTAAAACTAACAGCAGACAGATTTATTAGTTTGACCCTTAGGCCTTATACTCCTCCCCCTCCTTCCTAGGTCTCATCTTCTCATTGATGAACTTACCACCATGTCTAACACCTGCACGTCCAGAGAGATTCAGTATTTTGCAGGGATTTTTCTCCCCATAATTACTGAGGAAAATGCTGTTCCCATTTATTTCAATTCATTTTCTCAATTAAGTGTTACGAAAAACATTTTTTGTTTTTACATTATACACTTCTGCATGTGACATATGAAGAAGAGGTGACCTGTCAAGGGCTTTCTCTTGTCTTGTGCCCATTGTATTGGGATGGCATTGGGCCTGTCACAACATTGAATTAGATTAAGTAGGTTTGAGGGTTTTATCAATTTACTGAAAGTGAAAAGATATTTTTACATTTTTCAGAATCTCTGTCATCCAACACAAAATGCATTAAAGGAAAACTCCACACAAAAATATTTTTTATATGTTACTTACCCTATATGTTTTGTAATGATGACTGAGGGAAAAAAATGTTTCATTTCATATTTTCATGGAAAATTGAGATAGGTTTATGATAGAATGGTGGTCAAAGGTGACAAACTCTGGACCACAACAAACGGTATCAAAAACATCCGTGTCAGTTACCTAGTCACATGCGTTCATTTTTTTGCTAAAACATTATTAGATAAATACTTGCAGAAAATTGGTGCGGAGCATGAACAGGAAACACAATTTGTGTGGGATACAGCCTTGAATTGAAGAGTGAACATTTAACCAGTGAGTGAGGGGAGAGGCAGATCTTCAATTAAGAAAGGAAATCCCATGCAAACCTAATAAGCAAGCAGTACAGAAGGTATGGAAAACATAACAAAATTGATTTATTTATGTAATCCAAAACTTAATCCCACTCCTGACCACAAAGTGTGGATCTCAATGAAGGGCTCCTTTCAGAAGATCAGTGTGTAAAATAGAAAAGTTATTAAATGACATAGGGAGAGAAGAATATGTTAGGGTTGTCAAGGAGGATAAATCTGAGAAGGTTTTGGTTCCATGGACTTTACTTAAGGTTGGTATGGATTGGCTTACATGCTCTGAAAATAATATGAGGAGTATCTTCTTTATTGGTGGAACTCTTTACATTCCATACAGTTTATAACTGTCATAATTATATTTTTTGCTTTACTAGAAGTTTGTTTTTACCGTACGTTTTTCCAATAGCACTAATCCTCCCTCTTCAAGTTTTGCTGTCATTTTGATTAACCTCTGCACTTAATCACTAAGTACTGAACTTCTAGTTCTTACAGTATTCTGAAAAACTGCAACAAAACTACCTATAAGGAGATTTCCAATGATTAAAGCTTGTAGGAGGTATTAAAGAGAGGAAGAACAACTATACAAATAAAAAAACAAAATGGCAATAGGAGGGACCACCAACAGTTAAGGTCATAATACTTATCCATGTCCAAAATTGAACACAGCCATTAATTTTGCTAAGAAAAATGACTAGTATTTAAAGTGTTTATGAGAATTTCCAAGACATTTGATGAAAATAATTTACTGATGCACTTAACGGAAACAAGGATAACACAAAAATAGCATGGCCAAAATTACCCCTCTGACAATTAATTGCCAATACTATACCCCTTCTGACTCGCAACTGATAGAAGCCTCCTGCTGCAGTTTTTCACAAGGTTTGCAGAAATCTCCTGAGAGATTGTAGACCATTCCTCCATGGTAAATTGATCCAGCTCATGCAAATTAGATGGTTTTCAAGTATGGACATTAACCATGAGCGCGCGTGAAAGACTCTCAATAGGACTGGGATCTGGGCTTTGAGATGGCCACTCCAAGACCTTCATCTTGGTGTTCCTCAAAAGTTCTGGACCAACTGTGATGTGTGGTTTGAGTCATTATCTTGCTGAAAGATCCAGCGATGCACATCCACTATCTTTTCCGAGGTCCATACTTATTTAATTTGTTTTTAGTATGATGAATTACTTTTTACAAAGAATGTAAGCATTGATGCTTCTCAATCTTGCCTTTAAGTTCCACTAGCCCAGGTCATTTCAGTCCATTTGTTAGGGTGTGGAGCTAATTGATTGAGCCAATCAAGTCATACGGGGTCCAGGTGTGGTTTGACACCACAGCATTTAACTTTACTACTACAATGCTTCCTGACAAATTCACATGGGGCTAATAATTTTGACAACCCCGTTTTTCAATATACAGTAGTTGTTCTACAGCAATATGGAAGTTGTTTTTTAATGCAAAATGTACCAGTTGAAGGTTTTAACATTGATGAAGGCTTTGTAAAGTTTGAAAAATGATGTTAAAATTTAACATGAATGTTGGAAAATGCCTCTTTTCTCCTCAGGGGGTAATAATTATGAACTTAATTGTTATAACAAGCAAACATCAATGGGCAAAATATATTTAAGTAAACAGGGTGCTAAAAATGGAAGCAGTGTGAAAAATCTATTCAGTAACTGACATGATGCAATTTATATCTATCCAAACCAAAAGAAGGCTTTAAAGACATAATTATACTGATGTTCGTAATGGAGAATGGGCTGACCAGGACAAGTCTCAGACCAAGGTCCAGTGCATTGAGACTTTGCTGGGGTAGCCCTAGGAGATGACAGTGCAACAGGTCTTGGACAGCCAGAAGGAAATGACTCACGTCAGCCAGTGAGTGAAATGTGAGATTGAAAATCCCCATAAACTGTATATTTGTGGATGTTTGGAATGAGTAAATCAGTAAGCCTCATTACACGTTTGTTACAGACTAAACTACTGTATAGCTATCTTCCAGTAGAGCAGCTAAGATTGTTTTTGCTACCCTCTTTTAAATTGTGTTTCTAAAAATGTTTTAGTTCAGATTCATTTGGTTCTCCAAGTTGTTCTTTTTTATTAGTGTATATGAGTGGCATAGCAAAAGTAAACAACATTTTGGAATTACCACCTAATGCCTGATAACACATTCTTGTTTAGCATGTAACTAAGAGTTTCACAGTACATGAGACAATGCTACCATAATACTGAAATGCTCCTTATTGCAGGTGGTAGCTTCATCTGTCAGCTCACAACCAAATGGAAGATCTTGTTGTCTACCTTGGTTACCCATTCATAGGGTAGTACATGTCATTTCAACAATTTGTGGCGAGACTCTTGCGAAGGAGGAAATCTCCTGCCACAAACATTCCACACATCTTCAGTGTGCACATGTTGAGTCTGCATGGGTGCTAGTAGTGTCTGACGATGGGTTAAGCATTTTAAAGACAAGAACATGGCATTAGCAATCAACCCTGTAATCGTTGCCAGCGAACTGCTGCTACAAAGAGCAATGAAAAGTAAAATCAACTAACCCCTCAGATGAGAACTGTAACAATGAGAAAAATTATGCTATCCAGACAGACTTTTCAAACTGATGCAAAAACACACACTGATCAGGACAAGCATTTGTAATGAAGTAAACTTAGCTATGTGCACCTGCTTGACATACGGTCATTTCATATAATAATGGAGTAAGTGGGTTTAACAATGTTTATTGGACCCTAAAATTAAAACCAAGGTTTCTGTATGCATGCAGAGAATGATTCATTGCCATGCTTGTCACTGAGGTAACAATCATTGTAGTCACTTAATAAGCAAGTGTAAAAATGTGTTTTCTAACCATCTTTTAGCCCAGTCTGATTTGAGCTTCTTTTGTTTTTGAGTGATGACACCTCATTTTAGTTAATTGACCCCTGTTTCGGCTGTCTCTTGCCATCTTCAGTGTTCAAGTTGGCTGCAAGGCTTGCTGTCAACTAAACCTTCTGCCATCGGCTTAACACCAACACCAGCTGCTCCTTGGCCGGCTATAAGGATGGGAATTAGAGGCAGTGATTTCGGAGCCACTAAGCTCTGAGGACCTAAGCTGACGGGCCAAGCTCACAGGAAATCAAGGGCTCAAAAAGAACAGTAGGAGACAACACTGTTGGAGGTGTTGACACTTGGTGTGAATGGTTGGCAGGAGTTGGGCGGGAAGCAGCAAGATAAGTTAAGTTGCAAAGACATTCTGAAACCTGACTGAAAAGCCTGTCAAGTCGTCTCCCAAAAAAAAAAAAAAAAAGCCGCTTGAGAGAATAAAAGTCTCTAATAAGAGGGCCTCAGTGGCATAAGGGAGGACAGAGATCACAAGCCAGTAGGAGACATAAGGGGAGCACATGTATGCACAGCTGTAAGAAGAGTTACTTGAGAGTCTAAACTGCTCAGCGGATGATGACATTATGGAAGCAAGGAGATGTAGTGCATATACAGTATCATATAAAAAAGCTAAAATGGGCACAGAGGACAGGGTAAAAATGGTGAGTTTTGGGACAAGTAAGAAATACGGAGGCAGAAAGAATGCTTGTGGCAGTTACCCTAAAGGGCAGATGTAAAACCTCATTTGTTATTTGGAATCCTAATGTACAGTGTTTAGTGGTAGCATTTTGCCCCTCTGACTTGGGGTTAGAATAAGGTTACCTTTCCTCTTGTATGTATTGTCAAAGGTGACTAAAGGAGGCTGGTGTCGGGTACAGCAGCTGTGACTTCTGCTTCAGTACCCCGAAAATATGGGGGCAACTGGCTAAGGTGAATGAACCCAGAAAATGGCAGGTACTGTATACAGAGTTCAATGAAATTCTTACTTGAAGGATCAACCAGCATGCAAAACATCACTACTCTCTGGACCATGACAAACAAGAATGTAATAAATATTACAGACCTACATATTTTTATAAAGAAATAAAGTGAACAAAAAAGTTGTGGACTGAAGTGATTCAATTAAAGAACTAGTTAGTTTAGATACACGCGTCCACCCCACTACCATATGTGACCAAAACCTGGAAGCTTGTGTCACTCATGAAAGGGGAGAACTGGAACTGAAGGACTTGCACAGCTCTGTGCCAAACAAAGAAACTTAGATAAATTTAAAAAATGGTGACTATCGGTACACTACCATAATACAAAATGTGGAAGCAATAATGTGAAATTCTAGAACATTTTAAAGTCATAAATTCCCCAATGGAAATTATCAGAGAGTCTACGATTCCCAGTCTAGCCACCCACTGTGGATGATAGGGATTTCATCCAAAATGTATTTGCATCCATTCCCAATGTGAACACTCATAAAATTATAATTGCTAGGGACTTTAATTGTGTTTTAAATCCAGACCTAGATAGGTCTCCTGCCACAGGGGTGATGACATCTAACACAGCAAAGACAATTACACAGTCTGTAACTGATCACAACTTATCAGACCCTTGGAGATTTCTAAACCTAAACTCAAGAGCATATTCCTTCTACTCACCAGTGCATCATTGCTACTCAAGAATTGATTATTTCTTTGTAGGTAACAATTTCTTGCCTACAATTACATCTTGTAAGTACGATGCTATTGTTATTTCTGACCACGTACCTTTGATCTTGGAGCTAAAATCATTATACCCCACACACTCATCTCGCAGATGGCATCTTAACTCACTTTTAATAGCATGTGAGAACTGTACAGAATTTATATCCAAAAAATTTATTTTTTTTTAGAGACAAATACATCCTCAGAGGTGTCTGCAAGAATACTCTGGGAAACCCTAAAGGCTTTCTTGAGAGGACAAATTATCTCATATCTTTCCCACAGAACTAAATTGGAAACCAAGAAGGTATTAGACCTAATCAGTGAAATTACTAGAATAGATCAAGAACGAGCCAGGTGTCCAAGTGAGGCTCTTCATAGGAAAAGACAGGCTCTGCATTCAGAGCTCATCCTCTTAACAACTAAAGAAACTCAACAACTCATTTTTAAATCAAGACATCATTATTATGAACATGGAGAGAAAGCTAATGAGATCTTAGCTCAACAAATCCACAAGCAAGGAAGTTCACAATGCAATCCCAGCAGTCACCAACACAGATGGAGACAAAATCTTTGACTATAAATATATAATGCACATATTTAGAGACTACTATAAGTCCTTATATTCTACTGAGTTTAAAGAAGACAAGACACAATCTAATGCATTTCTGGATGCATTATATATATAACAAATAGATGCTCTCAGTGCAGAGGAATTGGATAAACTTCTGGCACTATCAAAATTACTAGATGCTACAAACTCACTTCAGAGTGGGAAAGCAGCAGGCCCTGATGGCTACCCTGTCGGATTTTATAAAAAATTCTCAACTCCGCTAGCTCCCCTTTTATTTGCAACATTTACAGAAGCTAGAGACAATAAAATTCTACCTCAGACTTTTCGGCAAGTATTAATTACCGTCTTTCCTAAACAAAATAAGGACTTATTACAATGTGGATCATAGAGACCAATTTTACTTCTGAATAATGATGTTAAGATACTCTCCAAAGTCCTAGCTAATAGAACTGAGAAAGTGCTTCCTTCGGTAATATCACAAGACCAAACTGGATTTACTAAAGGAAGACACTTAGCTTCCAATCCTTGACACCTGTTTAATGTAATATATTCACCCACAAAGTCTAACACCCCAGAGATATATATATAGGTAGTGAACTACCTATTCACTACACTGGAGAAATTTGGGTTTGGCCCAAACATTTCTGCATGAATCAAATTACAGTATACCAATCCAGAAGCCTCAGTTTGTATTAACAGCATTAATTCAGACTACTTTAAACTAGAAAATGGTACTAGACAAGAATGCCCTTTGTCACCACTGCTGTTTGCAATCGCCATTGAGCCACTGGCAATTCACTGTTGAAATGCTTATGAGATAAAGGGGATTATCAGAGAAGGGCTTGAACAGAAAATTTCTCTATATGCGGATGATATGGTACTGTATATATTAGATCCATAAAATACTGTGCCTGCAGTCCTAATGGCACTAACAGAATTTCAAAAGATTTCTGGTCTCAGAATTATTCTGAATAAAAGTGTGCTCTTTCCAGTGAATTCTCTAGCACACAATATTAGATTGGACACCTTCCCTTTTATCATCGCAGATCAGTTTAAATACCTAGGGATAAACATCACAAATAAACATAAAGCTCTTTATCAACAAAATTTTGCTATCTGTATAGAAAAAATCAAGCAAGACGCATAGATGGTCTACCCTTCATCTCACTTTACCTGGAAGAATTAACATTGTTAAGGTGGATATCCTTCCTAAGCTTCTTTTTTATTTCAAAACATTCCAATATACATCAATAAATCATTTTTTAAGAAATTAGATTCAGCCATAACCTCATTTATTTGGATTTCAAAACATCCATGTATCCAAAGAGCGACCCTACAAAGACCTAAGGCGGATGGTGGCATGGCTCTATGTAACTTTCAGTTTTATTACTGGGCCGCAAATATACAAGCTATAAAAACCTGGACATGGACACAAATAGACGAACATGCACAGGCTTGGTCCGTAATAGAAATAAAATTCTGCAGTACTTCTTTATATTCTTTGCTATGCACCTCAATAAATACAAGTCATCGCCAATATACTAGCAACCCCATTGTGCTTCACTCACTCAGAATATGGAACCAATGTAGGAAGTATTTTAAGATAGAGAAGCTTTTATCTGTGGCACCTCTGCACGACAACGACCTTTTCCCACCCTCTCAAACATATACAGTTTTTAATGCCTGGAAAACATTTGGGATTAAATCACTTACAGATCTGTACATAGACGCCTTTGCATCCTACGAACAATTACACTCCAAGTTTAACTTTCCAGCAACACATTTCTTTCACTACCTTCAAAATAGAAACTTTGTTAAATAGAACCTACTCAATTTTGCTCACCTCCCACCTACCTATATGCCGGAAGAAATATTGCTCAGTCTTGAGGACTCAGACAGCATCTCCATAATATATACAACCATTTTACAGTGTCTCCCTTTCAGAGACCCAAGAGAACAGTGGGAAAAGGGTCTCTCACTCAACATCTCAGAAAAGTAGTGGAAGGTAGCAATGCACAGAATTCACTCGAGCTCCATATGCACAAAGCATAGAATTATTCAATTTAAAATTATATATTGAGCACATCTCTCTCATTTAAAACTGTCCAAAATGTTTCCAGAGCAAGATCCAACCTCACTGGGCCACATGTTTTGGGCCTGCACCAAATTAACATCATTTTGGACCAAAATCTTTAAATGCCTTTCAGACAGCCTGGGTGTCACAGTCCCTTCTAATCCACTAACAGCTGTGTTTGGTGTACTTCCAGATAGAGTTAAAGTGGAGAAGGAGAAACAAATTGTATTGGCCTTTACTACGCTACTGGCAAGTAGACTTATCTTGCTCAACTGGAAGAATCCTAACTCACCTATTTTAAGTCAGTGGGTAACTTATATTATATACTGTTTGAAATTGGAAAAAATAAAATTCTTACATACAGGATCCGTACAAACCTTTTTCAAAACCTGGCAGGACCTAATCAATAACATTTTAGAATAAGCATTTTAATTAAGGAAACAGATTCTCTCCCCTCTTTTTTTTACTCTATTTTTATTCATTTATTAATTTATCTATTTACTTATTTTTACTAGTTTAAAGTTTGAATCTGCTGGCCTAGCAATCTGTCTCATGGGTGGGGGTTGATTTGTTTCGAACCTAGTTTTGTAAAACTTGACTTGTTTGTATGGAATTTTGATTTTAATAAAATCAATAAAATAAAAAAAATGTATTTTATCAGAGAGTCATCTTCTTAAAGTGGTAGGACTGTACTTAACTAGGATTTTCTTCCGTTAATTAACAGAATGGTCTACTTCCAAAGTGCAAACAAAATTATACCAATCTTTCTCAATCAATTATAAGTACAATTGGAAATTAATGGATTCAGTGTTATGCTATATGATATCTCTAAATTATCTTGGGCATAACTAGCCGAAGTGAAACTTACTGGAATAGATGAAGGTACTTCACATCAGCGGAGGTTAAAAAAAAACAAAACAAGGAAGACGGAAGAACATTCTGAACAAATGCAGGATAAAATTATTGAAAAGTACCAAGAATTTATTCCATTATACCAAAAATTATTTTAAGAACATAGAATAATTACTAAAAAGAAAATCTGTATGATAATGGGCATCCTCCAAAAATGAGCATTCGGGTAATGAGGAGTCAAGTCAGGTAAGCTTCCAAGAAAAAAAAAACTGCACAGATGGCACTAGAGAGAGGCCAGACAAAAAAGAATTGGTGTGAAAAAGTTTTTGAAAATTCTCATTTGGATTATGCCCAAGCTAAGAGTCTAAATCCAAAACAAATTTTGTCACATACTACACACATAGTGCAAATTATAGCGAAATATTTAGTTACAAAAGGTCAACAAAAATATAATTTAAAAAAACACACATAAAATCTTCTGGCATGATTATGAGAACCGTTTTTACCGAATGCAGCATACCTCTCCCAGAACAGCTTAATCCAAAAACAGGGTCACCCATGCCATTGCAACTCAAAGTCATGAAGCCTTTGACTGGTCAATCGACCTATCCTCATTGGGATGTGGGAGGAAACCCATTCAAACAGTGGGAAAAAATGCCAGCTTGATACAGGGTGGACTGGAACCCAGGGTCTGTATGCGTGAGGCAGCAGCTCAATGCCTCGTGGAACAGCATTCTAAATGGTAAACGGAAAAAAAATTGTTAAATGTCCTGGTCAGGACACTTTTTATTGTCACTGCCAAGTGTCACCAGGAGATACGTTTCTACTGTATTTACTAACCACGTCTGGCTTTGTGCCCACCAACATGTCAGCAGGGCTGTAAATGTCTTACGTAGGAACAAATCTAATTCTGATTGTTAGCAATACTGTACTTACTGATTGCTCAAGGTGCCTGCCGGAGTTGTTATTGTGTCCGTCTTACTGCACGGTTTCCTGTTTTTCCCTTTGTTTATTACGCTTAAACTGTGTCGCCGCTGTTGCCCGTTTGTTCGGCACTCCGTTAAAGGCACTATACCTGTAGTCACGAGTACATCGGCTTTGGCATCTCTCTGAATCTGTCGAAGCAATCAGATGCTCGCAAGGGAGACGCCCCCTGCTCGCGCGCTCTCGTATGTGCGTGCGTGCGTGCGCGCGTCGCTTCATCATTTTGCCGGCGCAGACTTGGGAGATTACGGTACCCAGGAGTTTCTCCGCTGTCTCGCGCGTATATAGGCAGAAGAGACGCTGGCGTGACAGATGTTAAGAGGACAGTGCAGTCGGACGATGAAACGCGAGCCGGGTAAGAGCATCCGCCGGACGAGGAGCCGTTTAGGAAAAGTGAGTGGGGTAGACGACACGCCGGCCTTTACCTGTTTGTGTCGCGTGTGTCTGTCGGTCCGTGTGTGCGCGCTGTTCGAGCAGGCGAACGGTCGATCGCACAAGACCAGGGCGTGCATGCGTGCGTTTGGCGACAGTCTTACCTGAAGAGACCGCTTGCCGTGGTGCTGAAACTCACAAAGGAGTGGGAGCTTCGCTCGCTCCCTCCCTCGCTGTATCCTTTCTTTGCTGTTTCTCCCCCGCGGCATAGTGCTTCCATTCAGAAGGGCGAGACACAAATGAACAAGAGAAAGCAGACACGAGCTCTAATCTTGGGGGTCTCCGGAGAAAACAGGGCCGAGGAGCAGCAGGGTGTTCACCTTCCGCACCCCACGAATTGGCCTCCTGTTGGCTTCTGTCCGGCAGACTGGTTGCTTCTTTCGCCGTCTCTTGACTGCAGCCCACTTAACTGTCTGTCTGTCTCACTCAGTTATTATCAAAGTGATTCCAGAAAGCGTGATTGTACGTATCCAAAGAGAATAAGAAACAACCGATATTACAGTACAATATACGATGAAGCACCTGTACGCCAAACAAGATTTATTTTAAGAAGCGGCTCTCATAAAGAGCATCATTACAAACGCTTTGTGAAGTGTTTGGAGGTAATACATTCAAATTCTGAACGAAGCTAGCAGTGCACACGAATCACCTGAGAAGAGAAGTGCAGCTATACCAACAGCTTGTGGTTCTCAAACTGTGCTGCACTACCGCACTGCTGCTGAGAAGGAATCTGGCAAAAAGCTGTAATTACATTGAAAGAACATCACACCAAAAGAAGTGTTTTATATAGTGCCTGTCACAGCAAGCCCCATCACCAGTAGAGAATTACAATCCAGAAGAAGTCAAGCATTTCGCTAGAATCTCCTAGCAAGGCAAATGTAGCAAATTCTATAGCCTCTTTCACAGTGATTTTACTATACAATGCTCCATTACAATTGAAAAGATATCACATAGTGCATTGTCTGGAAATGCAACAGAATAGGCATGTGGCTTTCACATGCCTGTTCTTAAGAGGCGCGTTAGACAAACACCAGCATGACGTTTGTCTGAGAGTGCAGGGACAAAGTTAGAGCCTAGAAATGAGAAGGACTCCAGTCAGTTAAGAGAATATTATAACAAGCCATTTGGCCCAAGGTGCTCATCAGTCTTATTCATCTCATTTCACCGAAACAGGATAAAGCTGAGTAAGAGAATGCCTCTTACTGAATGAGGCAGTGGTGGGTCTGCAGCCTGACTTAAGGCTGGGCCTTTTTGAATCAGCTTCCACTAAATAGTGTAGCAGCTGTTCACAGTAGACAACAAGGTTTGGGTGGATGTTTTCCTTAGGGAATACAGTATACGACATGTATATCTTTTTAATAAGTGGGCTGTAGTAAATCTGAAATAAGTCTTAATTCTACTTGCCTTGAGACACTTAGTGCTACAGATTTCTGGAAAAAATACAATTCGATCACAGGCTTGTGCTGCTCCCAAATAATTGGCATTTCAGCCTCCATGGTCTCCAATGTCCCTTCCTCATCCCCAAGATGTGTATGTTAGGTTGTTTGACCCAGTGTGTACTTGCATACCATTCAGGGTTGAATTTGGCTTTGTGCTGTTGGGACAGGCATCAGCTCCCTGTGACGCTGAACTGGACTTGGGGATAGAAAAAATGCGTGGATGGATTATTGGCCCTTTAACATTTTCTCCCCAAAACTGGGATTTAGTGACATGGAAACGATCCAGATAACATACCAGCCATGTCCGTTTAGATTTAAAATTTTTGACCGGCATATGATCATACCCTCACAAACCGATTTTTGCTTGAACACGTACTTGGTGGTGGTTTAAGCAGAGAGGATGGATGTGCACAACACAGAGTTGCAGGTTCACTTGACCCTGCTGAGAGAACGAGTCCTATTGGAAGGGTAAGTGTTTGGGGAAATTGTATTTCATTCCAAGAGAAGCAGTTTTCACAAGGGTGAAGGGTGCTTTATGAAATGACAACTGAGTGATTATAACCATTGATTTGGTGCAGAAGCACGTCTGTTTAAGGTTCATTGGAATGGAAACATTGGTTTGTTCCTTTTTTCAGTCTAAATCTGGACACATCTTTTTGGTAGATTGCCATTGTCTTTCATAGTGTTTAATAAATGTACTTTTAAATGAACATAGTAAAATGTTAAAATACAAATAGGTTTTGCCATTGCAAGTGCCACTATTTTATGCATTTGTTTGGTCTGGTTGCCAAGCAGTTTAATATGCAAGGTCAATCAGAAATGTGCAATGCATGGCATTACCAGGTCAACGGTATAAAAGGTCAGCATTATGCACTTAATGGTTTTTTCAAGTTCATGGATTCAACCTTGATAACTAGTGGCATTTCCCCTTAGTCTAAATTTGGTTTCTGTTTTTAAACTCTTTGTATTCTTTTGCCTACAGTCATTGACTTATGTTTTGGCCCAGTTTGTTCCATCTCAAAGAGCTAGAAATCTGTTCTTAGAAAGAGTTGCATTTATAAAACTTTGCATGGATTTGATCGTGAAAACGTGTATGGCAAAAGACAGGAAAATGCTTACAGCAAAAAAATCTGATGTATAAAACCTGGCATATCCACATTTCTACACAGTTCACAGTTTTGAAATCACCATCATCTTGTAAATGTTCATATGAGAGGGAGCCTCGAATTCCGCCTGGTTGCTGCCCTGAAATGCACATACATAGAGAATGGTAATTAACCTCATACATATTCAGTCAGTATGCTGCAGAACTTCATTGCCTGGTAAAGTAGCCTACAGTGCATCCGGAAAGTATTCACAGCGCATCACTTTTTCCACATTTTGTTATGTTACAGCATTATTCCAAAATGGATTAAATTCATTTTTTTTCCTCAGAATTCTACACACAACACTCCATAATGACAACATGAAAAAAATGTACTTGAGGTTTTTGCAAATGTATTAAAAATAAAAAAAATTGAGAAAGCACATGTACATAAGTATTCACAGCCTTTGCCATGAAGCTTAAAATTGAGCTCAGGTGCATCCTGTTTCCCCTGATCATCCTTGAGATGTTTCTGCAGCTTAACTGGAGTCCACCTGTGGTAAATTCAGTTGATTGGACATGATTTGGAAAGGCACACACCTGTCTATATAAGATCCCACAGTTGACAGTTCATGTCAGAGCACAAACCAAGCATGAAGTCAAAGGAATTGTCTCGAGGCACAAAGCTGGGGAAGGTTACAGAAAAATTTCTGCTGCTTTGAAGGTTCCAATGAGCACAGTGGCCTCCATCATCCGTAAGTGGAAGAAGTTCGAAACCACCAGGACTCTTCCTAGAGCTGGCCGGCCATCTAAACTGAGCGATTGGGGGAGAAGGGCCTTAGTCAGGGAGGTGACCAAGAACTCGATGGTCACTCTGTCAGAGCTCCAGAGGTCCTTTGTGGAGAGCCTAGATGAAAACCTGCTCCAGAGCGCTCTTGACCTCAGACTGGGGCGACGGTTCATCTTTCAGCAGGACAACGACCCTAAGCACACAGCCAAGATATCAAAGGAGTGGCTTCAGTTCAACTCTTTGAATGTCCTTGAGTCGCCCAGCCAGAGCCCAGACTTGAATCCGATTGAACATCTCTGGAGAGATCTTAAAATGGCTGTGCACCGACGCTTCCCAT
This sequence comes from Polypterus bichir lapradei, assembly GCA_026402145.1. Taxonomy (NCBI): domain Eukaryota; kingdom Metazoa; phylum Chordata; class Cladistia; order Polypteriformes; family Polypteridae; genus Polypterus; species Polypterus bichir. The sequence goes on from JANRMT010062814.1 coordinate 101,144,839, forward strand.
CCAACCTGATGGAGCTTGAGAGGTGCTGCAAAGAGGAATGGGCGAAACTGGCCAAGGACAGGTGTGCCAAGCTTGTTGCATCATATTCAAAAAGACTTGAGGCTGTAATTGCTGCCAAAGGTGCATTGACAAAGTATTGAGCAAAGGCTGTGAATACTTATTTACATGTGACTTCTCAGTTTTTTTTATTTTTAATAAATTTGCAAAAACCTTAAATAAACTTTTTTCACATTGTCATTATGGGGTGTTGTGTGTAGAATTCTGAGGAAAAAAATGAATTTAATCCATTTTGGAATAAAGCTGTAACATAACAAAATGTGGAAAAAGTGATGCGCTGTGAATACTTTCTGGATGCACTTTATCCCTACCGATACATCGAGCCTTATGCTATGCTCTGCAGCTGAGCAGGCAAGAGCAAGAGTGGCATTTTACTGCTTCTCCCCTGTATTTTGGGGATCAGGTAAAGGCACAAGGCACCCACTATCACCTGGCATATGTAATGACATGATTGCTGTGTTGATGCATAGTACAATGGAGGATTCTGCCAGTTACCATACCAACAAGCTACTTTGCCTTGAAATAAATGAATCATGTGCTGGCCCAGGCCACTGAGCCATGATGATTGTCAGTCTCATTTTGGCATCATAAATGCCTTGTGGGTTAATGGAATATCTCTGTTTACGGTTAATAAAAGCAGCTTCATTCTTTCTAAGTGCTCATATTGCAATATGAGTACAGTAAATTGTTCCAATTACATTTGGGAAAACGAAACACAATTGTCCAGTGTTGGCTAAAACAGGGTGATATTTTATGTATGTACACCCACACCATACAAAAACTGAATGTAGCACCTCGTCAGTCAGTTAATGGCCTCCAGCACATCAGGCATAATGTAGCTGAAGTTTTGGCTGAAATAGTCCTGATCTGTTGGCCAGTTCCCCGAGAATTGACAAGTAGCCGATATAAACTGACGAAAAACCAAAAAGGTTCAAAATTGTAAATACGCAGAATTGGTCCTCTTGAAAGGGAACTAAAATACAGTCTGGGCATCATATTCATCACTTTTGAGGTGCAATATGTTTGTTATATGGGTGAGTCATCATTTAGATTAGATTAGCAAAACTTTAGTAATATTCCATGGGGCAATTCATTTAGGTAGTTTGGGAGCATTTCCGTACTTGATCAAGGTTTCTGTCATTTCTTAGTCTCTCTGCAATGTTCTTCCTTCAAGTTTCCTTCTGTAAATCTCAACTTTTGTTGTGAAAAGCATACACCAGTTTTATAAATCTGACCTTAGAAAAGGAGATGTAAACAAAAGCTGTGCTATAATCGTTAACTGTAAATCAAGCCCATCTTTCATTTAGCCAAGAGACAAATTAATAATTAAAGTCAAAATGCATAAAGGAAAAATAATTTGACCAGAAACACACTTAAAAAAAGACTGACAATAATTTGTTTTTATCCAATGTTGAATTGAGTTTCCTCCGGGCGCTCCGGTTTCCTCCCACAGTCCAAAGACATGCAGGTTAGGTGGATTGGCGATTCTACAATTGGCCCTAGTGTGTGCCTGGTGTGTGGGTGTGTTTGTGTGTGTCCTAAGGTGGGTTGGCACCCTGCCTGGGATTGGTTCCTTCCTTGTGGCCTGTGTTGGCTGGGATTGGCTCCAGCAGACCCCCGTGACCCTGTGTTTGGATTCAGCAGGTTGGTAAATGAATGGGTGGATGTTGAATTGTATGGACCCCCTTGTGTTGACCTTTATATGGTCATATAGTTGACATCATGTGCCATGCTGCAACAGAGGAGAGGACTCTGGGCAACCTTGTCATGGCAACAAACCCCGCAATTATCTGAACGTGGTGGCGCACACAACCAAAACAGTAAAAGAATGCAACATTTCAGTGGAGTGAGATAAAAATAAAACAATGTCAAAATGAGCTTTTCTGAGGTAGAAAAACTCTCAATGAGCATAAACCTTCGCCCAAATAGCCACAGAAGAGGAATAAAAAATGAAAAACTGCCAGTCATGACACAATTTGCTTGTGGTTTTGACCTGCTCATTTGGTATCATGACTTCCATTTTTGTTTCACACTTCCACTACCCATCTCTTGATTCTAAAACTGCTGCTGCTCAGTACTGTCAGTACTGCCAAATTCTCAAGGGATTTTGGAAATATCCCATGAAACAGATCACACAGTCCTTTTCACGTGCTGTCGTTTGTATTCATTATTCCACAGCACTTTTTTGTATTGCACTGACCAGGAGGATTGGCACCCATCTGAACTGCCAGATGCCATGTTGTGTCCAAGACAAGGTGTCTTTCAGCACCACTGCTGTGCTCAGCTGTTAGCCACCCAGCTGTAACTCTGATCCATTTGCTTAGCCTCGCTTTGTCCATATATTTTTGGCCATTGAGCCATTTTTGACACCTTACTCATCTCACCTCAGCCTTGCTTAAGATGACTTTTGACTCAACACACAGTGCCATCCTGTCGTCTTCAACTAATGTTATCCACACGTACTGTATTATGTGGCTGTTGACAGAGCAGTCATTTACATGTGAAGGATATGTGTCCCTAATAAAGTGGCCTTACTGTCCTCCTCAGAGTTGTGGTCAGATAAGCCTAAGAGTAGCCCCACTGAGAAAGCAGTTTCAGCCCACCACAGCAAACTATTCATATTTTTATATTTCTATTGCACTTAATGTGTTTGCTGACTGAATGAGGTTAATGGTGGCATATCTTTGAAAGTTTTAATTGATCAATTATGAACCTGCTTAGTTTGAGGGGGAAAACTGATAAAAAAGAAATTTCAAATTTATCATGCATTGGGCTTGTACAGAAATAAAGGAAATGCAGCACTAGGCCATTTTATAGGATCACTCAAGATGGCTGGTTGCCTCCCTCGGAAAGGGGATATTAAAGCAGAAATAGTTACATCAGCATGCACTTCCTACTTAGTCAATTTCTATGACTCAATTCTAACCCCTTGCTATGTTGGTAGCCCCAAAGATACTGTTTTCCCGGAGCAAGTGCTACCTTAGTTAGGACCATGATGGACAGGTCTCTGGTCTGTCATCATTCTAACTTCCTCAGAGGACAAGTGCCATGAGACTGGCAATGCTGTTCCACCAGTTAGTCTTCATTTTATATAGTGTATTGTGTTACTTGACTCCTGGATTTTGTGTCAATTAAGCCTTCCTTCTTTCATGCATTAAGATGTACCTTGGCTGTTTTCCAGAGCCAACTCCAAGAGAAATTCCCCTCAAGAATGACCAGCAGGCTGGCCTTTGTTCCTTTCATTTTCTCATCTTGACATCCGTCACAATCCCCCTTGCTACACATAGGCCCCTTGCTCCTTCTCTTACTTGCTCGCTCGTTTTTCCTGTGTGTCACACAGTGTTTGGCACTCAGGGGTCTCTCTGGTGAGCTATTTTTAGGACAGCAAGGATTTCCAGATCATTTTGTTTCCTCTTATAATATTTGTGCAGAATGCTGCATTTTCCCACAGTTTGTAAAGGTTGGAGGACTGTGTCACCTGCTTTAGTGGACAATGATCTGGGAGCTTTCCTTCTGAACGTGAGACCCTCGGTATTTCCTGCCTGCATGTAGGTGCAGAAGTTGCTGTCAGGCTGGTGTAGACATAGTGTGCAGCTGGCATAGGTAAGAATGAAGCATCACTGCTAGTAATGCTCACCTTCCCTCTTCTTTGAAGCAGACTGAGCCTCTTGGGTGTGGCCTGATAGCTTTGGATAGTTTTGGATTTGGTGCAGTCATCCTGAAGGCAAATCGATTGAAGGAGTAGCACAGACAGCCACAAAGCAGAAACAGGGAGCCCGGAGCGCCTCAGATGACAGCAGACCTTCACTTCTTAGCAATTTTACCCACACATCCTCTTTTCTTTAATGCTGACATTTCTTTCTGCTGAACAAAGGGAAACTCAAAGCATTTATAGTTTTTGCAGCTGTCATTCGTTCGCAGAAAACCGTCAGAGATTGTGTAACCAAGTGAGTGGACTGAAGGGTCTAACCACCATTTAACCTGAAGCAAGATGATAAAAAAGGAAAACAAAGGAATAAAACACAATGCAAAGGTCCGTAGGATTGACAATTCAAAATCCTGACAGACTGTACGCTTGAATTAACATTTGAATGATTTTCTTTTTGGACTAAGCCACTTCCATCACCTCTGTTCCTACTTTTCCATTTCTGTTTGGGACCCTTAAAAGCAGTTTGTATCATTTACCTATTAGTGGCGCTGGACATGTTCACCTGACCCATCAAGACAGCGTAAAGGTCCCATGAACGAGTTCCATGATGCACCCGCTTGCTGGGGTGATGCACCCGCTTGCTGGGGTTTACCAGTTGGCCTCTGGCTGCATTTTTCTTACTTCCTGTCTTGGCCACCAGTTGTGAAAAATGTTGCTTTGTTCTGCCTGCTATGAATAAGTAAGAAGATGGGAGGAGAGAATAGCATGGTGTAGGCCTTTCTTTTCAAAGTACTGTAGTTGAAATAAAGAATATGTTTTGGAAATGAAAAGCTGACATCCAGGATACAGTTAGGATGTTTGGTACATTTTAGATCACTTCAAAAAATAAAAAGAAACAGCATATAAAAAAAATGGAATGCTAACACAGGCACGGGCATAATATATATAATTTAATATAAAATATAGATGTCCTCTTAAATGGGAAAGAGGGGAAGGAAAATGAGTTGACTAGCAGCAGTGTATATACTGTACATTCAGATGGGAATGACAGTGAGTACAGTACGCCTTGGTGTTTGACGACACATCATCCACAATTTAGAGACTGCCACTGTATTCAGATGTGTTGTAGGTGTTTTTTGGTTTTTATTTTTTTTGACAGGCCAGTTAATGCCAGCTTTGCAGAACTTTAAGATTATTAAAAGATAGTTATTGAGAGAAGTACTTGCTTTTGTTGTTTATATAATAGTATACAGTGCATCTGTTCTGTGCCCTCTATGCCAGTTGTTTTATAAAACTGTTGTTGAATTTGTATTTCAGTCTGTGTGCCAGTTCTGATGGACGTCTGGCTGGGCATGAATATTGAACTGGCACTATGCATTCCAGAGAGATTATACTAATGAGCAGAATCACAACAAAGGCCATTAGGAAGTTCTAGTACCACTTGCTATTTTGTGGCAGTGCGCCTATGATCACACATTATTGATACAAGCTTTGTGAAAGATCTACAATGAGTGTCCATATTTACAGGTCTCAGACTGTGAGCAGACACCCGTAAAGTGTCTTTCCCCAAACACTTGTTGGCTATGTAAAAAAAAGATCTCGGCATTTCTTGGTATTTTTTCATTTAAGATAAATGATACTAGAGAGATATGTGACAGTTTTATGTCCCTCTTACCTTATAATGCCTGTACAGTTTCTGTGTTGATGGAAGGTTTTTTTTAGCTCCTATCTGTACTTTGATTGCTAGTCATCTCCCACAGTTGCTGTGCACTTCTTTGGTTTGTCATCATTTGTTTGAGCCTTTAGTGCTAGCAATTCTAGATGTTTTGTAATTGATAAGAAGATTTACCACCCAACTTCAGTTTTTCTCTAAAAGCCATCACATGATGAGTGCCCTGATTTCTTAACCTCTTTGCTGTGTGTAGGCTGACTTAGTTGCCTGCCTTCATGGTTATTTAACACAGGCCTGTGATGCACTTAGTGTTTGATTTAGGCTGTTCCTTGAATGATGCGTTTCAAATTGGCCCCATCTTCCTTTGGCCCTGAATTTGACTCAGGCTATCTTCTTCTATTGCTAGTTAACACAAATTACACTGCAGTGATAAGAGGGCGTTGGGGAACTTTCTTTTTAAATAAATAAAATAAACGCAGTTGTTTCAGTGGACATCCCTTATTACAATAGCCCTAAGGAGCCCTGCCATATGAGCAACCTGAGATCACCATGGCAAATGCTGACACATATAACTTACAAAGGCTGAGTTCATTTGTGTAATATCTCACATACTATACCTTGTGTGGATATGAAAAGTAACAAAATATCTGGATAAATTAAAACAACATGTCATTGAGTAGGCACTACTTATATAGACAGTACAGTTAATGAAAGAGTTAAATACCATATGATCATAGATCATCTCTATGGTGGAAGGTGTTTGCTACATAGAAAAGCATACAGGCTAGTAAGATAGTGAAAATGTCCCTTACAATGGGTAGGGATATAAAATAGGTGCAGACCTCACAGGCAGTGCTGAAGCATTTTGCATTTTACTGTATGTCCTGTCAAAAGCATGACATTTAAGGCTATTGTGTTTAGTATTCAGGTTTGGAATATCTTCCAGCCTTTTTGTAACTTTACCTGTATGTCTGCCTATCTGTTCCTAACTATATTGTCCATCCATCTTCAAAACTGCTAATCCAATTCAGGGTTGTGGGGTTCTATTATATTAAATGAAAAAAACAAAATCTGGTTTTGTTGTGGTTCTAACTGAAGCATGTGCCATGGTTCCCCTCCACAGTATATTTCACACAGCCGGTTACAAGGTGCAAGATCACATTTGGTCCTTGATGCTCATTACCTGCTGGGTGGCAGTTGGTTTCAGAATAGCAGCCTGAGAAAACGCGCGTGACCTGCCACAGTGACATACAAGTTAGTCAAACTATTTGAAATCTCTGGGAGCATGTTTTCTTATTATTGAGTTTAATTGTGCTTAAAGAGTAAATACCAGAATACAGGAAGTAAAACACAAATCAATTAAAAATACAATCAGTACAATATTCAAAAAATGAGATTACTGTGCAGATGAAAGAGCTGGAGTAGATGATTATCATACACTGGAGCAGCCTTACAGTTGGTGCCATATCTTCAACGAGTGAGGCACAGCTGGATTGCTGGTAAATATATAAAGATGGTTTATTGACGGCTGGAGTGCAGAGCAAGGCACAACAAGAGGAATTTGAGAAAGATTTTGTTTCCAAGGTGAACCAAGCAGGTTGTACTCCCTTATCTTGTTTTTTCCTTATTCTCAAAATATGAACGTTTGCAACCCAATGTTAGGCAATGCAGCACAACCCTCTCTTTAGATATATTTTAACATGTGGCCCGGTTTGCATTCAAATACACACAATTCAATTGAAATATATTTCAAATTGGATTCATCTGAAATGTTTTTTTCCTAATTGAGCCATTTAAATGATATGTGTATTTTATCTTGGCAGAGCGCTATGTGACTCTACTTTCCCCTTTTGTACTCTTTATTGTGCAGACTTTATCAGAATGACTCAAATTCCATAAATTTACCACTGTTTATAAGGTATTGTACTTTAGCACTTCTTCCAGCCTTCCCTTCCACAACTGTAACCTCAGGCAATTAGACAGAGGACAAGCAGGAGTTAAGTTACAACTTCTAAATAGTGTATGATTGATAATATTCATAAAATAATAACAAACAAAGTACATGTGAATATTGGAAACCATACAGCATGATAAATGCTAGATGTGTTGTTTCAGGCGGCACAAGGACTTGTAGTTACTCAAATATCTCTGGTTCAATCATCATTTCTAGTCATCTTTCTTCAGGACAGGCCACATGCCTGTCCCAATATAGCTGCCAAGGTGTGCTTGTCATTTTGTTCTCTTCATGGTGTGTGAGAGAGAGTGGGGTGGCGGTAAAATTACTGATTTTATTCATTCCTGTCCAAATACTTAGACCAATAGGGCGTCGTGGTACGGAATGGCTTCTGATTCAAAACCAATCCCAAACAGCCAACTTTAGACCAATGAAATTCCGGTACAACTCATCCCTCAGTTGCTTTCTTTATGGCTTTGTGGATGCCTTTTAGGCTCTCAGTCCAAACACTGTCACTCTTGCCAAGCTGGTCTGATATTCCATTGCCCACTCTGCCTTTTCACAAATGCCCTCAAGTAGTGGATAAAATTTGTTTAGCTGAAGCTTTCCAGCTAGGTGGCCTTCTTGCAGGGGATACAAAACCAGTTTAGTTAGTTAGACATGAATGCATTGCTGTTCTTATCAAATAAAACATTTCTCCTGAAACACTACTGCATCTGCATTGTCTGATGTATACATAAAGATATACAAAATATTTATCAACTTATATTTAAAGTTTCACTCCACAACATGAGTTAATATATACTGTTGTGAACTATATGAGGTTTTGGGCTTATATATGCGTGGACGTTTTATTGTTAATAATGTTATTTTATCTTATATTTGTTGGTGTTGCCATTTTGTATTGTTTCATGTGATGCAGCCATGGTGTTTACTGCTGCCATCACAGTTGCTGTCACCATCATCACCCCGAACATTACTTAAATTGGAGATGTGTGTTCTCAGGTATCCTGTCTTTGGGATAAATTCAAAATCACCAACTAAATTCTGATAGATCTTTTTTTGGGCTAGGGATTATTGCTTTCTGATTGTGTTTGTGACCTGCTAGCATTGTTTTTTTATTTTAGTTTTTAGCTATCATTTTGGGGTTTGACCACATGTCACTAGCTTTAGTAATTCCAGTACTAAATCTACTAAATAAGTAAGTGTTACACCTTTGAGGTAAGTTTCCCTAACAACCTAGAAATTTTTTTACCTAGTTCATACTTGGCGTTGAGCGACATTATTGATTTTAATAACAAATAACATTCCATACCAATTGGTCAAGTTTTACAAGACTTGGTTCAAAACAAATCAACCCCCACCCATAATAAAAAGAGCTAGGCCAGCAGAGTAAAACTTTAAGCTAATAAAAATAAGTAAATAGATAAATGAATAAATAATTTAAAATAGAGTAAAAAAAAAGGAAAAAGAGGGGAGATAATCTGTTTCCTCAATTGTAATGCTTATTCTTATTATTATTCTTATTGTCCTGCTAGGTTTTGAAAACGTTCTGCACAGATCCTCTAAGTGAGGATCTAATTTGATTTTTTTTCCAATTTCAAATAGTATATAACCTTAGTTACCCACTGACTTAAAGTAGGTGAGTTAGGATTCTTCCAGTTGAGCAAGATAAGTCTACATGCCAATAGTGTAGTAAAGGCAATTACAGTTTGTTTGACCTTCTCCACTTTAAGCCCATCTGGAAGTACACCAAACACAGCTGTTAATGGGTTACGAGGGATTGTGACACCAAGGCTGTCTGATAGGCATTTAAAAATTTTGGTCCAGAATGATGTTAATTTGGTGCAGGCCCAAAACATGTGACCCAGTGAGGCTGGAACTTGATTGCAGTGTTCGCAGGTTGGATCTTGCCCTGGAAAGATTTTGGACAATTTTAAACAGACAGATGTGCTCGATATATAATTTTAAGTTGAATAATTGTATGCTTTGTGCATATGGAGCTCGAGTGAATTCTGTGCATTGCTACCTTCCACTCCTTTTCTGAGATGTTGAGTGAGAGATCCGTTTCCTACTGTCCTCTTGGGTTTTTGAAAGGGAGGGACTGTAAAACAGCTTTATATATTATGGAGATGCTGTGTGTGTCCTCAAGACTGATCAATATTTTTTCTGGCATAGAGGTAGGTGGGAGGTGAGGAAAATGGGGCAGGTTTTGTTTAACAAAGTTTCTAATTTGAAGGTAGTAAAAGAAATGTGTTGCTGGAAAGTTAAATTTGGAATGTAATTGTTCGTAGGATGTGAATATGTTGTCTATGTAAAGATCTCTAAGTGATTTAATTCAGAATGTTTTCCAGGGATTCAAAACTGCATGTGTTTGAGAGGATGGAAAAAGGTGGCTGTCGTGCAGAGGTGCCACAGATAAAAGCTTCTCTATCTTAAAATACTTCCTACATTGGTTCCATATTCTGAGTGAGTGAAGCACAATTGGGTTGCTAGTATATTGGCGATGACTTGTATTTATTGGGGTACAAAGCAAGGAATTTAAAGAAGTACTACAGGATTTTACTTCTATTGCGGACCAAGCTTGTGTATGTTCATCTATTTGTGTCCATGTTAAGGTTTTTATAGCTTGTATATTTGCTACCCAGTAATAAAACTGAAGGTTAGGTAGATCCATGCCACCACCTGCCTTTGGTCTTTGCAATGTTGCCCTTTGGATACGTAGATGTTTTGACTTCCAAGTAAATGAGGTTATGGTTGAGTCTAATTTCTTAAAAAAATGATCTATTGATGTGTATTGGAATGTTTTGAAATAAAAAAGAAGCTTAGGAGTGACATTTTGAGATGCCCTTAAGCACATGTAAATAAAACGTCAAGAGCACATGCTTCTTTCACATGTGGCCTGTGTGATGTGATTATGTAGTATTAGAAACTGACACATGCGGACAGTTTATTACATTTTATTTCAGTGTAGGGTTGTAGCAATGACTGAGATGGCTTTACCAACAACTAGTACATTTTGCATTGGAGACTACTCCTCACATTAAAGAGCTCTGGGGCTCAAGCATGCAGAACAGTTTATTGCAGTATCGGGAGCTTTTTCAGAATGAAGTGAGTTTTTCTAAATCTAGGAATTTCCGGGGGCACCTCTTTCTTTCCAGTACATAAATGATTAAACTTAAATGTAACTAATAAATATGTTACATTTGAAGATGACATTACACTAGCTGGGTCCTCCCTGCGTGGAGTTTGCATGTTCTCCCCGTGTCTGCGTGGGTTTCCTCCGGGCGCTCCGGTTTCCTCCCACAGTCCAAAGACATGCAGGTTAGGTGGATTGGCGATTCTAAATTGGCCGTAGTGTGTGCTTGGTGTGTGGGTGTGTTTGTGTGTGTCCTGCGGTGGGTTGGCACCCTGCCCAGGATTGGTTCCTGCCTTGTGCCCTGTGTTGGCTGGGATTGGCTCCAGCAGACCCCCGTGACCCTGTTCGGATTCAGCGGGTTGGATAATGGATGGATGGATGGATTACACTAGCTAAATTAAGAAATTCTATGTAGACAGCACAATCTCAGCAGAAGGACTTGAACAGAATTCACACTATGCATTTATGTGAAATGTGAAAGGTATAATACATGTAGGAAGTAAAAAATACAAGATATACGAGGTGAGATACAAAAATAGCCAGATTGGTAAAAAAAAAATATTTATTGATGAATTACAGTATTCTAAACATTGTCACCTTCTATATACTCCCCCTCCCGCTCCATAAGTATCTTCCATCGATTGAAACCGTGCTGGAAGTCTTCTTGCTTGAGGCTGTTCAACAGGCTTGCCATTTCTGTCTTCACTTCATACATTGAAGAAAAATGTGTTCCCTTCAGGTTACTTTGATTTTAGGGAACAAGTAAAAATCACAGGGAGCTAATCAGGCAAATAGGGAGGATGATCTGGGAGACGTGTCCGGAGGCAATAGGAGAGGAGGAAAGTAAACAGAGTGGAACTGAGGGTAGGAACTTTGAATGTTGGCAGTATGACTGGTAAGAGGAGAGAGTTAGCAGATATGATGGAGAGAAGGAAGGTTGATATATTGTGCGTGCAGGAGACTAAATGGAAGGGGAGTAAGGCCAGGTGGATTGGAGATGGATTCAAACTGTTCTATCATCGTGTGGATGGGAGGAGAAATGGGGTAGGAGTTATTCTGAAGGAACAGTATGTCAAGAGTGTTTTGGAGGTGAAAAGAGTGTCAGGCACAGTAATAATTATGAAGCTGGAAATTGGAGGTGGAGTGCATATGCCCCGCAAGTTGGGTGTGCAGTGGATGAGAAAGAAGATTTTTGGAGTGAGTTGGATGAAGTGATGAACAGTGTACCCAAGGGACAGAAAGTGGTGATTGGAGCGGATTTCAATGGACATGTTGGTGAAGGGAACAGTGGAGACGAGGAGGTGATGGCTAGGTATGGTGTCAAGGAAAGGAATGAAGAAGGTCAGAGGACAGTGGATTTTGCCAAAAGGATGGACATGGCTTTGGTGAATACGTATTTTAAGAAGAGGGTGGAACATAGGGTTACGTACAAGAGTGGAGGAAGATGCACACAGGTAGATAACATCCTATGCAGAAGAGTTGATCTGATGGAGATTGAAGACTGCAAAGTGGTGGCAGGGGAAAGTTTAGTTAAGCAGCATAGGATGGTGGTCTGTAGGATGACGTTGGAGATCAAGAAGAGGAAGAGACTGGCAAGGAGGAAGTAAGGACAGCTATGAAGAGGATGAAGAATGGAAAGGCCGTTGGTCCAGATGACATACCTATGGAAGCATGGAGTGTTTAGGAGAGATGACAGTGGTGTTTTTAACCAGATTGTTTAATGGAATCTTGGAAAGTGACAGGATGCCTGAGGAGTGGAGAAGAAGTGTACTGGTGCCGATATTTAAGAATAAGGGGGATGTGCAGGACTGCAGTAACTACAGGGGAATAAAATTGATCAGCCACAGCATGAAGTTATGGGAAAGAGTAGTGGAAGCTTGGTTAAGAAGTGAGATGATGATTAGTGAGCAGCAGTATGGTTTCATGCCAGGAAAGAGCACCACAGATGCAATGTTTGGTCTAAGGATGTTGATGGAGAAGTTTAGAGAAGGCCAGAAGGAGTTGCATTGCGTCTTTGTGGACCTGGAGAAAGCATATGACAATGGTGCCTTCGAGAGGAGCGGTGGTATTGTATGAGGAATTTGGGAGTGGCAGAGAAGTACATAAGAGTTGTACAGGATATGTACGAGGGAAGTGTGACCGTGGTGAGGTCTGCAGTAGGAGTTACGAATGCATTCAAGTTGGAGGTGGGATTACATCAGGAATCGGCTCCGAGCCCTTTCTTATTTGCAATGGTGATGGATAGGTTGAAAGACAGGATTAGACAGGAGTCCCCGTGGACTATGATGTTTGCTGATGACATTGTGATCTGTAGCGAGAGTAGGAAGCACGTTGAGGAGACCCTGGAGAGGTGGAGATATGCTCTAGAAAGGAGAGGAATGAAGGTCAGTGGGAACAAGACAGAATACATGTGTGTAAATGAGAAGGGAGGTCAGAGGAATGGTGAGGATGCAGGGAGTAGAGTTGGCGAAGGTGGATGAGTTTAAATATTTGGGATCAACAGTAGAGAGTAATGGGGATTGTGGAAGAGAGGTGAAAAAAAGAGTGCAGGCAGGGTGGAGTGGGTGGAGAAGAGTGTCAGGAGTGATTTGTGACAGACGGGTATCAGCAAGAGTGAAAGGGAAGGTCTACAGGACGGTAGTGAGACCAGCTATGTTATATGGGTTGGAGACGGTGGCACTGACCAGAAAGCAGGAGACAGAGCTGGAGGTGGAAGAGTTAAAGATGCTAAGATTTGCACTGGGTGTGACAAGGATGGACAGGATTAGAAATGAGTACATTAGAGGGTCAGCTCAGGCTGGACGGTTGGGAGACAAAATCAGAAAGGCGAGATTGCATTGGTCTGGACATGTGCAGAGGAGAGATGCTGGGTATATTGGAAAAAAGATGTTAAGGATAGAGCTGCCAGGGAAGAGGAAAAGAGGAAGGCCTAAGCAAAGGTTTATGGATGTGGTGAGAGAGGTCATGCAGGTGATGGGTGTAACAGAACAAGATGCAGAGGACAGAAAGATATGAAAGAAGATGATTTGCTGTGGCAACCCCTAACGGGAGCAGCCGAAAGAAGAAGAAGAAGAAGATCGAGGACAGGAATGTTTTTGTTAGTCAAAAACTGTTTTACTGAAAAAGCATTGTCTTGTCTTGTCTCGCTGTTTGCTTTTTTCACCTGACGTTGTCGCAGCAATTCGTGTAGCGATTGTTGTGCAAATACTGACTGGGCTCTTCACAGGATATACCTAGCCGGTCAGTGGTTTGAGAGGGCATGTAGGATGGGATATAGTTCTATGATCCACATCCAGCCGACCTCCAGACGGTTTTCCAGGAAAGCCCCAAGTCCAGTCTGGTTATTTTTGTGTCTCACCTTGTACAGCTCAAGTAATACAGGATATGACAGCAGAATGCAAGGATCTGAAACTAGTCAGTGCATATTGTGAGAAAAATGTAGTGGTTTTGTCATTGTTGTCAAACAGTTTGGGGTATAGACACCTAGACTACCAAAAGGGTGCACTAGCAGCCAGGTGTGACCCAAGAATATCCTATAATATTATTAATAATAGCAGCATTCCCCTGACTGCTAAAGGGCAGTGTGTGCTAAGCCCACAAGGTGACTGGGCTTGGCAGCCTCTCTGGTACTCCCAGGACACCTCTGTGGTATGAAAAAAGAGCAGGAACATCTGGAGCCAATAAGACACCATTACAGCTTTGAGTAGCCACCAGGTACTTTGGAAGTACTTCTAAATGTTACCTAGAAATGGTCCTTCCCCCTTACTTGAACACATTTTCCAGCCACCCTGAGATTGAGCTTGGAGTTGGGAGAAAGTACTTGGTTGGCAGGAGAAGCAAAGGCAGCCCAGAGGCATAGAATGAAAATACATGGTGTTGGAAGGTGAGCAAGGGAGTGTCTCTTACAGTGGGTAACTGAATCAGCCACCCTGAAGGGTAGTCTTTGCACTTGTTCTATAGGAAGGCATAGGTGTTGTTTTTACCCTCTTATGTAACATCCCCTTTTCATTTGCTTTTATTATTCCTCCCTTCACTAATGCATTCCATTTTTGTTTGGTGCTTCGTTCACCTGTGTCTTGTTTGGGTTCA